>CM056170.1:34391398-34991398 GCA_029691765.1 Entomobrya proxima | reverse complement strand
TGTTTTATATCCCAAATCTTATGATCACAGCAAACAATACAAAAAAGTGGACTTTCCTTCTATATAAAGTAGCCAACCTTCTGGCTGCAAAAGTAATGCAAATCAAGACAGTAAAATTGCAGAGCAACCAAAACGGACATTTACCTGCATACCTGAGTGTCAGGTGTATTACACAGGGTATTAGTCACCATGCTAAATATGTCACATGATATAAGGCACGCACCAAATGCATTGTTTTCCCAATAAATATAACCATTACAGAAAATTCACTTTCATTTTCCAGGAAAGATATTGATTCATAATTAATTTTTAAAGTTCAAACGATATAATGATATTATGTTACGCTCCTTTCTTACCTCTTTAGAGAGTGTCCTTTTATTTTCCCCATTCTCCCTGTAAAATGGGGACAATGCTAATAATGTGCGAGGCTGATATTACTATATCCACTACTACAATAGAAGAGATTGCAAACTAAAGGAAGAAAAAATGAAGAAGAGATTTGGTTGACGAGGTTCATAAAATTCATTTGTAACGCGATTAGGAAACTTCCACGATTTCCAGGATCTCACATTAGAATAGGAACATACACACACAAAAACGACTGGAAACAAAAGGCGTTTTTTATTCTCGTTTATCACATTCCCAAAATGCGCAACACTTTTGCACTATTCGTTCCTGTCGATTTCTTTCCAAATTGCACAATACAGGCTTTGAAACTTTTTCATGCACTCACATTACTTTAAAGAAAAACTTTTCACTTTTTAGATAATTTGCAGAGGTTTTCATGTAGCTTCAGAATAATTTCTGGGTTTCTGCCTGCATAACAATTTAAAAAGATAACATTTTAAAGGAAAACGGTTTGTGTGTGTTTTTCAAAGCAATAAAAATATAATATTTTTCCTTGCTTGCTTTTTCACAGTTTACGATGACACATCACACATAAATGGCATAAATAGTTAGTATATACATACATATAAGCTTCAATGAAGTATAACAAAGAGCAGATCTTTCATTTTTTGAATCTGAAGCGTCACCGTTTGCATTCGTTCATATTATCAAGCCTGTCTTGTCTGAAAGTGTGAGTCGTCCGTCGTTGTGTGTGTCGTGTGGGTGATCCAGTTCATCAGATACAACACATTTTTTTCTTTTCAGATTTTCATTGTGCACTTTGTTGAGTAAAAAGACGAAAACCAGCATGTGGGACCTTTACCACCAACTAACCAACCACCACCTCACACACAACAGACAGCAGAGTTTTGAAAAAAACGGCCCAAATCAAATACTAACAAGAAGAAATCACAAAAACGTGAATCAGACAGAATAAAAAATATTATTTTTTTGATTACCGCACTTTCTAGCTAGAATAGAATACTGTATTGATATGATGATGATAGCACAGCGGTATGATTTTTATTCAAATTTTGTTGAAGCAACAGGTAAAGAAATATTGATAATGCGATTCCTAGTACGCTGGTCAAAAAAGAACGTTTTTGAGTAAAGGCAGAAGAGAATTGTAGTAGCAGCCGAGTAAATGCACCGTATGGATTATCTTCACATTTTTCTTTGTGCCTTTCTTCGCCACTTTTACACCCGACTCGTCTCATATGAGACTGCTTTGCGACTGGTGGCCCATAGACCAAGATGCAGTCAAAGAGTTGGGAAAACGATATGATGATAAAATGATGATGATACTACACAAGAAGAAGGAAACAGAAGAAGAGGAGATATGATACGATACACCTAGTTACATTTTTTCACAATCTATCTCTTCGTCTTATTCTGATCTTCTTCTCGCACTTGTTTTTGTTGACTTGCACTCGTAATCTTATAACCCTTTTTTACTTGTGTCTACTTTTTATGTGTGTAACTGGTGGTGGTGGTGGATGGTGTTTTACTGTTGTGCTTTTTCTTGGAGTTTCTTCCCTTTTCTTCGGTATTACTCTTTTTAAAAGTTAATTCAGTGATGTAGTGTGTGTGCGATCTCTATGTTGGTACGAATTTCATATATTATATGATGTGCAGAGATCGCATCTTTATCATCATGATCATTATTATCCTTTTCATTAAATTACTCATGTCAAAAAATGAATATAGCACAAGATGGTTTACCAGAAGAATTATATGCATGCATAAAATATGTGTAGGTATACATAATTATTATGACAATATTGGATAAGGAAGCTAACAATCATCAGAGGATCAGTAGAAAATGAAAGCAAACGATGAGCTTCTTAGGAATCATCTTTTTACCAGTTTTATTCTTTTCCATGAACCATACTCTGGGCGAATTCATGAATGAATGAACAGCATGAACATCAGTGATACAATATAAATAAATATTGAATATAGTTTTCCATAAAGTATAGCACTGATTATCATCATACTCTATTTCCAGCCCGGAATGTTCATCATGTACTTCTTCTTAACTATATATTTACTTCTTATGCTACATCCTTTTGTGTTGTGAAAATACCACGTAATCTACACTTAGTTTCTACCTCGCTAATTTCACAATATGTTTAAACGGTGTTTACTCTTTTCAAATCTCTGGAAGTGACGGTGACGCTTTTGGGGAAATATAATGAGTATTTCATACTTGGGCAAAAGTAAAATTGAAAAAAGTTTTTACTAGTTTCCAACACTTTAAGCTCTGGTTCGTTTAAGGAGTATACGTATGACCATCTTTACAACATTTTGGTATTTGGTGCAAAGTGCAAACTAGTTATATATATAAAACCAATTCAATTTTGTTAAAATGAAGTCAAACAAGAAGATGCAACTCATACATTCACTTTATACAACTTCCATGCTTAACACTTTCTTTCAAAAACAATCTTTCTTTTTTACTAATTCATTTAAGCGAAAGCGTTGAATGAGACGAGGTTTAATGCGCATACTATTTTGATGATTATTATGAAAATGCTGTCCGTTGTTGACCACTGCTTCATACTTACACTCCAACATTACTGGAAAAATTGGGCAGTCAACAGTCGACAGTACTTATTTGCGTTTTAGCTAAATATGTATCTGCAAGTCTGTAATTTGTAATGCTGAATGAAAAGATTAAATGTACAACCACTGAATTATATGATTTCACACATTCCTTCTTTCCAAAAAAGTAGAAAGATATGCTCTTTTCAAAATCATGCTAATATTATTATAATCTTCTTGCTGCAGAGAGGAACTCGCACTATTTAATGCTTAAAAAGGCACGCACTGGAACAAACGTTAACACACTTCTTGGCATTTTTATAGTGTGTGTGGGTAAATGGTTTTAAAAGAGAACTGGAATCATTTAAGCCCATAACTTACTCCAATCCTTTCACACCAGTTTACATACAAAACCTCTCTTGCGCATACTTTTTGCTTAACTAAATTGAACTGCCTGCACAATCATATACTAATGCGTATTAGCATTATTACGGTTATTATTATTATTACCAAGCTGCTGATTACTCTGTTTAGAAAAACTGCTTTAGAAAATGCTGCTGCTGCTGGTGCATTGCTCTGCGTTTGGGTCGGCACACCTCCAAATTAGGACAAATTAAGTGCTTGTCAACATGACTGTATCTCTTTCAAATTACTTGTTCTTTATCACTTTGTATTTTTTACGCAAGTAAAAAAAACTTGTGCGTACAGTAATCTTATTTGCCTGGAGGATGCGTATAAGAATGCGGGGTTTAGAAAAATGTGACAATAGCAGGAGGTAAAAGATGGATGGTAACCTCTTGTCGAAGAAAATTAGGGAAAATGGGTTTAAAACCTTTTCTGCTGACAAGTACGGAAGGCTACACGCTGCTTTGGGAAAAATAAGCAGTAATCATCATCAAGATGAAATGTTTGGTGTAAGCAAGGGCGTGTTTACACATATTCGCCCTGGTTCTTCTGGTTTCCCATTTTCCCAACAGCGCACAGCTCATTTTTACTCGACTCACGAGTGCGGTGGTGGTGACTTGTTTTACCCCTAATTAAAGACAACTTATGACTTTGTCATGTAAAAAGGAAACTCGTGGTGGTATGGTGGCGATTGGTGCAGTGAGCTTGCTGAAAAAGAAAACTGGATTGTTGAGTTTAACTAACATTGGTCCGAGCTCATTAAGAAAAAACTCCAAGTGCAAAGTACGCACAATAGTACTTGTGCTTACTCAGAGGAAAAAAAACAATAGAAAACAATGTGTTTTTACAGTAATTATTTTATTGTTATTTTGTACGTTTGCCACCTTCCTACTTCTACTTTGTACCACAATCATCTTTCCATGCTGTCGACAGACCAAGGGGAATCGAATATCATCTATAGATGTCAACAAGCAGGCGAGGAAAATACGAGCAGTTTTTGAAGATAGCTTAGTTCTGATTTTTTAAGCTTTTGTTTTTCCAAAAGGAGTAATGATTACGTTTAACTTGATGTATGATATCCAAAATAGGAAGTATTGGGGAACAACTAATATCCATTACTCATATTAAAACAATGGTCACGCCAATACAAGAATTTAGACCCATTGTGAGTATATTGAGTAGAATAGATTCGAGTTTTTGGAACAGGTAAATAACTGTGATGGGCAAATATAAGTAAGGTGAAGAATGCGTCTTTGATGGTAACCAAGATTATTTTTAATTTGCTTCCACATTTCGAAACTAACATTGTCAGAGGAAAAGAGATGTGTTTATAAAGCATTTGAAAATATCCTCAATTCAATTCAGAAACACCCAATCAGAGTAGCATTACATATTGTAGTCTGAATCTGAAACCGAGCACTTGACTATTTTAGATACAGGGAAGCTGGAATACCTACCAGCTTCCCTGTATCTAAAATAGTCAAGTGCAAAGTTCCTTCCGGTACAATGAAGAAATGACCCAATCGACAAAACAACGTACCTATCCCTTGCATATTTGTACAAGTACAATTTCAAGTATTAGTTAACTAGTTAATATCCCTTTCAATCATTATCAATATTACACTGCTCTTAGTTTAAAGGGTCAAATTACTTCATTAGCTAGTGCATATTTTGCGGAAGCGTAGGTGAACAAAGACGAAAGACAAAGAACAAAAGAAAGTTCAGTGCACAGTGCACTTGTTGTGTGGGCTAGTATATAAGACAACAAGACAAGTTTGTCTTGCATTCCCATTAAAAGCAGCAGATAGCGAAATATATTATGCAGACTAGCGCACATTTTTAGTTTTTTTTGGCAAGGTTTAATGAAGTGTAGCGTGCAACAAGGCATGTATCTCTATAATGACTAAATTAACCAAAAAGACAAAGACATATAAGATCACACAGGAAAAGAAAAGCAGAGAAAGCATGTTAGACAATAAAACATTTTTTAGTCAAATGAGTTCTGACAATAATTTGAAAGGAAAACAGTGAACTAGCACGTTTTTCCACGTAGGTATGTAGACAGCCTTTAAGGCTGATTGGTTTTCTGGTGGGATGAAATAAATGGCCTGGCCAATCGACAAGTTTATTTGGTTTATGTACACACGCATCCCAATAAATTATGCATTGTTGAGTGCATAATATTGCACATTCTTGTTTTACTTCCCAAGCTATTTAATCCTAATTATATGTCTTCACGTGTAAATTATTTGGTTGGCTTTAGCCAAAAGGAGAAAAAAAAGTTGCATTATTGCACATTATTCCACTCACGTTATATGGTTTACCCAACAAGCTGGTAAAAGTGGCAAATGGAAAATGGCAACAGGCTGAATAAAGTTGTCAAAAGTTGCATCCACGCATTTTTGCATCCCTTTTGGGAGTGATGAGAGGTTTGAAATTGATGCTATCGTAAAAACCTTATAATTCAATCTAATAGATCATCCACACTCTGTTCCCTAATTTTGCTTAATTGGCAGATAATGTATCTGTCTAGTAATCTTATCTGGAAAGTAGTTAACCCTGTAAAAAATTGCACTAAAGTTTGAAAAAGTTTTGAAATCCTAATGGTATGATTTTTATTCAAAGGCTTTTGATATGGCTATCTCAGTAAAAAGCTTTTAACCAGAAGAAAAACTACAAGCCTTAAACATTTTTATATATAAGGTATCGCTTAAAGTGTCTGTTTTTCAAAATTATTCCCCTAATTTACCACCTCCTTCGGAATAATAAACGCTTATCAGCATCTCATTGTTCATGAGTAATTATTACAACTGTTGATAATGCACCATAAATGTCCATTAAGGGAGCATATTTTGCACGTAAATAATATCAATATGGTCATCATATCACCGCCATCTCATCAACGGCACGGCAGCAACCACAACTCTCTCAGAGGGAAGCAACACCCCATTTATTTTTACTTTAAAGTACATAATATTTCCTTCATTTTCAAAAGTCATCCACATACCTAATTTATGGAGCATTCCCTGCGATTCGTTTCAATTAGCTTAACTGAGCAGACAGATTATTCTAATGGCACGTATTGCCCATTAAACTTTTTATGAATTTGGCAGTGAATAAAAATGGCAAAAAAGACAGGCAGCGTACTAGACAGTACATATCTGAATGACATGTGGGTAGGCATAAAGTAGACTGCATACCAAATACCAACATAGTCTATTAAAAGGTTTTCCGTTTTGAAATCTTTTAATTTTCATTTGGCATATTCAACAGTTTTGACAGACCGGCCAACAAATGCACATAAACTCTAAATAGTATATATTTTAAAGCGGACAACAACGTGAGGTGATAAAAAATGTTGAGTTTGTCCAACACGAGAATATTCCATTTGCCTATATGAATATGTACACACAACTGTGTGCACGCATTTGCATCTTAATCTTATTGCATACCTAAATAAAATGCCCACACATTCTTGTGTACTTTTCTGTTTATCATCTTGTATCAACTTATTTTTTAAGGGTTACTGTTACATTTTTAGAAGAAAACGGGAATATTTGTCTTGTTCACCCAGAAGATAAATTACTTGCGAAAGAATGTAAAAATAAAAACGTAAAATATGATCCCGTATTAACTTTGATCGAGTCACACAAATAGATAGGAATCTGATGATGATTTTTTTTTGGTTTTTGGTGTTACTGGTGCTGATGCTGCTGCTGGTGCATGCAATTCAAACGGCATTGCACTTTTTTTCTCCTTATCCTTCTCATCATCATCATTGAATCTCTATGAGAGTAGCGATTAAAGTACATTCGCCCCGCAGCCTACATAGAAAAAAATCGTCAAGAGAAAAGGATCTTGTTGCCTTACTTTTTCTTTGACATCTTGATCATCTTTCCACTTGTGACTATTACGTACCTACTATAGTTAAATGTCTTATGACGATGTTTTAGGCAAGTTGTTATAATATGCAACATGAAGATGAGTAGGTATGAAATAGTGTGCAGTATTTACTTACAAGCAAAAATATCCAATGGATTTTTCTGTTTTTGTGGAGATTTTTTTTTCTCTTCTGTCTTTTTTAAAAAGATGAAGACGTTACTGTCGACAAGTTGAAGAGCTAAGTAGGTATGTGGACTGTCAGCCAGCAGGCGATGATGATGGAGGTTGGTAATCGTCAAGTACGTAAAACGACCTATATGTTTAAGTAGGTACGTTACGTACAAGACGAAAAAACGTGTAGTCATTTACTGCATCTTGTTATGAAAAAAATGCCCATTGAAGTCTGTCCATCAAAAAAAGTACAGAACATCAGCAACATGATCGACTTCATTCATTCGTGTTTCATTCATTTTTTTCGCTTTTCTGTGAAAGGATTGTAACTGTAATGCTGAAAGATTTTTTGCTTTAAAAAGTGGATAAAAGGTATATTTACGACCTATTGTGTTTGTGTGTAGATTTTTGCATTTCCATAAATTTTTATTTTATTCACTTGACCAATTTAATTTTAGTAGCAATTAATATTTCACTGTGATGCCAATATGTTGTTTGCTGATAAGTTATTGAAAGCAGATTGCCTGTTTTTCTTTGCTGGATGATTGATTACGTGTAGAATGGGCGAATTGAACTAGAAAAGTTTTTATCTGACCCAAATTTGCCAATTTGAGAAAATATTAATAATAAACTGAGATAAGCTTTCTTTTCACTGCTTTCAACCCAAATCCATCTGTCTCCTTGCTCATTCTCAATATCTTATACTCATCATATCTTATACTGAGCCGTCTTGCATTGATACTTTTTGCAATTTTTTTCTCCCAGGATTGAATTTGAATGAAATATTATATGAAAAATTGTAAAAAGACAAATTGTGTGTGTATGTGCAGGCAACTGCACAAATTATTCCCCAAGTCTGATCTTATCATTTTCACCGTCATAATATCATCATAATAAAAATATGATCAATATGCACCGTTGCCCACTTTGTTGGCAGTGTTTAATAGGAAATGATATTTGAGCTGGGATAAATCAAATAAAAAATACAAAATATTATGCAGGCTAAAACACATCTTCCATCTTCTCTGCAGAAATTATAAAAATACATTTTTCTTTTAAAACAGGCAACAAATGATCCGTCTTATTCTTGCAGCCATTTGTATGACATACATTTTTCCATTTGCTATTATTATTAAATCATGTAAATAATATGATAGTTCATAACTTTATATTATAATCAATGATTCAAAATGTATGGTTTGGGGACAGTCACCTTTCCCTACTTCACATCATCAGCCGCGGCATTGATGGTCGACCGTTTTGTCGTCTCCACTCCACATTTTCCTCAACAAGACGAGTTCAACCCATTTATTTTTTAATTGACTTAAAATGCAGCTACACACGTTACACACATGAGTTATTTACCCAACGCGGCATATAATATGGCAGCATATACACTTGACTTGACATGCCAGCCAAAAAAATCACATTTCATTTCATTCCAACAAACATTCATTTTTCGGGATTTTTCTTTACATTTTATTTATATTTTTTCAAACTGCATACACGGCAGGCGGACCGCAATTAATTATAATATTTTTTAAATTATCACACGCGGGGGAGCACACACACCAAACACACTAGCCCATTTTATTTTGACAGTGTATGCTCCCCGGGTGTCGTTATAAATATCTGTGTTGTTGTTTCCTGATGACCCAGTCATATCAATCACAATCAAGTGAACCATCAAATGGATTTTTTTCAATCCCCAAAAGCCATCATCTTGATAATCCCCATCTTCTCTTCTTGAGAATAAAAGTTATGTCTCACTGTCTCTTTTTTACAATCTTCCTCTTCTTATTTCCAAAATTATGGACCGTATCTCTGCATACTACTCAACTTGCGCACACGTACTTAAAAAAGAGAAACGGAAAGTGGTAATAAAAATGACTTTTTTAAGCCTCAAGAGACGAATTGGGAATGCAGTGCAATAAGAATTAGTTTAGTAGCAAAAGAAGAAGCAGTAGATATATGGCTTATCGGTGTGTCTTCTTAATTCTTTCTGGTATCAAAAGTAGCACTACTAGCACACGATGCTATTTTCATTTTCTTTAAAAAAAGTTTTGGTATTTTAAGTGATATCTCGTGTAAGTATGATGAAGCATTGCTAGCCATTATGTATTTTGATTTCAAGCATCATCTTTTTTTACCACTTGACTTTCGGGCCAGAGAATGATAAAGTGATAGGGAATGGCCTTAAATCAGAAAGAATCCGTGTTTTCACGCTTGTTGAAAATGTCTACTGATAAAAATTGTGTACAATTTATTTTTTATGTGTGTATCCATACTATTTTCCCCAGTAGTTTAAGTAATATGTGCACTCATTCATCAGCATAAAAGAGCAGCAGTAAAAACGATTCTTTTTCACTTTGCATGAAAAATGTATGAGGGTACAGGAAACAAATGAGGAACATCTTTAAAAACTCATAAAATGTCGTGTACACATTTTTTGTCTTATGGTCCATGACACTTAAGAGCGTCATGTTTATTTCTTAAAGGAGCAGAGCAGCAGCATGCTGGATCGTTTAATCATTTTGTAATGAGAAAGCAGAGAGCACATGGTAATTAATCCAGAAACTGTACTAAAACTTGTTCGATAATAAAACAGGGTAAAAAAAGTGCTACTTTGCTTGTTGTTCTTTTGGGTCAGTCAACCCATTCACTGGTTATAAGTTAAGTAAGTGCAGCAAAAGTACAATTTGATGAGCTTTTTTTAAATGAGCAATAATATGCAGGCAAACAAAGTTATTTAAAGGTGTGCGTACAGAAAAAAGTGCTGGTGCGTTGCTTTAAGGAAAAAAATCTTTTTCAGCATAATAATATATGGTAATAGCAACTTCTTCTCGGGCTATATATGGCAGTAAATAAGAATGCAAAGGGAAAACTGCTTTTTAAAAGCAAAAACTTAAAAAGTTGCGATTGAAACTGAAAGCAAAAAGTTAACATCATGGTTTTTTATTGGTAATTAAACAAGTCTAGATGTAACTGGCTGACATTCTGACCTGACACAGAGAGGTAATTAATCCAAAGCTGTTAAAAACTTTTTATATGGCTACTGTTACCACATATTATGCTGCACATACTGTTTTATCCTTGACATATTATGCCAGTTTCAATTTTTATTAGAGATCAACAGAAAAATGGACACTGGACATACAGACATGCCTATGCAAAAGCATAATGTTCATTTTTACAAGTTTGTCTTCCTAATAGCTGATCTGATTTCCCCCTTTTGAAAAACTTAAGATGACCAGTACAAGTGTACATATACGCTGAGAGCTTGATGATGATGAGCAAGCGAGTAAAAAGGATTTACTGGATGTTTCAGATGATTAATGCACCCACTCGTTGACGGACACCCTGCCGCGAACTGTGTGGCTGGCCAGTTTACTCTGAAAAAATGAAACTACCAAAATACCAATATTCTAGACAACAAGAAGACATGCGGCTGCTGTTGCTGCTGCTCCTTAATTTCCTTTTCCTTAAAAAATCTGTTTTTCCTTCTTTTTACACGTTTAATGAGTTGTTCGCGCAAGTAGGTCTGTTCATCATCATCAGTTGACATAAGGACGACGAGCATGCTGATATGAGCATGTCGTATTCATTCAAAGGTAATGTAAAAAGCAGATCTTTGAAGAAAAATATGAGCAATTATAACGAAACGGTCAAACAAGCGATTTTAACACTAATGGCCAAATTTGCTGTTTGACGGTGGGTAATAATAATAATAGCTCAGAATCATTATCACCAACAATACGCATCTTGTGGCGGCGGTTAGCTAATAATGAGCATAAAAAGTAAAAAGGTTATGTAGGCTAATGAAAATTGAGCCATGAATGATTGAACAAAGCAGAAATTGCAGTTCGGCAAAGGAAAAAATAAAAATATCTGCTTTTTTGGAGGATTCATTGTGTTGAAAAGCAGTATAGGTTGTCAGACAGGATTTATAGGCTTTGTGTTTGAGTAGTTTTTCGGCTCTTTGGCTACCTACACAAAAACGCTAATAGCCCATTCCATTTTTTAAGATAATGAAAATGAAATGGATGACAAATGACAAAGCAAAAATGCAAACAAGCTTTTTTGCATAATGCTCTACCCAGTTTACAGTAATGCACCGCAGGTCATCTGAAGCAATAAAGGCACGCATCAAAATTTGCAAGCAATATAATAATAATTGTTATGCAAAAACCTTTTTTACGACTCAGGGAAAAGTTGCAGTCTGCAGTCCGGATATACTTCAAAGAAATTCGACTCGTGAAGTGAGTACAAAAAAGTGAAGGGGGCTGTCCAAAACAGATATGTGATGTTTTTTGCATGGAGCAAGATAAGTGGTGCAAAAGAAATATGACCGTAGGTAGCAATAGCTTGTCTTTGTCTTTGCTGAAATGATAATGAAAGCAACATAGCAATAGTTTATTATACTTCTTCGAATAATAATATAATAGTAAATGACAATGTGCAGGTGCAGCAGGTGTGTGCTATTTTAGTTAGCTTTGGTTGAGCAAAAGTTTTGTACATTAAAGAGCTTGGTGTGATTTACAAACGGGCTTTTGTCTTTTAGGTATGCACACTTTCTGGAAATGATTTTTTCTTTATCAGCTATTACAAATTTGAAGGCTTTCCTGGAAGCTACATAAATGTAACGAGAACAATGGATGGTGACGTGTTTTATATTTTCGTTCGAAATTTTAAATCTAACTTCCTATGTCCCATACTTTATACTTTAATTATAATTTATTCAATAGCATTTTATCGGGATCTGATTCCATTGGTTCTGTACCGTGTATCTATTACAAAAATAGATGGTCACAAGCTCTACGAAACTAAAAGTACACTTTAAAGCTTTACAATTTTATTAATTTCCTTTTACAAAACGTCAGCTTACAATTAATTTATTCTGTAATAAATTATTAGTTAAACTAATACAGTAGGATGGCAAATCCTGCGTTTGAAATTCCAGGCAAAGTTCTGGTTCGGGGATGTCCACTTAAAAATTGCAAGAACTTTTCGGAAATTCTTCGCAACACCCTGGATTCATGGCAGGTACATTTGAAAGATTTGCATAAATAGTTTACATTTTCAGGCATAGATCATGCCTTATTTTATTTATTTATAAAGGACATCCTTGCCGTCCTTGGAATTAAAACACTAAACGCTCTTCAAGAACGAATTATCTTTGCCCTTGAATGCGATGACCTGGATTTATTTATTGTTGGTCCAAAGATTGTGGGTAAAAGAACGGCATACCTTATTCCTATGTTGGCTACTTTGATGACTGAATTGAATCAACAATATTTTACTCCTGAGGTTAGTACATGAAATATTTCTATAGTGTAACTCTTTGGTCTTTTTTAATACATTTCTTCGAATCGGTTTTAGGAGAGGACCTCTGCTCCATCCTCCATCATTATTTGCGAATCCACCGAGAAAGCAATGCAGCTTTATGATCGTCTCCAGCGAACATTCCGAAACAACTCCTCACACTTTCCTATTCTACCATCAGTAGCATTACTGGACAACATTCATAACGAATCCATGATCAACTCTGTGGCGCAACCTGTGGACATTTTGATTTTGACCGGTGCCTCCTTGCAAGAACTCCTATGTCCATGCTTTTTACCAATGCTGTCTTCCTTAAATCTAAACTTCCACCGAACCAGGTTTGTTGTTTTCGAAGAGCTGGCAATGAAAACCTTTTTCATGGAAAAAGAAGTTCATCAGTTTATCAACCACATGGACAACCAACCCGCTGACCGGATTGCGTCCTCCAGCTTGCAACTGATTTTCTCTGGCACGGTCTGGGACAATGCTATCATTGGCTCACTTCAAAGATTCTTTCACAGCCGAGGTAGAAAAAGTGTGGCCATCTTTGGGTCGTCCTTGCACGCGCTTCAGTATGCCAGCAGCATCCAGTATAAAGTGGAACAGGTCCCCACTGAAAAGTCAAGGCTTAACAGTTTGATTGGGATTTGCAAGGGAATGATGAACCAGAAGCGTAAAAGCGTGGTGGCTTGCAGCACGCCAGAGGTGGCTATTAAAGTGAGCAAGTACATTTCGGCGAATGGGGAAATATGCAACAAAGTCATTACTTCTGGGAGTCTTGGGGGTAGGCTGTATTAAAACATCAATAGGTACTATTCTGGGAACTGTGATTCATTTTTTATTGTTTCTTTGGGCAGACACTCAAGGAGTGTTTCGAAAATGTACAGATTGGCTAGGAAGCGTTTTAGTGGTGGCGGACAACGCTTGGCAATATTGTGATGTATCTGATGCCTCATGTCTTATCCATTTTGACATTGAAATTGTCGGGTCAGAGTCAACAACATCAAAGGGCAACGAAGAAGAGCCCTTGTGTCTTGAGAGATTTGGATGTTTGTGGAATCGGATGGAGAAAGTATGGCGCGGCCTTGTGGAACCGGTACGCACATTTTTGCTACGTTTCCATCAATTTTCTACTTTCAAATAAAATTATCAATGAGTTGAAGTTCAATCTTTTATATTTTTAGCACGGAATAACCTACTTTCTTTTGAGCGGACACGAGCCCAACTTCTTGGCAGTGTTCAAGTTCTTGCAATCGATGAATGCCAAAATGCCCCAAAGCTTGGAAACTTTAGCTGAAAAGGTAACTCAGCACACACCTGCTAACCTCATTGACTCATTACAGGTTGTAAATTACAATGCTGTTAATCTACTCTACTTTTTTTGTAGAAATGGCAAAAGGAAGAGATGGAAAAAACACTTTGCATGAATCTCAAGTGTTTTGCGTACTGCAACGTTGTAGGATGCCCCGATCGCCATGAATTTAGCCAAGCAGACCTTGATTCTCCGCCACATGCACCGAATAACGGGGAATTGGAGTTTAGAGTGGTGGAAAGTATCAGTCCAAGTTTGTACGTGGCAAAGCTACTAGAGCACCTTGTTTTCGATGAAAAAAGTGGGAAAACAATTTGCGCAAAGTCATATCGGGATGAGGAATACGAGAGACGTTTGCAAATGTCGGATTACTACTCTACTGAAGGAACTAGGATTCGTACCGGGAAGGTTCCCCCTGGGGAATTGCTCTGCTTTCCCTACCGTAGACAAAAAGCTAATGGCAAAGCGTCGAAAAGCGTAACTTATCTTCGAGCCAAATTCATGCACTTTATGAACACAGAGACTGAAGTGGTTGGAAAGCAACATGGAGCAAAGGTTTCCACAGAGTATGCGCAGATATTTTTAATTGATACTGGACACACTTTGGAGGTTCCTTTTAAGGATCTTTTGGTTCTACCAGACCAGTTCAAGAAATGGAAGCCATTAAGCATTCAGGTGGTGTTAAGCAACATGCTATATTTGGAGGAAACTCGGGAGTACTACTCCGATGCTTTGCAAACTGCAAAACAACTTACCGAAGGAAAGATATGGCGTGGTAAAGTGCTATTGTCCATTGGCGACACGGTTTGGGTGAATCCCATGATTCAGTATGAGGCTGATTCTGATTCAAAGGAAGTTTGTAACTTGACGGAAGAGTTGGTTCACGGTAAGGGTGCTGCCTGTCAAAAGAGCCAGAACCACATGATGATGATGTTGGAGCACATTCGAAAGCGGGATCCGAATTATCCGGAAATCGAGGAAGAAATATGTTTCTTTGGGGGTAAGCAAGACGGGGAGACAGGTTTTCATAGAAAAGGGGATCCCATTTTATGGGCAGAGTTGCCCTTGAGTGGATTTCAATCTGAGGATGAAGGAATGGAATTGATCCCTCTACAATTTGTAATACAAAACTGGGAAACTCCTTGGGAAATTTTTGGGACTGTTTCGGATGGCGAAAGTTTTGGGGGAGGAGTAATCCAAAGGATGGAAGCGGAGTTGGACCGAGAAATGGAAAAAATGAAGAAAGCAAGGGTAAACTATTCAGGATTTCTGGAGGTGGACTCTGTGGTTGCGGTTAAAACTATCGAGAACAGTGGAAAATGGCGAAGAGGATTGATTTCGGAAAGAAATGCGGCGGAAAGGGATGGAGAGACCAGCAGTTTTAATGTTTTTTTGGTTGATTATGGAACAACTGCATTTAATTTGCCTTTGGATCAGGTACTACCTATTCGAAAGATTTATGTTGAGGAACTACCTTTTCAAACAGTTTGTCTGCGGTTGGCTCATGTGCAACCATTAAAAGGGCAGGAAGATTGGGACGAACAAGTTCTTAAGCAGTTTTCTTCCGTGATGGAGGCCAACAACCCTGTTAATATGATTGTAAGTTTGCCATAAAGTTAGATATAAAAGTAATTGCATGATTGGGGAATTATGAGAATAATTGTTTTGCCATAGGCTTTCAGCAAATTAAATGGAAGGGGCCATCGAAGTAACTACTACGAAGCAATGATGTTTTATGGCAAGAGAGAAAACGGTTCCAAGGAAAATTTCACTTATGAAGAGATTGGAGACCTCATTGTCAAGAAGGGATTGGCAGCAACAACTAAAAAAATAGAGTTGATTGCGGATGTGATGGAGTTTTTGGTTTCCAATAAAAATACTGATGAAATGGAGTCATCAGGTTCTGAGGATAGTTTCTCGGGGGTTGTTGGTGCCTTGAAGGAAAATGATTATGGGGACAATGACAGCGAATCATCTTTGGAAATGTGGCAAAGATTTCGTGATGAGGCAATTGAAAACGGTAATGGAGATGAATGCATGATCTTGCCAAATTGAGAAAATGACAGGTTTAAAAAGTAAGAATTCTTATTTTGATCTGTATTCTAAAGGTGAGTATGTTGCAATAGGACTTAATGAAGCCCAAGAAATTGTTAATGGAGAGGCTCCAGGTGCAGAGGATGAAGACGAGAAAGCAGCTTCCGTTCGAAACATTATTCAGTCAGCTTGTGAAGCCGCTCCTGGATTAGTTCCTGCCGTTGAAGAACCGGAACAGATTCCACTAACTGAGTATCAGGAAGATGACGATGAGTTCTACGATGCTGAGGATTATGATGGATTTGCATACATTCTTCCTGAAGACCAAGAATCAGTATCCGAGCTTAGCGAGCGGTTTCGGAAAACTATACAATTTTAGACTTTATAATAAATTTGCTTTGAGTTCGATGTGGTTTAATATAGCTTGTGTATTAAGAATACAAAATGCAATTTTCACTGGGGTTATTGAATAAAGTAATATCAGTACACAATACGCATGGTAGATGCTAAGAAATAAATGTATACATTCATTTGTTTTGACTCTACATAGTATGTATGAAAGTCTTTGTCAAATTGAATGCTGTTATGCAAGAAACGCTGCAAAAAATGGAACATGCTGGCCATTCACTCACACGTGCATATTATGACCTTCAATCATAATAATATATCAGATATATACTTATTTGGAGACCACTCGGCTTTTTGCATTTAGAGTTAAGGCTAGACAGCAGAACAACTGGAAAAGACTATGCTTCATGAAAATCAAGGTTATTACAAATTCGGCTATGCACCAAACAAGCACATTTCAGTTGGTAACTGCCAAGCAAATTCTTTGTGACTACTGATTTACGACTTGACCGAGCACCCACTTGATTTTAAATGATAATTGGTGAGCAGCACTACATAATAACGTCATTTGTTGCTGAACGTTTGATGGTTAAGTATGTCATCCGTTAGCTCTAAAATATATATTTCAAATCTGTATCATCAAATCAAAGTAAGTGTGTCTGAAGTTTTGAAATCTTAAAAATGCTGTCGATGACACTATACGTATTTCTTGGAGTGGCAGTGCTGACTTATTACCTCTTAAAACCTAAGAAGAAACGTACTATAAATTTGCCAGGTCAATTTAACACATAGTTTACAAAGCATTTCAATAGAAAATATCAAGCTACCATATTCTAAAGTTTCCCTCTTTTTACACAGGCCCTTCTACAAATTGCATACCCTTTCTTGGATGTTCTGTGGAAGTAGGTCCAAGATTCTACCAGACATTAGCAAAATGGTCGAAAAAATATGGACCAATGGTTAAACTTCGGATGGGACCCCGAGAGTAAAATATTTTACACTGTTTCCGCATAACATGACTTGCGCCTATCATAAGTAATAGCATGAATGAATGTATTGTACCTTTAGTTCAATACTGATTGCTGATCACCACATTACAAAGGAAATGTTGGCCATGGACGTTTTCGTTGGAAGGGCAAACATTGAGGAGTTCACATTGTATGAAGGAGAAAATATAGGTTTGGTAGCCTCCGATGGTGCAGTTTGGGAGGAGCAACGTAGGTTTATTCTGCGTCAACTCCGGGATTTTGGTTTTGGAAAGACTTCAATGGAGTCCACAATCTTGGAAGAAGCCAAAGAACTCGTAGAAAGGCTAGCAGCGTATAAAGGCAAACCCGTTGAGAACGTTAAGAATTTTGTTTCACTTGCCATTGTAAACAGTTTATGGATGATAGTGGCCGGAACAAGATACAGTCAGGATGACCCCAAGCTTCGGGAGTTGGCTTACCAAATGTCGGGGTAAAGAAGAGTGAATTCTTATGAGATATTTTTGTACATATTCGTTGGTTAAGCTGACATTATTTTTTAATTAGAGCTTTCGAAGATGCGTCTAAAAGAGGTGGGATACTTGCAGCGGCGGGTTGGCTGAAATACGTGATTCCAGAGTATTCTGGCTACAATGCAATACGAAGAGCGATGGTCAAAATTATCCATTTTGTGGATGCCGCCATTAAAGAACACAAGGCAACATTTCAGGAGGACAACTATAGGGACTTCATTGATGTATACCTTCACGAAATGAAGAAAACTACTGACCCTGCATCCAGCTTTTATGGAACTGCCGCAGGTATGCTTATTGTTTTGAAATTCAAAAGTTTCATTGTTTATAATGTTTATATTATTGTTTTTCAGAAAAACAGCTCATTGCAGTAGTATCGGATTTATTCCAAGCCGGAACAGACACCACATCCACAACACTGGACTGGGCTATTCTGCATCTAATGACCCAGCCTGAAATACAACGGAAATTGCAAAAAGAGATCACTGCCATTACGGGAGATACCAGACCAGTATCATTTTCGGATCGACCAAAGTAAACGGCAATTGCATTCATAATTCTTAATCATGTCTTGCATATTAATTTAAAATGTCGATTATTCTCTCAATTTTAGTATGCCATATACTCTTGCTGTAATCAGTGAGCTACTGCGTATCTCCATTGCTCCCTTTGGAGTGCCACATCGAGTTCTCCAAGATACCGAATACCGTGGTGTCTTTTTCCCTAAGAACACATTCGTATTTTACAACGTTTGGTATATGCACCATGACCCAAAAGTTTGGGAAAATCCTCATGACTTTCGACCCGAAAGATTTCTTAGTGCGGATGGAAAAACGTTTAAGAAAAATGACTACCTAAACCCCTTCCTCGTTGGACGCCGACAGTGTCCTGGGGAGTCATTGGCAAGAGATACCATCTTTCTTATGCTTACCAGTATTGTGCAAAATTTTGACATTGTCAAAGATCCTAATTCGCCAGAACCTGACATGGAGCCGGCAGTCAGTTTTCTGATCGCTGCCAAACCGTACAAAGTTGTGTTCTTGGAACGAAAGAAGTGATGATAAGGTTGCGGTATGAGTTGTCGGTGATGCTTAAACTGATGTCTATTGAAATGAAATCGGATAATTAAAGTTGTTTGATACAAAAATGGACAAATAATTAATGTCGATTTTTTAAAAATCTTCAAATAAATGAACCAATATGATGAACAAATTAATCTAGAATTCTGTCAAGAATTTCTGAAGCTTTACTAGTACAAGTTGTTTTTTGATACACAAATGAACAAGCAATGGCTTTTGCCAGTTTGCTACATATTGGCATGTTGCCAGGTTTAGTAAATTGGCGAAATTAATTTGTCGTCTGTCTTTTGGACGTGCCCTCGCAAGATGTCGTGTGGACTTACAAGGTCTTTTTGTACAATATCATATCGTTTCACGCTACCTAATAAAAACCACTTAAAGCTGCACAAATATTTAATGTAATTACTAATATTGGGAGTTCAAAATATGGAATATCATAAGAATCGAAATTATAAAATTACAACAGAATACAAATGGCTAAGATGCTGACAACTCATTCTACTAAAACCTTTAATTCTGCGTGTTAGCCCTATAGATTATGCCATTCCAGTATCATCTTTGTCTTATTTTGTTTCTTCTTGATCGCCACCGACCACTTTTACATTCATTAATTCATTTTCTTCAGCTGCGTCACCAGCCATTCTTAAATTGTCCAGTCGTGTATTGTCCGTTTTAGCACTTCTGGTCTCTCTGTAAACGTAGTAATGCATTTCTGGAAAGGTTATGTCTGAAACTCGAGGGAGTTGATTACCGGAAGTCGTCACGGATAGAAACAACAGTGTGCTAAGTATAAACGGAAGTGTAAGAACGGGAAGGTTTACCTGTAAGAATAGTTTTAAATATTCGTAGTTATTCTTCACTAGTAGTTTGCTAAGGCGGGCATATAGAAAAGTTTTTGAAATGTATTTAAATATAAGCTGCAACTTACTGGCCTAAAGGCAACGAACAGTGTCTGTTGAATAAGCACCGTAAAAACCACGTTACACAGAGCATTCAAGAAGCTATGACAGTTAAATACTAAGAAAAATCCGCCGACAGAAGACGCTGAAAGAAGAGCGTTGTAGCCCCATATTCCTGAGTAAACGGTTACGAATGGAGCATGTGTGAATACAATACCTTATAATTTCCAAAAGTCATTATTACAATTACATCATTCTAAATATAAATTTTTAATCACAAATCGATTTTTGCAAGTTACCAAAAATGGTTCCAACCGCAGCCCCTACCACGCTCATCATGCATAGCAGTGGGGAATAAATTATTACCCCAATATAAATTAGAATGCTTGAAATGATATTCTGAACACCGTAAACATGTCCGGCAGACAGAACTATTCCAGTAAAAACCTAAAAAGAAAACCTTCATCAGCAATGAAAGCTTAGAACAACAGTCAACCAGAAATAAATGGAGCATCATATTATTATAGGTAATTTTTATCAAAGTGTCTCACTCTGCCCCAATCAAGAACCTCTGTAGAGTTCACATTTGTATCCTGCTTAATCGCATGCGTATCATCAGTAATTGTCGGCTTAAGAGAAACAAAGAGCAAGATGGTGACTACGTTAAAAGGAACTGTGATAGCTGGTAAGGAAACTTTCATAGAGGCTAAAATGTTTGCGAAAGCCGACGTGACAAAAACGCTGTTAAAGAAAGTAACAAAATTGACATTAGAAGGTACTTAAACACGAACGTAATATCAGGTATTTTAGATTTTATGGCACACTTCGAAGAAATTATGCCACGGGCGTGTCATTTTATTAAGGGTACACGTCCTTGTAAATGGCAGTTGAATACCACTATGTCCCCTTGGCCCTTAACCGTCTTTCCGAAAAGAACTTATACTTAACGTGCATTTGCCATTTACATAAACGTGTGCGCCTAAAAAAAGAGATGCAACCTCAAAGCAGATCCAAGAACGATAAAGGTCCACAATTTACTCCCGACCGGCTCTCCATATAAGGGTGTCCAAACTGAAGATGTTACGGTTCCAACAAGGACAGCATTATATGTTGTCAAACCGGCTGCAATCTCTGCTGGGTCTTGTCGCATTAGCTATATAATAAATTTTCGTCACAAATAAAACTCTAGTAATGTAAAATATTCATGCGGAAATTCATTTGAGAGTAAATGATATCAAAAGACGTCTTGAAATCATGAATTCAAATTCGAGATATTAGTGTTTGATTTTTAGACTTTCGAAGCAGCGCAAACTGCAACCGTTTTTGTAAGCAGCGCAAACTGCAACCGTTTTTGTAAGCAGTGGAAACATCAAGTTGATTCTGGCATATAAATAGTAAAAACAACAAACAAGTCATACCACTGCGGTGATTATGGCTGATGTGGCTGCTACTACAGCGGCAAGACCAACAATGACATTTGCCCAGAAAAGAGCAATTAGGATGAAGAGTCCAGCCAACGGGTTATTCGCAAGGATTACCTTTCATGATTAATGTCAACATTAATTTATTAACGGTCAGTCACAACAGATAGTCATGAAAATATTTCGTGTAGGATGTGTCATGTTTCCGCCTGCACCACTTTGCATAACGCATCATATATATATAATTGGCGATAACATAATTAAATGAAGATACCTGGGAAATCCCCCTGAGAAGTGCGTTTACGTATTTTGGAATCAGCCATCCTATTCCATCCTTGGAATCGAGATACTTCTCAATGGCTTTGCAATCTCCAACGTAGGGCAGCCATGGATTACCCTAAAATATTTAATTATTGAAACTTCTTGTTGCATAATATTACTCCGCTCCGTCTGGAATTAGAACCCAGCAGTTCCTTCAAACTCTGAGATTTTGGACTTGGTAAAAAAAAATTGGTCATAGCGGGTGTAGCATTAGCATTGCCTCGTATATGGTTGAAACATAAGAGCGTCTTCTATTGCCACACCTCTCACCGTTCCCAACAAAGACGCAAGTCTTTGTTCCGTTTGTTGGGAACGGTGAAAGGTATGAAATAGTATGCTGCTGTACTGAGTACTTAGTAACTTCATTTGCAGAAATTATATCCATCTAACTGGGTGAAATTCTCAGCGTTACATAATGTATCGACATACGGCTTTGAGAAACATCACATATTTACTTAGCTCAGCTCTATTTTGCCTCTGTCATTTCAAAAATACTTCTTTTTCAAGTTTTGACATTTATGACATTTTATAGCTTTGAATTGAGTTAACTGAATGAAATTCATCAAAAGTATCATTTTCGCTTGAAATAAATTGTTAACTCTTTCATCTTTGCTTTCAGCCAGTAGTTTAGAAAAATTATACAGCCATTCACAACTAAATGTGTAATTAATTTTCAAAAGTTGAAAGATAAATATATTTTATTAAATGTTAGACGAAATGATGATGGATGAACTCGTCATTAGTGCCAAAAACAACTTGGACAATTTACATATGATACGCTCAAAATTATAGCAATCTTATGTAAAGTACCCTTTAACCCCAAACAAAATCCTTTTTCATGCATGATTTAATCTGGACTCGTTAGATAAAGTTTTCAACTCATGGTTCATCGAATTGCAAACAAATAAACACTTTGCACTTTGTTTTGGATTTGGTACTAGTGTAGTATAATTGTTTTCATTTTGTAATAACGTTCGAAGCTGGCAACTGATTCTGATATCAAGTATTATAAACCACTCAATCAATCAGAATCAATAAGCTGAAAAGCATTAGACGTAACGTACTAAAGTTTTATTTACAATGAAAAATCATGAGCTCGTAATTTGGTATTAACTTCGGTTATCGACTTGAATGGCTTTGTTTGTATTACTACTACTCCTTTTAAACATTAATGCGACAAAACACAATTACATTATGAGAGGAAGTCACGCGTTTGACTATCATTAAACCGGTTCACAGTGGTTAATTTTGACGAGCATGTAGACATGAAGTCACAAGATTTTTAATAAATATTGAACTTATTCAGTTAGTTCTTATACTCATTCTATCTAAATGTCATTTGTCCTTTCAGTTGTCAACTACATGATAACAGTGTAGAGGCGGGTTGCCAACGGACAAAGCATGAAAGTGGTTGAAAAGGTGATACACACCGTAGCCAGACTTGTCTTAGGATCTATAAACTTTGACCAGGTAGCAGAGCAGATGAATAAAGAACTAATTTGGATGTGTGTTTGTAGAAAACGTTACAAACGTTACGTTGTATGTATGTTTACAAATTTCAGGTAGTTGACCACTTCAGGTAAAATTGGCCCTTCAGTTTGTTTAGGCAAATGGATGTAGTAAACATGACTTTTGTGTATAGTTTTCTTCAAAGATTGACACGGGCAACAAGCCATTTCCCTTTGGAATGTTCTTCCATTACAAACTAATATGACAAAGTCCGTGTCAGTTTTCAAAAATTGAGTTTGGTAAAATGTATTATACAGAGGTATTTAAATGATTTGCGATATATAAAATTTCTTTTACGTGAATCTCAAACATGTTTCTTTGTTTTCTTTCTAAAGTGTATTTGAAAACAAAATTGAGTATAAGCAAAAGATGTCAAATGAGAAATTTGCGTACAAGACACTCATGCATGTACGTATATATCATATCAAAATTGAATAAAATGTCCAGTCACCAATAATAATAATAATAAATGAGTATAGAAACCTTTGGGCTAATGTATAGATTTATAATATTAAAAATAAAAATGTTGAATGTAATGGCTAAACCTTTGAAAAAACTTTAAGGTTTGGCCGTTATAAAAATGTATTATCTTACCGCAGCCCTAAACCTCCTGTTGGCAGAAGACGCCGCACTCATTGTAAAAATCAACGTAATTTACCTTTATTCAAAACAAAACCAATGCAAAATTAATACTAAAATTTCAAATTCAAATACACGTACACAATAAAAACGAAGAATGTTTCGCTGTTGAACTTTCCAAATAAAAACACTCAACATTTGAAAACGTGAAAAGATTCACTTCAATTAGCAAAACTTTTCCGTTGTACAATTTCAAATATAAATGCATGAATCAAGAAGATCAACACGAACCAGCAAGTATGATTTGCAAAAGAGAATGAGAATTGATACAACTGTCTCCAGAGCAGAACGTGGGAAAAATCTCAGAAATCCTTCCAACGTACTACAGACGCGCGTTGATAGATGTATTATGTTACTTTAATTAGTTGCATCAATTAGCGTACCAGCTTTCCACAAACTTAATCAAGCAGAAACAAAGTATACAATGATTATATTACAATCTGTAATCCTCTTGTAGATTTGTCAGATCGATTGCATGAGTTCATGAAATGAATCTTCACAATTGCCGGTTCCACTCAACAGCTTAAACATTACTGAAGCGCAAAATGAATAAAGCAGTTTAATATAAAAAGGAAAGTGTTATCATACCATGTTATCACATCAATGCAGGAACTCCACATTTTAAGGAAAACAACCCTCTTCAGTACTGATAATTCGTTTTCCAGCTTTCTCCGGATACGTAAATGTGATGCATGAGGTATGTAGGTATTTCCAGCACTTGCCATGCCATTTTAAAGTACATACATATAAAAAAGTCTTATATTATAGAAGATGCCAGACCCTACGCCAAGTGTTGGAACATGAAAATAGTCCAAAAATGATATCCTATGCTACAACAATGGAAATTGAATTACTGCCACTAATTCGTTTTTGTTTCTTTTTTGTATAGCTATATAAGATTCTGGAATCCAGAATCTGGATTAGAACTACCTTTACTAGACACCCATAATGCAAAATTTGACCCCCACATTTGTTTCCCCCATAGTGTCACATTTTCATGCTTTCCATCCATTGTGCCACATTTTATGAAGCATCAATTCATAGTGCCACATTTTACATGCTGGTTACAAGCGTATTAAAACGAATGATAGATGAGTTTAATCATTCATATATATCAATCATGTATATTATATTATACTAACCTGTGGATACTACTCGTTTTTTGCATTTAGTATGACGGGCATATTTGGAATGGGTAAGCAAGCAAACTGGTAAAGACCATTGACTATGTCCTTCATGAAAATCAAATCAAGGTTACTACATTAAACAAGCTGGGTTGTTGGCAAGTGGGCAAGTGCGAAGCAGACATTAGATCTAAAACATTATGCTGTAGCATATTATTCGTAATACCGTCGTGTGTTGCTGAATGCAGCTCACAAACCTAATTTCACCATATATTTAAAATGTGATTTTCGGAAATAGTTTTGAAATTTCAAAAATGTTGTCGACAACGCTATACGTGTTCCTTGGCGTGGCAGTTCTGGCCTACTATCTTCTAAAACCTAAGAAGCAACGCAGTATAGACTTGCCAGGTAATTTACCCAATTGTTACATATAGCTGTTCTAGCAACTTTGGGGTAACAAAACTTCTTACAACATTCTATTGTTAAATAGGCCCGTTTACAAATAACATACCATTTCTCGGATGCGCTGTGGAATTTGACTCAAGATTCTATCGGACATTAGCAAAATGGTCAAGAAAGTATGGACCAATGGTCAAACTTCAGTTGGGACCCAGTAGAGTGTGAGATTTATACTTTACCCTGCTTTCATAATTCGTCCCTTGACCGTAAAACTAAAGTCTTTAAAAATTATGCATTATATATTATAGTGCAATACTCATTGCAGATCACCAAATTGCAAAGGAAATGTGTGCAAAGGACGTTTTCGTTGGAAGGGCAAACGTCGATGAATTCACTTTGTTTGAAGGGGAAAATATAGGTATGCGATTGCTAACGGCTAAAATACGGTTTCATAAATCATAAACACTAAAAATCATGAAATATGTTTCCAGGCTTGATCGCTTCAGAAGGTGCCGTATGGGAAGAGCAACGTCGATTTATTTTCCGCCAGCTCCGGGATTTCGGCTTTGGAAAGACTTCAATGGAGTCAGCAATCTTGGAAGAAGCCAAAGAACTCGTAAAAAGGCTAGCAGCGTATAAAGGCAAACCCGTTGAGAACGTTAAGAATTTCGTTTCACTTGCTATTGTCAATTCCCTATGGATGATAGTGGCCGGAACTAGATACAATCAAGATGACCCCAAGCTCCGTCAGTTGGCTTATCAATTATCGGGGTAATGAAAGAATGAGTTCTTAGTCTTAGTACCATTTTACGCATGAACCATTTTTTAATCTGAATAATATACATTTTAAACTTTAGAGCTTTCGAAGATGCGTCTAAAAGAGGAGGGATTCTTGCAGTGGCTGGCTGGCTCAAGTACGTGATTCCAGAGTATTCAGGCTACAACCAAATAAGAAGAGCAATGACCAACATTATCAATTTTGTGGATGCTGCCATTAAAGAACACAGGACAACATTTCAGGAGGACAACTATAGGGACTTTATTGACGTGTATCTTCACGAAATGAAGAAAACCACAGATCCTACATCCAGCTTTTATGGAACTGCGGCAGGTATGCTTGCGTTAGAAATCTAGAAGGTTTCAAATAAATGTGCATTCTATGTGTATTCTTGTTTTGCAGAGAAACAGCTCATTGCAGTAGTATCGGATTTATTCCAAGCAGGGACAGACACCACATCCACAACACTGGACTGGGCTATTTTGCATCTAATGAATCAACCTGAAATACAACGAAAAATGCAAAAAGAGATAACTGCCGTTACAGGAGATACCAGACCAGTATCCTTTGCGGATCGACCAAAGTATGTACACACAATTTACATACACTTGACATATCAGAATTTTTTCTAGAAATTATAATTCTTTTTAAAATGGTCTCCTACATTATAGCATGCCCTATACTCTTGCCGTAATCCACGAATTGCTACGTATCTCTATTGCTCCTTTTGGAGCACCACATAAAATAATCCGGGATACCGAGTATCGGGGTATATTCTTCCCCAAGAACACTTTCGTCTTTTTCAACATTTATTACATGGCCCATGATCCCAAAGTTTGGGAAAATCCTGATGACTTCCGACCTGAAAGATTTCTTAGTGCAGATGGGAAAGCGTTTAAGAAGAATGAATACTTGAATCCCTTCCTCGTTGGACGCCGACAGTGTCCTGGGGAGCCATTGGCAAAAGATACAGTCTTTCTAATGCTTACCAGTATTGTTCAAAACTTTGACATTGTAAAGGATCCTAATTCACCAGAGCTTGATATGGAGCCGGCAGTCAGTTTTCTGGTCGCTGCCAAACCATACAAAGCTATATTTTTGGAACGAAAGAAATAATTCAACATATTTTAAAGATGTGCTACCAAACTAACCAAATACAGGCATTCAATGCAAAATGCAAAATTTTATGCTGCTTCAAAGCATGAACAACAGTTTTATAATGTCAAGTTACATAACATACACGGATTGGAATTCAAATGCATGTCAATTGCCTATATATGCAATTCATGTATCTTGACGAAATAAACCTTCTTTTAACCTTTCGGACTGTGATTTATACATGATCATATTTTATTTTATGCGAAAGCATTTTTACTACCATATTATTTTAAATTTTGCAATCCCAACAGTTTCAAGCAGAATAGATGCATCATGCATGAAAAATGAGTAGGTACGTACGTTGGCTCACATCTCATTATAGTGCTAGTTACCAGTTGGAGTCAGGATTCATGAAGAGTATCAAGTTGTCACGCAATCTTTAACGAAACATATACCATTATTCCACACTATATTCACATTTCACATATACAATATACGTCAAATTATTTCGGAGAAGTTATTTACGTACTTATAAGTACACTGAGAATAGAGAACTCAGGTAAAAAAAGAAATTAAAGATGTGGAATGGTATGTGCATAGGATGGGAGATGCCATAAACAATTTAAATACGTGTAGCAGTTTAATGCATAGGTAGTCATATTCTTGAAGCGTTATGCTATGATTTGCAAGCCTTTTTACTTGCTGGATTTAGAAAACTGCTTAAGCCTAAGCTATACTGGACGTAGCAAGAATGAATTCGCAAGAAAAAAGCTCAACCTTGTATTCAAGTTTTTTTTTACATAAAGACCACTCTTGTCCAAGATCTTCTTTACCAATAATAGCTATGATATGATAGTTTTACCGAGAATGAAGTGTCAGTGTATGTTAACGATTTATGGCTTATAACTGGACATTGGGTAGATTAACCAGAGAACTTCTAGAGATAAGCCAGTGATTACCAAGTGCTAAGATTATAGTGTAAAAGTGTGTGTAATATTGAATATTATGTGGAGCATTGCTTATTATGTAACAAGTAATTTGCCTTCAAGAATGCGTAGTTCGTATTATTTTTCTTTTTTGAGCTGGAATGTCAATAATGGATTAGTAGGTTTTTACATGAAAAGCAACTTTTCATAATAATATGTGGTCGTTATACCCAATTTTGATTGCATTGAAGTTGACCACACTTTCTGTGGGTGACCACCATTTAAAGGTATTATTTATTTAGTACAAAAACAACAAAACTTCAGTGTTATTGAATGTGCTACTCCGTAATGTGCCCTCACACTGACTGCCGTCTTGTATATGCTCATTTTATAATTTCAATTCAAGTGACATTTCGTGGTACATGACAGCTCACTGGACTGTGTATCCTATCAGAGAAAATCATGTCAATGACAGCCAGTCGTAATTAATAATTGTTTAAGTGGATGCATTTATTTATATAAATGCACAGGGCATGTAAATTGTTGTATGACCAGTGTCTTTATGATATAACATAATATAACCGGTGCACTGTTCAGTGAACCTCCAGTAAAATCTAAAATAATACCGTATCTAACTCTACCTACTAGATTATTAGCAACTCTGGAGCTTGATTAAATGAAGGAAAGAAGTTAAAACTCCTTGTGATACGCTTGCTGTCTGTGTATACTGAACATTTTTGATAAGATGTCTGGCAAACCCGTCGTCGTCGCATAGACTGCAACTTTTCCATTCAATGATACAACATTCTGAATATAAATGATCTATATTTAATTATAATTCAGCAGTTACGACGCACATGGATTGCTAACGTTTGCAGTGTAAAAGTTTTAGTAAAAATCCTTAAAGTTTAATCTCAAGTTGCCCCATCACATCCTTCATAGTTGTTTTGTTAGCCTAAAAAAGAAAATGGTTTCGAAAGGGCATACGTCTCGATACGAGTCCTTCCAGGATGAAATTGACGAGGATTATAATAATCACACTGCAACCATTCCTACTCCTACCGAACCTGTGATGCCATTGGGTTTTGAACTAATGAGAAACGGAATTGGTAGCTATGCTCGGGATCACAGCATGTCACATCTCGGTACAAGTTCCTCAACATCCTCCTCTCCACAACAGCCCAAAAAGGTACGTCTTCGGGCTGTGGAAAGCGAGCGAGAATATTTTCTGAAACTGATGAATGTTGATCTCTTCCGGAAGTTGACGATAATTCAGGCAGCCGCATCGGTGATCATTGTTATCTCACAAGTGAGTATAAGCACTATATTAAAGCTGTTCATTTTTATGTACTTGTTAATGACGTGTTGTGTATAAACAGGTAGTGCTATACGCAAGCGTGACTACACGTAACTACAAAGCCCTGGATTATGTCGGAGTTGGATTGTGGGGTCCCCTCGTTTTCTTTTCCACTGCTTGTTGGCTTACTTGGATAAGCACTAGGTCACCATCCGGGTGCTGTATTGGTAGCGCAATGGGCTTTCAAATCACCTCGTTTTTTGTGGGAATAGTGTTGCTCATATTTTCTACCATTTCGTTAACCCAGCATGGGACCTACTCGTACTGGAGACATCCGGAAAATGATTACGACCCGGAGAGTATGAAAAAGCATAAAAAATTACTTTGAAACATTAAAGGTGAATAAGAAACAAAATTGCATTTTGTGCTGTGGTTTATAGTTGCAGGTCGCGTTTTCTGTTCCTTCATTATCCTTGCTGCTGTTTGCGAGATGGTATCAGCCATCATTCTCAGCATTCAGTTTTGCAGGGTGACATGTTGTGCAAGGACTAATGTAAATGTTTTTCTTTCTTAAACTTCTTAAGCAATAACTACGCATGAAAGTTAACATCATTCAAATAGTACTTTTCGTTTTTTACAGGCACATGATACTATCGTATTTGACGTTGAAACAATTAAGGTATGAAGACTGGACTAGATCCATAAATTAGGAGTGTTAAAATGTAAAATGGCAATAGACGACAAACGATATAATAATTGCTTGCAATTTGCATTTACTTTGCCAATTTTGTACCTTAACATTGCAAAACATCAAAACAGCGAGCCATAGAATAAGTTTTAAAAATCTTCAGCGATAAATTGTTTATTCTACTTTCTAATAAATTATAATTTTCATAGTTCACGTCTATTTTACACAAGATATACAGTATACCTCGACTTGGCCTTATGTCTAAACTGAATTTCTATTTGACTAAAACTACTTTGTTGCATATCTATGTAGCCAAGATCTCCAACTCGTTCTTCAAGTCCTTTGCCTCACTTCCCAACGAGTCACAGAAACTGATGGCTTCACCGGTTAATCCATAGTCAAACAAAAATCGAGCAAAATCCAAGTTTATGGCGAGTCTTATATGGTCGCTGAGATTTAGTTCAACCTGTTCCCTTGCACAAAACACCAACAGCAAATAGGAGAGGTGACGAAGTCGAGCTCCAAACAGAGCTTCCGCAGCCCTTTCAAACTTTCCAATGTAAATGTACACCAAAGCGGCTTGAATGACACACTTTTTGGAAACCAGGTACTGCGCATAGCGGTTCAGAGTCTCTTCGCCATTCTTCTCAGATAGAGCTGTTTTGCAGAGAAGAATTGCTTTGTTCCACTCGTTTGATGACTCAATATATTTACACGCCTCGCTATGTTTGCCCAACAGGCAGAGAAGTTCTAAGCCTAAAAGGAACACAAAAAACAACTCTGATGAGCTACCAATTTGCTTAATTACAATGTTTGATCAAAACAGCATTATTATTATTATTATTATCATTTTACCTCCATCTGTATCCCCACAAGCGATTAAGTTTGTTGCTGTGATTTTCAAAACCGCTTTAGACTGTTCAGGTAAATTCGAGGAAGCCACAGCAATGCTGGCTTTCATACCGTTTAGCACGTAACCCTTGCTAGTTGGCTCAGTATCCAATAAAACCTCCGCCGCACGATCCATTTCACCTAAAACAATGTAAAAATATAGAATTTGTACATGATGGTCTATTCAAAAATTGTGTTATGTTGCATCTTTGCTACATACATACCACAAAGTAAAAGTAGCCTTCCAACATCTTCCCTCTTGTTCATGTCCGTGTTCCAAACACACTGGCTCATTTTGACCAGCATCTCCTTGAAGTTTGCATCATTGCAAAATAATCCACAGTCTTGAACACCTTCCGTTAGACTGTCTAACGGAGTATTGCATAATTTATTTTTCAAAAGAGTCCACAGCCTAACTTCATCCATCGTTCCTATCTTCCTGCTTAGGCTTGCCAAATCCTGCAACTCGCTGGATGTATCCTTGCACAGGGCATATAACTGGCTACACTTTTCCTTTGGAGACAAGAAGTGATTGTAAATCTCCCCTGGAATGACTGGATGCCTGGCACTTGCCTCGTTATTTGGATCCATTGCCAAAAACTTTATGGAATTCGTTCCCGTTGGAATGTAAACCATCCAGTTTTTCATTATGGTTATCCCAGAAATGGACATTTTACCCAGTAGAAGTGTTCGCACTTTCTTTAGATTCTGAAAGTCCCAAAGCTCCACACAGTCAGTGAACTGTGCAACAAAGTTGCTAGCACCAAATGCATTTACAGAAAGAACGGGACCCTTCCCGACTTGGAAACCAGGAGAAGCCGTTTTCTTATCAGTATTGTAGATGACCATTGTTCCATTAGAGTCAACGCGAAATACGAGGGAGCCACGAGTGAACAGGGAAATTGGAATGCCACTAATGGAGGTGGTGTTGTTGGTGTCCAGCTTTACACAGGTGGCAGCAGCAAAACGACTTCCCTCGACGCGGAATGTAAAGAGGAATGTACCGTAATCGGTGAGATAGAATACTTCGTCCCTTAAAAATCCAAGTTAAAAGTTAACTACACGGACATAATAGCTTTTTCAAATATAGTGTTATTGTTCAGTTCAATTGCATACTTTGACGTAGAGTCTGGATCCTTTTCTTTCCATTGGACGCACGTAATTGATGGTAGTTTGCTAGGAAGGGTCTTGATAAGTTGTTTTCCGGTCAAACTCCAAAGTTCGCATGGTGCAGCTCCATTCTAAGATAAGAATGAAGTTTTTAATTAACATTTTTAGTACAATTTTCATGTTTGCCAACTAAAATAAATTATTAGCATCGCAGTTTTCTAAGGCCTTACCTGATAAGCCAAAACAAAGTATTGTTTTAGTGGAGATACGCTAACACATTGAATATGATGCTTTGCTTCTGTTTTCAATCCAGTGCAAGCCCCGGTTCTCAGGTCAGTCAGCATCAGTTCACATTTGGGATTCGTGGAAAAGTTGATATTTGCATAGGTCAGTGCCGCATGTTCCGAGACATACTCTATTCCAGAAACAGGACATGAAGAGTGACAGGCTATTTTCTTGAGTACCATGGCTCGTCCCTTGACCACTTGCAAGATAACTAAAAATCCATATGTGGTTCCAAGAATTAATGTGTTCCCATCCGATTTCAGTGCAGTGGGCTGTCCAAGCGATGGTGTCATGCGTTTCAACTTCAACTTGACAATGTCCGTTTCAGTTTCAAGCATAGATTTCACATGATTCATAGGGGATACCCACTTTTGCGTTAATGACTGTGTACTTTGCTGGGGCTTCAATGTGGAATCTGGATTGTCAATGGTCAGGGAAGAAGAAAACGCTGCAGCTAATGAATCTCCGTCTCCATACCCAGGTTCACTTTTCACAAATGGCGTAGATGGGGTATTAGCATGCAGATTGTTCCTGGGCTCCACCATTTTACCCCGTTCTCCACTGACAAATCCATACTGAAGGAATCTTCCATCCGAAAAGTAAATGATGACAGTGTTTTCTTCATACGGATGCATTCCACAACTGACTACATCAGGTCGCTTGCCAGGAAATCGGGGACTATCGCTAAATCCCACTGTATCCAATTCCATTGTAAAAATGTGAGTACCAACAACCGCATACTTTCTTAGATACACCCCACCATTCTCGTGTATGGTGACAATGCAAGATTTTTGACGACTAGGGATGGAATGTACAATTGACGGCAGGTTCTTTTCCAAGGAAAATGTATGTAGCACTGCCATAAAGTGTATACTGACCAAGTAGATTTGGGTTTCGGTTGTGATCAAAACAGCATCCTTGATTCCTGGATGGAAAGTCATTGTTGCATTGAGTGGAGCCCCCTGTCCACTCGCAGTTCCAGACAAATCAGCACCCACAATGATATCAGAAACTAGACGTCTAATGGACGTTGGTCGAGTTTTTTCTGGCGTTTCCGCTGAACCCTGTGAATGTACGGGAGGAGACAAGTTTCCCATTGAATTGCTGTGTGACAAGAATCCAGTTCCACTTCCTGCCGATGTTGGACGAGTTCCCGTTGGCAGCAACACTTGCTTCCTTAGAATCACCCTGCTGTCCTTTTGATAGTCCCATCCAGCACAGAAGGTTAACAAAAGATCATTAGTATTATAAGTGTTATTCGAGGATGATGTCAACGTGTTTTCAAATCTGCTAAGAAAAGCAATCCGATTCTGTGCCGGATTAGAAGTTTTGCTTTCCACACAAAATCTAAATATTCCCACAGGGGTCAATGGAAACTCCGCTCCCAATGCAATCTGAATATTGATATTCTGATATGTACACGTTGAATGGTCAAAAACCACCAGAAGATGTCCCGTGTACAAAATATACACTTTGGAACGACTCCAGTGATCCACTCCCTCCGCCAATTGGACATCCACCACAACCCTGTTGCTATTCTCGGGATGTGCAAACCTATGTATTACTTCCCCCTTTAAAGCATTCCAAATCACAACCTCCCCATTTGCATCCACCGATATAAGGTCCCGAAATGACACGGCCGTCTCATTCGTAAAGGTTCTTCCGGTCGGGAGCCAATACACGTGTGTAACATCTGCAGACTGACTACTGCAAATCTGAACCAGCCTTAGAGATTTGGAGTCTATGATAATGACATCTTTGCCACAGCCAAAGGCTACCAGATCTTCCTTGACCCTAAAAGACCATTAAAATTCCCAAAAATATAAGCCACAACTGTACATTGGACACCCCAAATCCATAAAACTGTCAACTTACCAATGCATAGCCCCCCGATTTCGGATGCTGGGATTACCCAACACCGGTAGCGGAAGTGAGCTCTCATCCATTTTAACTTTCATTTAAGTCTCCTTAAAAATACTTTAGTTTAAAGCTTAATAACTTTAGTTTCAATTTGGCACTCGCTCCCTAAAAACCATCCACTTTACAAACTTAACTTGCTACATTATTCCAAAATACTTACTTCCCTACAGTTATAAAAACTGGACATTCATTAAAACTTAAATGCACTTTAAATGCACCCAACACCACAAAAAATGTCACCCAAGACAATGGTCAGCAGCTCACAAGAGAATGCTCAGCTGTGCCATTTGTTTGTACACAGAGCTGTCAGCTGAGCAAACATTGCAGTTCAATCCGACACCAAAGTCAATATACCTATTCAAGTCATTTAGTTAAGTGGTCCATTAAATTAAGTTCAGTTCCTTTAATCCGTCAGCTTATCCTAGCGATTATCATAATTTGTGTGGAAAGTGGGAACGCATCCGCTGCTTCTTGGAAAGAAGACAAGCCCAGCATATCATATCATCAAGCTTGCAGTCCGTGCCGTGCTTCTGCACAGGTGAGACGGTATACCTTTCCGTTATAATATTCAGAAGAAGTTCAGATGTATGATTAGCTTTAAAATAGTGATTGACTTAACGTGTGCGGTTGTATTACAATTTGCAGGTTTGTGGCTTGCAAATGAAAAGGGAAAGGTGCTAAACATCAAGCCAGTATACAAGGTAATTTGAGACTACAATTGCAATAATTCATGCACGTGTTTGGAGTGTAATAATAAGTGCTAGAAGTAATCTGCAAATTGGATTTTTGTATATTTTTAGGTTTGCAGATTGGATAGATAGGATTACTGCTGTTGTTGCGTGTGTGTGGCTTGCGCGGTTGTTAATCTAGAGCATCCAACTCATCGCAGACGTTTGTAATAGTCAATGTGAAATTTGTATAGTGTTTTGGTTGACTGCGTCAGTGTGTGTGCGTCAACAGCTTTTTCAACAAGTTTTAAATATTTGGATTGCTTATCTGGCTGGTTAAAATGGGATTTAACTAGTAGGTATATAGTTTACTTTTTGAGAAGCAAAGTGTAAGTGTAAGGTTAAATTGGTAGTTAGTAAGGTAATAGAGGAGTTGGGAAACTGATTAAAGTTAAAACATGGAAGATTGTAGTGGTGGTGGGGATTAAGTGGGGAAGGGGTCTTGTCTAGTTTGAGGCTATTCGTTTTTTATAGTGGGAACTGTTTATGAATGGCAATTCAACTTAGGATAGGGAGCATAGCTTTAGAATTAGTGAACCTAAAGACTTTATCAGCCTGGATAGCACTATCCAGTTTTCTGGAGCTCGAACAGCAGCCAGTGGTGGCAGAAGAAGCCCTTTGGAGATGAGTTTGGGAGAATGGCGACAGGCAATTGTTGCCCCCACCACGTACCGAGTTGGAAACTCGACTGTTCGACTCCAGGCAAGATTTATTGCGATAATTTTGGTGCTTTCGGTGGTAGCACTGCTTTATGTAGCTTATCCGTTTCAAGGTAAGTGTTGGAAACTATAGTCATTGTGGTAATGAAATGTGTGGATTTGGAAATTGAAATTATTGAACTCTTTTATTATTGGTTAAACGCAGGAGGAGCCGCTCAACTAAGGTCAACACATAAAAGTGCCCTCTTGTCACTGAAAGACATTGCTCAGCATAATGCTGGAGGCAAGCAAGCTTCGATACTATGGAGCACGAATCGTCGAGTAGTATTGGATTCCCCTTACCCACTTACTAAACCAGTTTCAACTGAAAAGGGGCTCCGTTATAGAATTGGTATAATTAGTGATTTAGATTTAAATTCAAAGACGTCGTCGGGAAAATGGATCTCGTACATGAGGAGGGGTAGTTTATATCTTCAGTATAAAAGTGATGAACCAAAACTTTCTTCGGTGAGCTAAATAAATGAATTAATCTACTACATGTTTCATGTTTGTTTGAAATATGTATGATAAAGTTGATGTAATTGTGCTTTGGTTCTTGTAGGTGGTTTTTGAATGGGATAATGGAGAGCCACTAGTTGTAAAGTCCGGTGTTAATGAAGATAGCCGAGGCATGGAGCTATCCGAGCTAATGGTGTTCAATGGGAAATTATACAGTTGCGATGATAGAACTGGAATTATTTATGAGCTAAGAAATATGGATGGAGATGAGGTAACACCTGTTCCATGGGTAATTCTTGCTGATGGAGACGGTACTGTTCCAAAAGGTAATTTAAAAGTACCCAGAACAATACACGTACTCTGACCAGGGTCAACTGACTTCTTGTAGTCTGTAATACCAAATAAGAAACTTTATTTTGTTTTGAATGTCATAATAGGTTTCAAGTGTGAATGGAGTTGTGTAAAAGGCGACCATCTTTGGGTTGGGGGCTTAGGCAAAGAATGGACTACAGCAACAGGAGAGTTGGTAAATCACAATCCTCAGTTTGTCAAGTCGATTTCTGTGTCCGGTGAAGTTAGACATCATGATTGGAGATCGCGTTATCAAAAGCTTGCCAAAGCTTTGGGAATAACGTTTCCTGGTACAAAAGAACCAATTTAATTTACTTTAAAGGCACGTTACAATCGAAGTGCATTTAAATAAATATATTTTTTGAAATACAGGTTATGTGATTCATGAGGCTGCTGGTTGGAGTGAAGTACTTAAAAAGTGGGTTTTTCTACCTCGACGTGCTAGCAAGGAGCAGTACAATGATAAGACTGATGAAAGGATGGGCACCAATGTCATGTTATTGACAGACGAAGATTTTACTAATGTTGAAGTACGATAGTAATAATTCCCAGAACTGATTTTTAGTACTAACCAAACTTTATAATAGGGAATATAGTGTTTATAATGACATCCTTTCCATTTAAAGGTACGCCATGTCGGAGACGTGTATCCCACGCACGGATTCTCCAGTTTTAAGTGGATCCCGGGTACAGGAGACAACTTACTCGTGGCCTTAAAATCTGAGGAAATTGACGGAAAGACAGCATCGTACGTGATGGTATTCGATATCAACGGAAATATCATATTGCCAGAAACAAAAGTGGGCGATCATAAGTACGAGGGGATCGAGTTTTTATAAAGACAAAATTGTTAGTGATGCTTAAATATTATGCGTTGATAATTTAATAGTACGTTCATTCCAAGTATTCTGTCTTACACAACATGATCATTATTTGTTATTTAACTAACAAAGTATTTATTTACACCCTTACACTTTTATTATGAATCGAATAAATTGCAAACTACATCCAATAATGATCCAGTGTTGTGCGATTCTATAATAAAAATTTCGAATAAATGACAACATATCAGCAAAGGAAATATCAGCATCTTTCGGTTAATAGATCTTCCTGATAATTTGCTCATGTGAGAGGTAACGTGAAAACTACTGTATCGATATTTATCACGTTAAACCTTTTAGGATTCACATAATTCATAATACAATATTCCTATATTGCCTAAAGATGTCAATGAACAGCAAAATTGGGTTCTCTTAGGTAGTTATTTTGTTTACTTAAGATTTTGTGATTTGTTGCTTAATACAATGGTCCATTCTACTGACACACTTTCTAATTTGGAAAGCCATGAGTCGATATCCAATCGCATTCAAGTTCACATTCCATACAGCTTTTGTTTACAGTAAAATTAATATACATACACCTATGTAACTGACTGAAATAAATTTTCATCTTTAAATTATAACTCTAATTAATTTGCCAGGAAATCATGATGTAAATAATATCAGATATATAATGACGAGTAAGAAAAATATATCCAAAAATGAAAAATTAAGCTACATTATCCGGAAGTAATGCGATATGATATGAACTTCATATTAATATGAAACTATAAAACTCCTACTCCCCCTCCGCACACTCCTACAAAATTTATACTTGAAACTAGAAACACTTTAAAAATAATTCGTCACAAGAGCCGTATTGCATCACTTATCGCTGGGAAATACAAAGTGAAAATACGTCACACAATTAAAATCGATCTTGAGGATGAGGATGCCGATATTCTAGTTTGCATGCCATTCATTAGTTTAGCAAACTCTAGATGGAATTTATATAAGTCAGATTCCACTTCCCTTAGGAATTCTTCATTTTACTTCGACACATACAGAAATTTTTATAAAATAGTATTATTGTAATGCAAAATAAGAAAGCCGGATATTTTGGGGCAATGTGCGACATTTCCTTCCAACCACAGCCCCAACGAACTATTCAATCAACCGTTCTTTTTCTTCTACATAGTTGCACATTACAACTTCCTACACATCTCACCTTCATCCTCTTCTTCCCAATTTACTAAAGCATATCTTTAGACCATCAAACTATTAATTAATTGCCCATTAACTTCAACAACATCTCATCTGTTGCAAACTACATGCAACTTAAATCATCCCAACAAGATAAGCCAGCGTTTTTATTTTCAACACATCAGAATCATCACAAGGATATAACTTTATACACCATCTCCTCTGGTTGATGATAAAACCTACTTATCTATTTATCCATGCACCCTTTTACCTTCCTTTCCACTTGTGGACTGGGACTCTCCTAGTAGTCCCTCGTATAAAAAAATCATTCAAAAATATGTCCACTTCTACCGTGTTCATCATGCTACGTTGGGATGCTCTTTCAGATGGAAATATGGAAGAGAGACCAAGACCATCTTTCTGGTTCCTCGTGTTGAGTTTGTGTAGGCCAGAAAGGTAGACCTTCTCCCTGTGCACTGCGTGCTGAACTCGTAGTAGGGTTACCAGTTGTTGCTCCTTTACAACAATTGCAATGATCACCTATGAAAACTATGAATATCTTTGCAGCAGCAACTTGCATAGAAGCTTGTAACAAAACAGCCTGTTGCTTCGTCGTTTGTTAAAGGTTCGTCATAAACTTAGTACGTAACGTAACATCACATAATACTCAACTCAAAGCATATCTCCATGTACTCTCATGGCTTTTTTACAACTAACTCATGTCTCATGCATTTTTTTAGGTAAAGTCCCATCGCCGTGATTGTACTCAGGTTCAGTCTGAGTTTTGAACACGCAGACGACGGGATGATAGTAGTATTTTATCAAGCTTTTTTACTTTGTTCATAAGTTTTGCTGGCTGTTACTGCTACTACCATAATCATCAAATCCGAATCTTTGTTGCGTTATTAAAAAAGCTTCTCTCTCTTTCTCTTATGCTTTTAATATAGAGCATTGGAAAAAAGACAAGATTATATATAATCTTCTGTTATACAAAATTCCGTTTTAATGGGTGGCAGTTAATGTTTATATAATCATCATCTATAGGTTATCTGACTATTTTAATGAGAGTTGTTCAAGCGTCTTAATTTGCAGAGAAATTAATGCATTTTTATGACACTTCTTATTGCTCCCATTAAGGTGACAGCTTTAATACTTTTCGCGTGATTACTAACTAGTAGTAATATTGGCATAGACCAAAGTTAGTGTGTGCTTGTGCGCTCATATTTGTACAAGAAATATAAACAAAATTGTCACCCAAGAAAATTATTATACAAGTTGACTTTTGACAGTGTTCCAATAAAATAAAGTTTTATGGACGATTTCCGTGAAAAACTCAAGGACAAAGTTATTACATCATCATATCGCTTCGCTTCAATATATATTTCTTGGATATTTTATCAAGTGCAGATAAAAAATAACAGTTTTTTAAACTATAAAAATCTGTCGTATTTTTTTCTTAGTATAACTTTGTGCCACTTTCAGTGATATTGGCAAAAAATGCAGGAGTCTAATAGTGATTCAATTACTCATCGAGAAAGTGACAACGTGTCCCTGCTAATTACCTTGTTAAAGTTTGTAATTAAGTATATTAATTATATTTCAATAGGACAATATTGAAAAGAAACGATTGTGTTTGGACAAACCCCATACCAGCGGCTCCTTGAGAAAGCCAATAAAGTTCAATAAAACCAATTTCCAAAACTTTCTAAAAAAAGTGTTCCACAACGTGACATAAGGTATATAAATGGATGAGTAATATTTTGTTCGATATAAAAAAACTGAATATAAAAAGTAATAAAAATTGGAAAAGGATTATACATTATAAAGGATTATATACCGCCCATGTTTTAAACAAAGTGACCAGGTACGTATATAAAAGGTGAAACTTTTTTAATTAGGACACCACAGTTTAATGGATTTTTGGAGTGACTATTTAAGCACGAGCTCAAAGAGTAGTCATTTAACCAGCAACTTTATTTCGGTCCACTCTGTCTCTCTTTGCATTCCTTTATGCAAAGTGAAAATTAGGCCACCTAATTAAAATTCATCGACTTTTGAGAAAAGAAAAGTAATAAAATCATATAAAGTTACGCACGTACTCAATAACATATATTATAAAAAGACTCTTTCTGAAAGAGTGACGTGTATAGACAAAGGATTTAAAAACATTTTTCTGTTTTTAAACCTTTCTCCCGTCTGGGCATAATTGCGCAGGTGTTAAAAAAGGTAGCGTCATCCTTCAATCCTTGGTACTACTAACACTATTGACTGTGTTTCTTGGAAAACAGCCTTGAGAGAATTCGTAAGACATAAAAAATAACTTTTCATGGAAAAGTGGATCGTGTCTTTAGTGCACTGACATTCCAGCACAAAATAGTATTAACTTTCATAAAAAGGTGTTTTATTAGCATTCTAACCACTTTTCATACTAGCTTGCCCTCATGCTAACAATGGAAGATATATCAGTGAAGGAGGAGTTCGGCACAAACGGTATCGGATCTGACTTGGAAATGCGTCCTCACAGCAACTCTATGGGAATTGGTGGGGGTCGACCAGGAAGTGCCGAGTTGGCAGGTGCGGGTTTCATCACTTCGGCAGCTGATCAGTCTTATCAAACCAATGGGGGTTTCCCCGTGTTTTCACAGTATCAGCAGCAACAACAGCAGCAAGGGGGGCTAGGGGGTGTGCAGATGGACCCGTCAGTGGAATGGGCGCAGCGAAATGGACATCATGCACACCACCCGCTTTCCCATCCCCATCACCCCCACCATGCCCATCCGCATCATCATCATCCGCACCATCCAAATGGGTTTGCGGGTCTTGGCCCCAATTTGATGATGAACCACCACCACCTGGCCATGAATGGAAACAATGGAATGATTGGGGGAAACGGGGCTTTGCAGCATCCCGAAAAGCCAAAAAAGGAACAACGCATTCGTAGGCCTATGAATGCCTTTATGGTTTGGGCCAAGGTGGAGCGGAAACGGTTGGCAGATGAAAATCCGGATTTGCATAATGCGGATCTAAGCAAAATGCTAGGTAAGGCAGAAAAAAGAATTCGTTTTTGCTTTAGCTACGACAGTTTGACTTGCTAACAGAAAAAATGATAACGACAAGAGCCACCCGACTTTGCATAGCTTTGCATAAATGGGGCGTTGTGAGACGCTCAGGGACAAAAGTTTGTATCGAATAATATTATGGCTTTACTTTTTCTTAGTTCTTGGTCGTTAACACATCAAATTACGAATTTCCTCCATGATGCAAATTACGACGTTTCTGTAATAACTGCCGTAATAAAGTAATTTCATCTTATGATAATCGCAGATATAATCACGTACCTATTAATTTTTCACTTTGCCATTCCGTGAACACATGATACATATCGAAAAGAAAAAAAAAACATTTATTGGCAATCAAAATCTCCCGACAAGTATTAGCATATACTTTGACAGGGTTTTCATACTTTTTACGATCTCCAAGAGGCAAAGCACATAAAGCTACCAGTTACAGCTCCATCTTACTTTATGTACATTGAGGTGCCGATAATTTGTGACTGTACCTTTCTATGCTTTAATTATGTTGATGGTGACGGTTGGAAATAGAATGACTGATGTTGATCATTCTAACTAATAGTTCTAATGAAAACTGTAGGTGCAGCAATTAAAAATACTCAATTTATATTTCTGCCTTCATCGCAAGAAATTCAGTTCTGGTGTCTGGGCTCAATTCTTTCTTGATGACAGGTGTGTCACGTTCAGGTAACGTGTACCCCAATTGATGCTGCATTATCATCTAACCTTGCGTACAGCCTTTTCTGTAAAAAACTGCGTTGCAACAAGCATTACAGTACTTTCAACTCAAAGCCGATCATCACCCCCTGGAAAAAACGGGAGAGAGTACTTGAAAAAGAATGAGGAGCACAGGGTAAAACTGGTTAATTAGAATTGCATGTGGGTAGAACATGGGACAAAATAGGCAGGTGTAGGTGTATAGAATATCATGAATATATATATGAAAATGAAAAAAATGTGCATTTTAAAGTTTAATTGTACCAGAAAAAAAGTAAATATTTTCGGTGTACATTCATTTACCACCGCCGCAGTACGGTTTCATTCTTCCAGACTTGATGATTAATGGAAATACAAAAGTTGCATGTGTTTATGTTGTGACTGCTTCAAGTGGGTGATATATGGACCCTACTGCATACATAGTATGCAATGTGTAACAATTATTGGATAATTTGTTATACCAGTAAATACCAACTACTACTACTATACTTTGATTAAAAAGATATGATGACGATGACGCTGATGCAATCATCCATTTCATTTTACAATTTGTATAGTTTGTACACAAAAATGAAAAAGTAGGGATACGTGCTACGTGATTATTGCTTACTACAGCAAGTGGAATATTTACTCACAAAAAACCTTTCCAAGTTAACTTTATAAATATTGTACGTGAATACCTTAACATATAGGTATTAGAAGTACATACACGTGTTGTATTGCAAACAAACTGACAAATGACGACAGCAACGTTAGGTTATGTAAAAGGTTTTAATGTATTTAAAGCTGGAAACAGTTTGTTTATGAGAATGCATGATTGACAGCTCGATTCCCATATCAAGGAATCATGGCCAGACCACTTCAAGTGCCACTGTACTTTGACTTTGCTTTTGTACTTGAACTGCATGAGTACACGTTCCAAAAATGCGACTTTTTAGCATGCTGATAAACTGTGTGTGTAATGTTCAACTTTTTGCTTGGTTTGCAGAACGTGTCCAGTTAATAGGCATTCAAGACCATTTACTTTAAACTTTCTTAAACTGGAATCGTTTTTAGGGAATTTGCACGCCAAAGGAAAGGAAATGTTCAGGAAGCATGATATTATTAGTTGTAGATCGGACACACACGGCAGACTGTTGTTTCATAATCAGAAATATTCCATAATTTTCTATCAGTAGGTTTTGGTATCCTCACAGAATTTGCGTATTTTATGTACGATTCATCTCGTTTGTTTAGATGACATATTTCTTTACTCTTCGCCATTATCCCATAGGTGTTCTACCTGCATTTCCATTGCATTTAAAAACCCATTAATAGAGTAGCAACTTAACATTTCTCCGATAAGATAGAAATGTCTTTAAACTCAACTGTCTCAACTAAATTGCTGTTTTACATGTTCAAATTATGATAGAGTCAACTATGTTTCTTCAGATACGCAGTCATTCCATTTAACGATTAGAATTGTAACCGATAAAAATACACTTATAAGAACATGTAATATATTATATGGTGTAACTTCACCTCTATCATTTTCACCAGATACGACCATCGACCACCGAGAATTTCAGTATCATATTATTAGTATTCCATCGTCTTCTCTGCAAGCCCATACATTCATTGTAGCAGACAACCAGGTGCAGTTGTTGGTGGCGTTGTTGCAAGGTGCAAGCTAGAAAAATAAGCAGAAAGCATATCAACTCTTTCGCGGTATCATAATAATGTTTTTCCGACATATTCTCCCTCTTCTATGTCGATAGGAATGAGAAAAAAGTGCTTTAATTGTCATGTTCAATTTTTTTTCTACACATACTACTACTATAATATATTATATTGTATATATATTTATTTATAGCAGTACTATCTATATATACTGCACTATTTGCTGCCTTTTTTACGGTTGTTATTTTCTTATCATTTTGGTTTACTGTCAGCCAGGTTTTTGTACACACATGATAAAAAACACAGAAATAAAACAGTGTTAGCTAAACTAAATATTATACTACTACTGCTGCTGTAGAGAAAAGCTAAAATACCTATGCATTATGTTATGAATTTTATTATATTATGTTACTGCATTGCAAATATGTATATAAACTGACACTGAATTGCGCTTTTTTGATTACACACTTGATATCATCATCGCGCTTTACAATTACGATGATATTAGGAATTATGATAAGGAGACGAGTAAGGCTTATAATCTCATCAGGAGCAGAATCATCATTTATGATAATTGTTATTACAAGTCTATTAGGCTATCATAATCTGTGTACAAACTGCGTACAAGAGTATTCCATTGCAATTTTCTTGGTTATATTATATAAAAATGTATGTCGCCTTGTTTTACACCCCAGCACCATCACCAATCACCGCCACATACAAATTATAAATCAAATTGCAATTTTTAAGTACGTTGGATAAAAACAAAGTATAAGCAGTACAGTTTTCAAACGTTTTGCAGGATATACCATAATATGTACTTATTCTGTGTGTAGTCTGCGCAGTAGTCTGCGGCGATAACCATGAGAAATCGAGCAAAAGTAAATAATGTTTTCAAGCAAAAAATGAGTTTTACAAGTTTGATAACAGTAGCAGAGCAGCAACAACGATAATGCTTATATAAAGGTTGTCTGAAACAAAACTGGATTTTAAAATTGCACCCATTTTCTTTGCCAACTCTGCCTTTTTCACTTCCACCAGCAACAAAGTGCAACTTCTTCCTAACCTTCCCCATTATATGTTTACCCACATATTTTCCTCAAACCTTAATCAAACATAAAGCAAATTATTATGCCATAATCACAATAATAATCGGTCTAAGTATGTAAGTAATCACAATCGTCTTGTTCACAAGACACATAGTCAAGATTAGATTTTTTATGTTGTTTATGTGGTTGATGATGATTGAGTATGTTCCGGCTTTAGAGCAATAAAAATTTTTGTTTGCATTTTCACCTTGATCCCTATCGAAAACCTCATCATCATCGGTACAGAGTCATATAAAGTTATAAAAAGCAAACAACAAAACTTTAAAAGCAACATGTTCAGTGTTCATGTACATTCATAAAAGAAAATTAAGATGGTTGGCTCGTGGAAGCAATTAAACAAGCTGAAATGACTACGATGACGCTACTAAGATATTCAGCATTTTTTGTAACAGGGAAAGAAAGAGAGATAAGTACACACGCGTGATTGATTGAATTACTCATCTTCTTCATTTATCATCACAAAAAGGCAGAGGTTTCATTCAGGATAATATCATCCATCCAAGCCTTTTCTTTATGACTATTTAAAAGACTCGGAGAGCCCAACACAAAAACGATAGTGAATGTTATGGAAGAAAAGGAAAGAAAAGATAAATGTTGTTAAAAAGAGCGTATAAATTTTTACGACTTTTACAACTCAATAAGAATCACACTCTCCGTCTCCATTATCGCTCACCTCACTTTTACAATTTTACATCCATGCAGGCAGCAGCATTTATGTAGATACCAGAGTCAATAAAAAGACAGGGCTGCAGAAGGTTTTTAAAATCTTAATAAGCTACGTCAACATGTTATTCTCTGGATTGGGAGGTAAAGAAGGAGGAAAAATTGATAAAGGATATTATAGCCAAAGAAATCAATCATTTTACAATTTTTTATTAGAATAGCTTACAAATTTTAATAGCTTGGTGCTTAGAAGATTACTCCTCTACTTGTACCATTTTTATTGGATGCTTTTGCGTTAGGGTAGATAAAAAATATTTACAAGACATTTTAAAAGCATGCTAACTTGCTAACCGATTGAGTGTGAGTAACCAACCACATAAAAAAGGAAAAGGTACACACGTCACGTTCACAAAAGACAGCATATATTTTTGCCTGTCTCTTTGTGCTTCGTTGTGATTTCTTCGCGGAAAAAATACCTACCTTCCGACTAATTCACTACTACTTCAGCTGCTGCGGCAATATATTATTATTGCTCTTCTGGGCTTTTCGTACAATTTATTTTCTTCATTGAGCATATATTTTTTATTATGAGGTTATGTACATGATGTGGAGTTATTAGCGCTAGCGCTAGTTTGGTAGCACACAGGAAATAGAGGCAGAAATTACAGTTACGGTGCATTGCATACTTATGTCGCATTTTACTAGATGTACTGACTCTTCTTCTGCAAAAAAGTGCTTGTTAATAAAAATAGGTGGTCGGACCGTCATCGGTCGGTCGTCGGCAGTTTAGTTGATGGTGCGCATACAACAATACAACTTACAACAACGTTATTATATTTAACCAAGTTGTTTTATATATGTTACATTATGTTGTAACGTTATTTTATATTTTAGTGTAATGCTGACAATGTGATATGTAGTGTGTTGCTGTTGATGATGACGAACGACGTGTTTTAGCGATGAGCAGACAGACAGGACATCAAATTGGCTTTTTGCTAATAATAAATACATACCTTGTTTCTTTTTCTCTGCGTACCTCCTGCTTATCAGGTTTTCAGTTTTTTTGCAGAGCACAGAGTAGTACATAGTTTTATGCAATTTTGTTTCTTGTAAAAAACTTTGTTCTATATTTTTTCTTGCAATTGAAAAAATCCGGGTAAGGAGGGAAATGTACGGTAAATAATAATTTTTATTGCAGTTGTTGGGAGCAGTAGTAGGAGAAGTAATAGTAGCTAAAAGTAGTTAAGGATGAGTGAAGGACGGTCATGCAGAAACAATGGGAAGAAAAACATAAACAACCAAATGGAGAAACTTTTTTCCTGTAGAATGCATTGTTATAAAAACTTAAAAGTTCATAAAAGTTTGGTATGCATAATATATAGGCAATACTTCTGTAAAGTCAACAACCAGAGAGATGATCCTCCAAAATATTGATACAGTAAATTGAAAAAAATACAATCACTCTACTTGTAAATAATTATTTATTCCAATGAACGATAAAAATTGGTAGGTAGCAGAGTAACGTATACAAATAATTGTTCAAATATCCACAAATATCCTTCCTCGGAATCACCTCCTTGAATATTTTGAAATGGTCAATGTCCATGTTTTCGTCGATGCATATTTTTGATTTGATAAGGTGATTTAAATGAAAGCTCTGTTTTCCAACAATAAGTAAATATATGTTACACGCGGCTTTCAAAAGAGTTAAGATAATCTTTACTGTTGTTGTGCATTTTAGCATATATTTTTATTAATGAAATGCCATTGCAATTTGCAATGTGGTGGGGGTAGTTTGTGGTGGTGTGGTACTTCACTGTTCACATAACCATTATCATCATAATTTATGCACATTGGCATTGATTGATAGGCTATAGTAGACTACCAGACGCAGACTGGTTTTAATCATTTTGCTGTTGTACAGCATACAGAGCACATAACATTATTACTTTAGGTGTGATTGATGGCTTATTTAAATAGGTATAGTGCCATTTTGGTGTACGTGCCTTGTTCAAAGAGCTTGTTTGATAAACATGTAAAAAGTGTTGTTTTTGATTTTGAGAAACGTTGTAATCTTTAACAAGTTGTGTTTATTCATAGATCCGATTCAAAATAGAAATTCCGCAATGCTAATAGCTTAAAAGTCATTTTGATTGCGTTGTCATCTAACGAAACGAGCATCAAAAAATGCAAAAACAGAGTAGGTTTTTAATAGGCGAGCATGATTAACGCATCAAAGTAAAATATGTTCCCAAGCTCAACGGCTCAACTCTCAAACCGTTGAAATGCCTGTTATCATGCTCATTTAAATCTATTTGACGCTTCGTTACACAGGCACACCAATAACACCCTCCACCTACCTCCCTGCATTTGTGAGAATACCTGTTGCACAAATATTTCAGTAATTGCATAGAGCATTACTTTAAAATGCCACCATCTAAAACTTTTCTTTTGCAATGTGAGCCCAAGAATGCATCCTAATAACATGTTATGCATAAATTTCAATAAAAATGATGGTTCGCCCAGTACCACTTTTCCCCTTAAAATTCCCCTGTATGTCGGCGGACACTGAGTCTTGGTTTATTACAAGTCGGGAAAAATGTCAAAATTTTAAGCTACGTAATGCACCTTAATAATCCTGTAAAGTGCTAACAAGCAGTTTGTCGGTGGCTTGGGCAAAACTGATCATGATTGTGCCATTGTTTTTGTGTGTAGGTCGGCATTTAAAACGACAGCTGGACAGTGGTCGCTCCGCGATATAATTAAGGCGCGTCTCTGTCTACAACTTACCTACTGAAAATGGCATAATAATTTTGTACGAAATATTTCTTTTATGATTTACGGACTCTAAAACGCGTTGACACGCTCTTTCAATAGACTTGACTTACATTTCATCAAAAACAATTTCCAGGCTGTAAATAATCAATCAAGCTATGAAAAACCCAAGCTTATCTCTGAAGATGATCAAACGATTCGCAAAAATCATCCCGGACTAACTGGTGCACAAACAAACAAAAATATATCACAAGGTCAAAATCTTCACAAATGTTTTTCCTAGGTGTCCACTTGATTTTCCAATCTCTCTTTTCAATTCTCCATTAATCAATTTCCTTTTCAATAATCACCTCATTGATCAAAATACCACGCGCATTAGAGCAGAAGTAGTGATCACTGATCACACTTTATGATGATTGATCAAGTTTTCATAAGCAAAAATATCAACCAGGGATGAGATAATAAAAGACATTATTATTACCTTGCAAAAAAATGTAACGTGTATGAACTCGGCATGTCATAGAAGCAAGTTGCAGATATTTTATTGAATTGCGATAAAAATGCTTTTGTTCAGCAAGTCAAACCAGCAGTGCCAGTACTTAAAAAACCAGACTTTGCTTGCAAAGAAGGAAGAGAAAAAACGAAAATGCCTTCTCCCTTGCTTGTTGTTGTGTACACGGTCTTTATCCTTCCATTCATTCATCATCACTCTTTTCCCATTGTTCCTTCACATTAAACTTTTTTCTTCGTCTTTCAAAAGCAAATTCCAAAATGCATCCATTGTTTCGCTGGTACGCGGGTCGTGTCTATACATAACATTTTTACTACTACGTATATAAACCTATAATGTTATGATGTTATGCATTTTTCTGGTATTATTGCTCTTGATATATTCCTCCATGAAGGAACCCAACATAACACACAAACTGCATACGTCATGTAACATTATTGCGATGGGCAGACAAGATAATCTCTGCCGATGCAAGATTGGAGATACAAGTACAACGCATTGTTCACAGGACTTGAGCAGAGAAAAGAAGTAGAAAACTGACATTGTTGTGCTCTATTGAAAAATCGCTGCGATGCAAAGATTGATACGAGTGGGAGTGGAGATACAGATACAAGAGAGATCACATAAAAAATATCGAATGGACAACGGTCATCCAAAATATAAAAGACCGTTTTTTGCGTTCCAGTTTAAAAGTTTTTTTCTGAAAAAAAACTAATAATGGCACAAGTTGTCTGTTACTAAAAAAGGATGGGCTTTGGCTATTTCTGCTGTAACGTAGTAAATGTTTTCAATGTCGGATTTTGCTTCAGTCTGATGCTCTCCGTTGCACCGCGGTAGAGACTAAACTTGACTTAGTGAAATAATTAGTGATGCATATTATTTTTGGCACGCTCACAGCACTTCCTTCCTTTTCCTACCTTGAAAATATTGCGTAGTATGTAGGTAGAGGGTAAAAACAGGTCATTCAGTCAGACGTGCAAGAAAATGACATGCTGATAACCACTACTGGTAGTAGTAGTAGTTTCTGGTAAAAAAACTAGTATTTTTGCTTGTAGCTATTTCTGGTATAAAATCGGCACATGAGAAGAACTACTACTCGCTGGCTATAATTATAGTGCAGGGTGCACTAGACCAGTTACTACTACAACTATATTTACAACGAGACTTGACTTACTGTTTTTTACGGTTGACGATACTCAAGTTGTTGGGTTCAAGCTCACATATAGTTCTTTCCTAGAAGACTAAAACTTGAACACTTTTTCATGTCAAGGTATTTTCCATTTTTTAGCCAATTAGCTACCGTGCAAATAATATGCATATTTATTACTGCATCTCTCTTCTTCTTCTTGCTGAGTTTAACAGGAGGATGGTATAAAAATCCCGCATTCCTTTATAATAATAATATTCTTGCTGTGTGCAAACAGTTGCATATCCTCTTCAGACATTTTTTTTCCTGTAGAATGCTCTGTTGATCCCGACCTTCACACAAATTTCCGTTTGGTTATCATCGCCTTTTTATACCCGTAGCTTGCAAGAATTTTTTACACATGTCAAGAAGAGATTCACATGTTTGCCTACCTGTGAGTTTAGTGTCGGCTACTCTTTTGAGCGTATAAGCACCGCGTGTGTGTAAAACTGACTTTGACATGGGTTTTTGACAAGTTCCAAGATTTTCAATTGATTTTTACAAGTTTGTACAATTAAGTGCCCTGGCACTGTATACAAAACTGGCAAAATAAATTCATCGTGCTGAGCATATACTTCATCTTTCTATGCATTTCTACTAATTTTCCTGTTTCATGGCTTAATATTACTGATTTTGATTAGTGATTAGAATTAGAAAAAGGAGCTCCGCAGGAATTTTTATCCATTCATTGGTTTCATTTGGGAGGAGGATTAGAAGGAGTGACAATGAAACTGCCAACTGCCACTGCATTTTACAGAAGTGAACCATAAAAAAATGCAAAAAACTTGAATAGAACATACAGAAGCTCATTATTCCGCATATGTCTTATTTATAACAACTAGTCAGACTGTTTTGAACTTGAGTAGTAAAAAGGCATTCCTTTTTTAATTTACTGACTCAACTTTTGTTTTTGGTGGGGTTCGTTTTAGCTTCTTGGATAGTTTAGCAAATTGTAAAAGTAGCAAAAGGCAGTAGCCAACAAGAAGTCTCCCGCATGGTCAATGAAGAATGACCAACCAACAAAAACAAAGTCGGAACGTTTTTTGGCTACTGCCTGGCTACTATAACTTAGATTAGATACATACAAGAAGTAAAACAGCAAAACAAACTCTTGTTTACCTGCTTGCTTGCACATAAAAAGACAAAAGGGACATGTACAGTAGATGGGGGGCATGCTACCGGCTACCCTTTTTCAAAGAGACGAAAAAAAATCCAAACAAATTTTACTTTTGGGCTAACTCAACTGTGTAATTCACTTATACTTCACCGTATTTTATTTCACACACGACGACGACAACTCTCCACTCTTTGACTTGAGCATAAAACATATAGAGGAAAAAGAGGCTTTTCTTACAAGATGAGATATAAACTTGACCTCATCACTTGGCAGGACACAAAAATTTTACAGCCGTGGCGGCGTCGGTGGTGGTGGCATGGCATGCATTTTATCTCAAGGAACTACTCCTCTATCTCGAAATGTTTCTTTAACTTATCTTTTCCACCAACTTTACAAAGATCACATCTCTCGCTAAACGCTACTACTCTATATGCTCATGTTTTTATAAAGTCCATCTTTTTTCAGGTGTGTGTGCAGGCATGCATGTATCCTTCAATTTGATGTTTAAAGGAGTAGTGTTGTTTGTAGTGGGCCAAAAAATTATTAACGTATGAATATTTTTTCTTTATAATCTGCTTATCTGATCAGTTGACCTGTTTTCCGTTACGGTTGCGTGTAAATCATATACATAGGCATAATCCCCCTTACGCACAACGCACACCATTTCCACTCTTTCTCAATGGGTGATCCTTAAAAATAGTAAGGAGTCGGCCCTTCACTTTTAGCAGAAAAAAGTCAAGTGACCAGCCAGAAGGAGAAAAAGAGTTTTGCGATATGCGATGACACTACACATCATCGTCCTAAAGATTTATAGTATACTAGCAACCGTTAATTAATTCATTCGGTTGGGCATAACGGCCATCACATACTAATTAAGCGGGTGATCATTAAGAGATTGCACATTCTGCCATGTATTAAGCTGTAGGCATTCCCTTTTTAGAAGGAAATTGGCTATAAATAGGGAGAAAATGATAATTTATAGGACTGGTGTGTACTAGAGAAGCAGGACGTGTCACCTTAGGCGGTTACCCATAAATATACACTGAGGAATCTGTCTTACTACAGGTCTTGCTGATCATGTTCATATTTTTTATTGTGATTATTTTCTTCACTTGCAAGAAAAAATATATATTATATGTTCATTGTTCCGTGCGGATGATTTAAAAATGTCACTTCCTTTCCCTCTCCCTGTCCTTTTGTTGATGCCCCCAAGCAAGAATAATTATTGTCATCGTCATCATTTGCAGCACATCATACTCATCATCCAATGATTTGCCGTGCCGTGTATAATTTCTTAATGAGACAAGTGACATGGCAAAAATATATACCAATGTGTCTTATCCATATTCTTGAGAGTTTACGTTTGGTCTCTTCTGATGAGAGGCGAGTTAAAGTTGAACAAGCAGAAATTGAACTTGTCAACCCTGTCTGGTTTTATACTCATTTAAGTTTAGCACACGTAACCGCAAACTGCATGATGTACCTAAGTAATAAAAAAGTGCAAAATAACTTTTACATTTTTAGAACACCAGAGAGGACAAACGAGCATGATTCCTCTGATTTTCTGATTATGTTAAAGATGACAAGAATAATATTATTGCTTTTAATTGAGATTCGTATCAAATCAAAAATGTACACATAAAAATGAAATTGCTAGAAATGGCAGTGTGTGACAATCTATTATGAGATGATATACCCACTTCTGTTGCTTTGTGTACATAGCCACAGCAGCCACCACCTACATTCCAATCTAGTAAAACATGCAGTGACAATATTTTACTTTGAAGAAACTGACAAACAAGGAGGATGACAAAAATGACAATATGTCGTCACTGTGTGAATTACGCATAAATCACCCTTTAAAAATTACAATAAAACTAGAGGGAGAAATAGTAATAATGTCAGTTTTGTGCATGTAATGTTCTGATGATTGTGAAAGTGAGTTTTCCGCTGAGAAGACACACAAACGCATAGGAAGCTTTAATATGTGTATAAGCAAAGCAGTATGTCAAGTGGTCTAAATATACTAGTCAAGTCTCTAGAGACAACATGAGACGATTATGATCATGATTACGTTTTTCTCTTTCTTTCTCTCTTCTTACCACCACTTCTTCAATTTGTCAACTATTTTTTGTCATTTGTCATCGTTAATAGAGAACAAAACTTATAGCGTGAATGGATCATGATGAGAATCGCATGCCAAGTGTAGTGCATACTTACTGCAGTGGTGTGCATAAGTGTGTTATAGGCCTGTGAATAATTTCTTATTTGCAATTGCAATAAAAATGGTAACAATAAAAATACATAATCATAACAATAATGATAAGGTGTACGAGAATTGTATTTGTGGCATAATGTTTATCTAAACCCAGGCAAGCATGGAGGAAAAACAACACTATATACCTACACGACACGTGGTTAGCTAAGTACTGTGAAGTTTTTTTGAGAGTGATTTGTAACGAGAGTGAAATAGAAAATTTAAAATTAGGAGGAGACTCATCTTCCGTCAATCTCTTTTTTAAAGCTATATTTCTACTTTGGGAGCATAATTGTTATTAAATTTCCGCACTTGTTGCGGAACACACGACATAATCATCATCACTATCACCCCGTGTCACAATAATATCCCCACCACCGATTCTGTTTGGTTGGTTGAATGCTTTCGTTTTTCATTTCACTCTCGATTTACACAAGAAAATTCTGCTTATTTAGAGAGAGAGTGGCTAGTACAAATGGTAAAAATTGTTTTTCTAACCTCTTGGTTTGGTATTAAGGACAGAAATGGCAGTTTATATTTCTAACTGCCAGGCAGCTTACAAGCACAAGGCAATAGTATTAAATAGAATGAAACGGGAAGCAAAGCATTTCCAACAAAGTTATTTTTGTGCCTTTTGCTTTCTTTTGCCACAGGGGACCATTGCAAATATTGCATGCAATTGCGTGCAGCAGCTACATCACAGATATGACATTTTTTTCTCAAGGAGCACCCCATTCCTTTAAAAAACAAATTACTTGACAGATATACCTACTCTTACTTTAGTACCCTTGCTAATTTTCTTTTAAAAAGCAATTAGTCAACCCATCTGGTTACTGTCATCCTTTTTCTCGTCATCATCTCATCACAGAGCGCAGCGCACATCATGTAATTATCTACCTTGGCTAATAGTGGTAATAGTAGCAATCATTATTAACATCAAACATATCATCTTTTTTTGGACGATGAGCATGATGACGATGAATATTACACGGTAGTGCGTATTATCTCTTTCTCTTGTGTGTGTGCAATATGCTAAAGGTTTGTTGGTGGCAATTTTGCAACCAGTTTACTATACTTGCTTGTATGTGTGTGCGGTTAAGTATAATAAAAGGTATTTGTTTTGTCGTGCGAAACATTTATTTGCTTGTACTCATGTTAAACTATGTATAATATTATGCACAAAGTATATAGTCAATTTTGTGGCAAGCACATAGGGGTTCAAAAAATCATCATAATTCACCAGACCCACTACCACGTGAGAGAGTCACCAACAACAGAGAGGAAATGGTAAATAAAAATAATAACAATGTGTCATGCTTCTGTTGCTTTTTGTTGTAACCTGTTGTATATGCATTTTGAACTAAACCTGACTTTGCCGTTGTTGTTGTGGGTGTACTCACGAAACTGGAAACAAATTAGCAATAACTAAAACCACCACTACTATATTTACCAAGTCATGATAATAATGATAATAATAATAGTAATGAGACATACACATGCAGCATGGGAGATATGTGATGAGAATTAAAAAGTTTTGGTGACAGACATGACAAGGATTTTTGCGAGAGAGTGGAGGGTATGGTTGCGTGCAAAAGTAATTGTTAAAAAAACTTTAATGTGTGTATGCATTATATTATGGTGATGAGACTATATAAATGCAGTTAATTTGCAATAATGTATTTATTTATTAGAGTGGCAAATCTTAAGAAGGGGAGGGGAAAATAGTGTATTAGAAATGCCAGTAAGATGTAATTTGTGAGAATTAGCTAAATTAAAAGAGAAAGTTTTCGGTTCTGGAGGGTTTGGTAAGGCTTCAAAGTTCATAAACGACATAGCTAATATTTGTGGTTTTTCGGTTAAGTAGATTTGATATGACGTTCTAACTTAATGTGTACTACGAAGTCATAAGTATGTATTATCGAAGATCTAAATAGAATTCAACTGTGCTACTACATGATTTAAATTTATACAATTTCCTTCCCTATTCATTTTTAGGTTTTTTGCATAGAGCAAGTATTTAACGCATAACTTATGCGGGCATACCAAATCCCTTGGTGAGGTCAGCGGCAATTGACTGTAACTGGAACGAATTTGTCATCACTTGCCATAATGTGTTTCAGGGGCCACTCAAAATGATATATTGCATGACCGTTTTCTTCTCTCATATCATGTTTTTAAAAAGATTCTTGTAGACTTTTGCTACAAACATTTATAAGCTTATTTTGTGTGACTGACGAGTGTATGACTGCTGCTGACTGTTTAATCAAGTGATTTATGGTCACAAGAAGTAAAAAATCCTTAATTCAGAGACATACAATAACCCATTTTACCAAACAGTAAACACCGGCTCAGTATTTAAAATGACCTGTGATGTGGTTCACTTTGTTCTGTTCCTTTTGGGAAAATCAGAGAAAATACCAAACTAACTGCAAGTAGAAGGATGATAAGAGGCAGTAAATCATTTACCCACTTGTTTCTCATCATCATAATTTACTAAAGAAATTCATTTTGGTGCTCTCCCACATTTTCTGTTTTCTTTTTATTTAAAGATCTCCATCCTTTTCTTAAAACCCTTCAGTTTAGTAGACAGCACGACGCTTACATACATACTTGAAGAAAAGCTAAAACATTCCTCTTGACACTTACCTAAAATGGGTCTTCCTTAAAGCTAAATCCTAACAAGCCTAAAAGTTCCATATATATTTTTTCAACTTCCTTCATTTCCAATTCAGTTTCATTCATTGACTCATGCCACGCCACGAATTCTCTCACATCTCCTTCCACTGCATCTGCTGTTGTGGTGCTTAATTCCTCTCAATTTCTCCCGTTTTCTTATATATTTTAGCTTGTTTATCGTTTGTGTGTATGCATGCATGCATAAAATGACACGGTTTTCAGGACCACCGACACGAATACACTCGAAATTCAAAAACACGTCCCATGTTTAACCACTAACTAAACTCTCTAGTTTTCTTCTTATCATATCATCTCTTTTTAGTGAGCATACGCTTGAATGGAACTGAATTCAGAAATTAATTTCTCTGACAGACTCCCTTTTCCTCATCACCTTGAGCATTTATACCAAACACCTTTGCATTTACACTTCTTCATTTCTCTCTTAAGAATAATGACCACAGGCAGGAGGACCAAAGGGAGTCCAAAAAGAACTGCTGCTTTTTCTGCTGTCTCATCCCCATCCCATCCCATCCTGCCTTCCTTTTTCTGCTTTCTCATTCTCTCTCTCTTCTTGCTTGTAATAAGTCCGCCGTCCATGTGCCAAAACTTTTTTATTCTTTCCTTTCAAAATACTTAACGAGCCATTAGCATTGTATTGCCAGTCCATTTTCTGTCACTTGTTGTTCATTTAACCCTTTAACCAGCAGACAGCCCAACTGCATATCATGGATATGGATACATCATTAAAAGAAGAAAAAACTTTTGAAAAAGGTGGCTTGTTACTAATAATCGTGTACACTCTCATTGAAGAAGAGATCTTTTCATATCAAATCATTTTCATTCATGAGGTTGCACTGTTGCACACACATTGACCATGTTGATACTACAATCTTTTTTTGTAGTCTGACAGCAAACCAAAGAACAGGCCACTTATTATATTGCACCTAATCATCTTTAGCAGCAGCAGAAGCATATCATTTACGTCCACTTAATATATTCAATTCATTATGGGACCATTGTTGACCATGCATATATTTCAGGCTGTCATAAAGCACACATTTGGTTAATAATAGTAATGTGTATCAAATACTGATGTGCTATGCCACTCCACATTTATGCAAATGAGGGATAATTTACAAGATTTGAAACGACATCACAGTATAATCCTCATCATCAGCTACAATTTCTTAAGAGAATGTGAACTTTTTTAAGAAGCGCAAAAAAAGTGTTACTGTATGTCTTTGAAAATCAGACACGGTTCTAGTTCTGGCTCTATAAACGGGCTTTGTACCGTCATCACAAGCCGACAAATCTTGTAATTACGTATTCAAACAAAAATAGAAAATTAGTTAAATGATCGCCATTCTCATTTCTAGTCAAAGTTTGTTGGTCCGATAGTCTCTTGTATAAGCTGCTCATTAAGCCACTATTTTATATGTTTCTTTTGCATAATATCACGTAAGATATATATAGCCGCATACTACACAGAGAGAAGATACCTAACATTATTGCCAAGTCATAAAAATAAAAGATTCCAATTAATGACTCTATGGATTCCTCCTTCTTGATGATGAGAGTGATGATCTGATGCGGTGATAATGACTGCGATTAACAACGATATAAAATGATATGGTTGACGGTGTTTTTCTTGTGCTGGCCTGTTATACGTTTCATCTCAAGTATCAACTCGGCATTCCAACTCAAACGTGATATATTTATGATCCAAGTTCCAAAACCATGCAATATGCCTATCCATCATGACATTGCATGCTGGCGTGTCATCATAATCGGGTGGCGTTTTCACATGATTGTCATCGTCAGTATGATCATCATCATCATCACAGCATCCTAATTAAAATTGGGAATCATTAACTGAATTATTAGAGAGGAGACGAACTTAATACTAAAGCGTTTAAATCACTTTAATTTTAAGACGGTTCTAAATATCCCCTCTTAACTTTACCACTGGTTGTTGTTCTTGTTTTCTGGCTTGTGGGAGGTTTGCGTGTGTGCAAACATGATAAACTTCTTGTCGGGTTTTCTTCTTATTCCTTTTTTAACAACGACCAAAAGAGTTGTTCTCCTTATGAAACCTTGTAAAAACAGCAGCACAGCAGAACTCTAGCCATTTCTGTTATTGCTGCTGCTGCTGCTGTTTTTGTCCCATGTCGGTTCTCTGTCTCTCTCTGCTTGAAAATTTATTTAATTTTTTGACGGAAAGGTTTTATTCCCTCTCCGTGATAATCATGTACCTAAATATATATAAAATCCTGTTGACTGCAAAGTCAAATGGCATGGCATATTTTTTTAACCAAAGGAAGTCGTTCACGATCACGCAACTTGTTAAAAAATGCCTTGCTTTACATGTGTTCACAGCATAAGTATACCTGTATTTATCCAATCTATAAAATAACATAAATACTTATTATAACACGCATGTTTGCTACAAAAATAATAAAATGTGAGGAGTGTATTTGTGTGTGTGATGCGATGATGATATGGTATGTTATGTGATATAACGCACACACACAACAAGAAAATGATATAAGATTTTGTGATCCAAAGTTTAAAGAGGAAGACCATTTAGCCAGCGCTCTTAATAATAATTATATCAAAAAGTAGTCAAGCAGTGTTCATATAGAATATTATACTTAAGAAATAGCATGGTAGTACGATATGATGCCAAGATAATGTTACTTTTTTGAGATGATGATGATTGCGGTGATGCGATGTGATGGCAAGATAATAAGTAATGATAATAATAATATTACAGTAATAACATAACTGCTGAGAGATTTTGTTCTGATAGAAAGAAAATATACTTATTTTTGTGCTTAATCTTTGCTCATTTTCCTTAAATATCTTTCCCATTTTCTTGTGTCGTGAGCTATTTTTAAACACATCCAGTGTCAGAAAATAAAACAACGGGAAGCAGCTCAACAAGAAAACCAACAGTCGAGTGGCTGTGGATTATTATGAATTTCCTGAAATTGTGTGTTTTCTGAGAAATTAATGAGTTGATATTTAATCCTATCTCATAACTCCAAAATAATTCACAGGAAATTTTCTCCTACTAAAAAAACTTTGAAGAAAATCAACCAAATCTGAATCGGAGGTGGTAGAGTATTAACAGCGTTTGTTTGCATAGATGTCGTATACAATGTTGTGTGTGCAACGAACATAAAAGAGAAGGCAAAGTAGGCGGAGCGTATTGAATGACCACTTTTGTGGTTAGGCACGACCAACTAGGACGAAAAAAGAGCAGCGCACGCACCCCGTTTGCAATGCTTCATCATCATCATGATTTTTCAACAAAGATGATCATCTTTCCTTTTGCCAGCAGTAGTGGAGCAGCGGGGCAACACAAGAATATCACGATTTTTCGCTTCTGCAATCTATTCTCTAGAGATGTTTTGAATCTATCTGAATCTGAAAGCAGATTTTCAGTAGTACATGAAATGTAGCAAACAGGAGTAGTTTCAACTTTCTACCTTCTGATGAAGCATTTTATCAAAATCGGTTACCAAACGCTGTGTAATGCTTAGGTACGAGAATGGATCATACAGAATGTTGTTTTGATTTGTAGTGTCCCTCAAAATCATCTTGTTAAAAAACTATATGACCATCATCGTCATTTTTTACAAGTCTGAATCTCGGCAGTATCCGTCAGATTCCGTCCATGTTTGACAGAAAGATGAGTATAAAGTTACTGTTGAGTTTAAGGTACACGGAATTTACTACACGAGCATTTAGAGTATATAGCATAATGATCCAATAAGCAATTTACGGATGTTTGATCGTCATCATCGTCATGTTCATCAAGAAAAAAAGTACAGCACAGTATGTGTGTATGCAGGTGCTTTAACTAGATGAATGGATTATTATGGCTAGCAGTTTTTTTTTCTTCTTGTCTTTCTTTTGCTTGATTTGATTTGATATTCTGTATCGATCGATCCACTACTAGAACTTGAGTGTGCTCGTGGGTTCCAATATCAAGATGTCAAACACAGCATGACTCGGAATTGTGCGCATGAAAAGGCATCAAATCTATCGATGACGGTGATATGATGAGGACGAGGATGGATGGACGGATAATAATGATGATGATGGTAATCAAGCCTTATTGCCTGAGAGTAGAGTTGAATTTCGTATACTTTGTGTCCCTGGTGGAGTTATAAGGAAGAAAATAGAGCTCCTTTTAAAGAAATAAATTAAAGTCATGATCAGCTAGGAAAGACTCAATCAGGATTTGTTCAGAAAAGGTTGCGGTTGATTAGGTATTGGTAGGTGTGCACTATGCAAAACAAGCATATATGGATTATTTGCTTAGGTGATTCAAAGCATCAGAGAAAGTTGCAAACTATTTTGAAAATGCATCTCAAGTCCAGTAGCCCTTTGTTCCAACCTATTCCAATTAAAACCCTTTAAAAATTGTTTGAACTCCTTCTAGTTATAGTTGCGTGCTTAAAATTGATCGGGTTTCCGACTTTTATTATAGCAACTGGCACCAAAAGGTCATTCCTTCTTCTAATATCCTCCGAGTCAAAGTTAAGCGTACTCTCTCTTCCTTTTCCCTCTCTCACAAATGATTTTAATTGCTCAGGCATTGTTGCTGCTTTTGAAATCACCGACATGACATAAAGCTCAAAAACATGCTCAAATGATGTGTACAAAGAGGAACATAAACATGTGAACGTGGACTTAAGAAAGCATCCTCTTCACTCTTCTCAATAAATAACTGGCCGCATGTGCTACGTGAAATTCTTTAGCGTTTCATACCTCTTCTAAACTCACATCATTATTGTTATTGTGGGTGATCATATTACCTGCTAAACGCTTTTATTCTTTTGGTTTCTTGGTCCCGCCGAGTGTGCTCAGTGCTCACACATGAAACATTTTCTCTCGAAAAATTGTTCACGTAAAAACTATTTAACGCGCTATATGCGGTTGCTGTGTCCATATGCAACATATATGCTTGTATTAATGGTGATGGCTTATGGTTTTCATCATCATGGCATGACTTTTTAAGATATGCATCTAATCAGAGTGTGGGATCAGTCCCGTCATCCTCATCATCACCAACTACAGCGGCATCGGCGGCGGCAGCGCAGCACCCATGTAAAATTGCAGCGCAACGGATAACACACAACGGCAACAACAATTATTTGAAAAACGTTGATAATCTCCGCCATCCGCCTCCTTTTTGCATCCTCATCGTCATCATCAACATGTTCGTCATATACTCTTCTCATCGTCACCCTCAAACTCAACTTATCTTTGTTGGGGTTGCTCTGGTTCTCTTTTCTGTGCAGAAACCCCCGCACCCTACACATATTTTCTTCATTCTTGCTCATTACTGAAGTAATCGTGTGTGTACTCAAAAAGCCATATTATATATGAATGGTGTGTTGTGTAAGGTAACATGTTACAAAAAGGCCTTTTTAATTTTTTCTCGGCTCATTATTAGACACATTTACACCCTTCCCACCAACCATGAAACAGTCGTAATGATTATAGTGCGTTTTCATTATACACAGCTTGAAAATGTAAACACCAACTCATAAAGCCGAGAAAAAACGATATGGAAATTGACTTGAGATTTTTATGATGAAAAAATGAACATAAAATTGAAAAAAAGTAATCATATCCCAAAATATTATATGATATGATCAACATCGCATTAAAATATACCATGTCGTGATATACATTTTTGCCATGCAGGTTTGTGCAATAAGCTTTTGGTTTTTTGGAGTGAAAAAATAAAAATTCCACAGACAGAAACTATACCACCCTCACGTAAGGCTCGCTTCAAAGTTACCAACCACCTTCACTAGAGAGTCTTTTGCTCACCTCACATCACACAAAACTTCAATTACTCTTTGGTTTTAATTAGAGGTCTTTTTAATTAACACACCACTCCGAATGTCAAGTCACACGAGTAAACTTTTTTACCTTTTTCTTCGCTTACCTATACTTATAGGTATATATAGTGATGGAATGCATAAGTAAACCGTGTGCGCACATGCAATCTGCTGGAGATGAGTAGGTGGTGAAGGCGACTTCTTGAAAGACGCGAACGAAACACACAACGTTTTTCGTCCTCTTTACTTCCCGTTTCACCTTATTATGTGGATTAATAATAATGAAAACGGCTGCTATTAAAAAGTTTTAGCTGCGTGTGGAGGTGGATATTTGTGCTAATCATCGTGTGTGTGTGATGTGATGAAGATCAGGGTGATTGTGGTGGTGGTGGTGCATGAAAGAAAAAACGCTCCTGGGAAATCAATTGCGTGCACAACATTTAAAAATGAGGATATAAGCTGTGATGATGATCACAGCTTTGATAATGATAATAGCTTTAATGCATACACATCCTTAAAAATCTCTGGCAGTTAGAAATGTATAGCAACTTGTGCTACACATTATAATTATAAGAAAAAATTAACAACTTTTCTGGGCAAATAAATAAGAAGGAAAAAATAAATTATCCAAGGAAAATTCCAAGTTAGTGCAGAGCAGTTTCAGAAGTTGCACTCAAAAATTTAAAAAGAAAAATTATGTAGACTACCAGCAGCAGGCATACTTATTCATGGTCCATACATTTTGGAACCGATACCAACATGAGATTATGATTATGAGAGAAAGATTTTGAAAAAATAAACATGCAAAAAAATTTTAATTATAAATAATAATCAGATATGTGGTTAGGAGAAAGAGGAAATGTTTTGTAAGCACGGCAGTACTAGTGTGTTGCAGGTAAAACCGTACCATTATCCCCTGCTGTTAGAACGCAGGCTTATCATTAAAATGTAGAGCATCTTAAGGACACACACGAACATATTGAATGAACCTGTAACAACGCAATATGGATTAAAAGTGAAGTGGCAAAATAGCAAAGTACAAAAGCTAAAAGTTGGTTTTAAATCAGATTCAATGTTATCTTGATACAATACTCAATCCATAGACACATACATATGCGGCTAATGACTGTTCAAAGTTAAAGTGCTGGGCTTGATTGACTTTTTGACTGACACTGCAAAAAATTAGTAATTTTAATGGACAATTATTGGACAAGCAATACAAAAGTGAGTCATGCATGAAATGTAAATTCAATGTCAATGATTCGCTATAAACTCGACACATGTTTCATTCATTTTTTACGCAGTAGTAGCAAGCAGGACAAGAAAAGGAGCGTAAAAAACTAGCGTTGCCTTTTTGTCCTTCCGGTATTGTTCTAGCGTGTGATATTAAAGGTTATTTAGAGGATTAGATAACGTACACCTTAAACTACATAATTTATCTTGATGATCATGATCATCATCATCATGCATATCGCTCATTCATCAGTCAAGCGCAACTTTTCCTAGTATCATTTTTTTCTTTTTCATTCAGATTAACTTGTTTTGTCTGTAATGGTCAGTTTCACTCACGTGTGTGTATTCTACAGAGGAGGAGGAGGAGAAGCAGCAAAAAGGGAATTTTTTGCGCGTTATTTTTAGATCAAGTGCATTATAATGATAAGCAATTTTGAACACATTTTTATTACAGCGTGTTATACCCTTCTACCTGCTTATATCATCGTTTAAATGCATAACAATTTATTACTATAAACGTCCACTGACTTCTGTCCTGCCGTCTCTTGGGCTTGTGCTCATGTACCTTGACATGCTAACTCTTTGTCCGTAACAACCTTGGTCAAGTGATCTCGATTCTTTACGGCATTGACTGACTAAGTCAATCTCCCTCTCAAAGTCCGTCGTCCGACACGCTCTTCATTTTCAATCTCAGCAGATCTTTTTTTAAAGTCTTCAGAGTCCACTCCACACACATCAGAATCAAGAAAAAAATCTGCTGCTGCACCTATCCATCATATCAGACCGTTTTTATTAGTAAGCTTGTCTTACTACTAATATTGCCTGAGTCGGATTTTTGTGGACAGCATATCGGTAGTCCAGTAATAAATTTTTGGAATTCTGTTAACGCACAAATGTTTCTGGTCACTGAAACCTGTGCAGGACGGAGCCCGAATTTTGAAATTCGACCTCTAAGGTCAAAGGTCACGACGAATTTTAATGTTCCTTGAGTTATCTATGGCATGCGACACATGATTATAGGTCAGTTTTTGACCAAATTAACAAATCTTTTGTCAGTTTGCCAAAATTCGAAATCGCCTGACCGTTATTCGCATGTCAAGTTTTGTGGAGAGCATATCGCTAGTCCAGTAAATTTTTTTTTGAATTCTGTTAACGTAGAAAGGTTTCTGGTCACTGGAACCTGTGCACCACGAAGCCCGAATTTTGAAATTCGACCTCTAAGGTCAAAGGTCACGACGAATTTTAATGTTCCTTGAGTTATCTATGGCATGCGACACATGATTATAGGTCAGTTTTTGACCAAATTAACAAATCTTTTGTCAGTTTGCCAAAATTCGAAATCGTCTGGCCGTTATTCAAAGGTCAAGTTTTGTGAGCGCCATATCACTAGTCCAGTAATAAATTTTTAGAATTCTGTTTTCGCACAAACGTTTCTGGTCACTTGAACCTGTTTATGACGTAGCCCGATTTTTGAAATTTGACCTCTAAGGTCAAAGGTCACGACGGATTTCAAAGTTTCTTTAGTGATCTATAGCATGCGACACATGATAATATGTCAGTTTTTGACCAAAGTAACGAACATGTAATCCATTTGTCAAAATTCGAAATCGTCTGGCCGTTATTCAAAGGTCAAGTTTTGTGAGCGCCATATCACTAGTCCAGTAATAAATTTTTAGAATTCTGTTTTCGCACAAACGTTTCTGGTCACTTGAACCTGTTTATGACGTAGCCCGATTTTTGAAATTTGACCTCTAAGGTCAAAGGTCACGACAAATTTTAAAGTTCCTTGAGTGACCTATGGCATGCGACACATGATTATTGGTTAGTTTTTGACCAAATTAACGAATCTTTTGTCAGTTTGCCAAAATTCGAAATCGTTTAGTCGCTAGAGCTATGTTTCTATTTGCATATTATTCAATAAACTTCTTTGTTATGGGCAAGCTTACTGCCTACACACATGGTTACCATGTTTTATTGCCATTAAAACTGTTATCATCAGGATCAACATTTTTATGCTGTTTTTAATGCATTTACTCACACTACACCCACACACAACCACATTACATACCATTTTATAAAAGATTTGCCATAACAGATGCCATTTTTAGATACCTAACAATTTACCTGCACTATATGCTCACTACTAACACTATTATTATCGCAAAATGGCGACAAAAAGGCAATAAGGATGTGCTTATTTACTCTCTAGACAATTTTTTACCAGTTTTTTGCTGATAGGAATCTGCAGTTTTTTTCCTGTAAAATAACCTACAAGTCGGTAAAAGTTACGCTTCAGTTTTTTCTTGCTCAATGGGGAATGGACAAAATGCACACGTAATATATGACAAGAAACAAGAATGAAAAATGAAACTGAAAGTACTTTTTTCTTGGCTATATTTTGATGCTTCTGCTGTTAAACCTGGTTTTATTGCTGGACAAAAGGGAAAAAGGCAAAAAACAATCAAACTTGGCATTGATTTTTTTGTGGCAATGTTTGATGTTTTGGTGGGTAAGCAAACATTTATTGGACACGCACCCGGCAAGGGTGCTATTATTATCGAGTCTTATAATCATCATCATATTTATAAAAGCTTATGATGATGAGACTGTTATTACTGCTTGTCGTTTCATCTTCTTATATTCTTACCTAACCACCCATTTCTCTCTTTAAAATTTTTTAGAGCATTTTCATGATCAGCTATTTGTTAGCAAACTACATGAGTCCACAACATGAAAAAAATGTTTTATTTTGCTAAAATGCTTTGGTAATATGAAAGAACACCCATTAAAACTCTTTAGGTGGTTTTTTCGACAAGACAAGGCACAACACACTCACTCACACACACACAGTGGCGGCGGCGACGATGGTGGCACTATCGTGGAGGGAGGCTATAATACCTGCTCATTTTTAAGGGAATTAGCAGTTTTACAAATAAGCTTGTAAAAACATCTCCTCCTCATCTCAAGAAGGTGATCTTTGTGATGATGATAATGATGAGCATGATCGCCATAATCATGAGTGTGTGTTCCCTTTTTTCTTCCTTTTGCTGTGCGAGCTTGTTCTTGTCAAATATTTGGTTATTATTTGAGTTATGAAAGTCATAACTTTTATTATTATGGTCTAGTACTCTACTCTTAGGATCTATCGTCTAAAAAGTCTCCCTTACCGTTTTTACTGCCACTCTCTACTATGGGGTTCTTTCGTTGTGTTGTGGATTAGCGAAATTTTTCAAACACATAAGCACTGCAGAATATCTTGTGCAGTAGATAAGAAACGGGGAAAACTCATTTGTACTTTTTTACAGTAAAAAATTAAAAAGGAGATATATGGGGCTAATATGCTTATGAATTGCTTATGCTTGACCATTATTAAGTGCATGATGTGTTTTGTACTACATGCGCGCATGATTGGCATTATTGTAACCATTTTTTGTAAACTTGCAAGGAAAAGATGAAAGGCCACCCGGGAAGGGGAAAGGGAAATAGAAAAGCCGCCACATAAAAAAGTACATGAGATCCTTATTCCTTTTGCAATAATTATTGTAATGTGCTCAATGAGCTGACAAGAAAGACAAGAGATTCACATAAGTGTCTACTACCTACTATGCACTCCACACTGAATTGCTAGACCTCTCTGAGATAATGATAATTTTGTACAGTAATGTCATTAACACATAACAGACACATGCTCTGAAAAAGGAGCTTATGACATGAACCACAAAAAAATGGATGAGCGAGTTTTTCCGTTTATGTGACCATATTTTGTGGACTCTGAAGTAAAAACGGTACTAAAACTGTACGTGGTGGTACTTATTACAAGAGAGTTTTACAAGGCAAGGAAAGATTATTTACAGGTGACTAAACAGTCATTAACAGAGCCTCTAAAAATATTTATCCCTTGTGAGTGCATGTAATTTTGCTAAGATTATGCTCATGTCTGCTTAGATTTTTGCCGTGGTGGTGCTAAAAGAACAAGAGAAGATCATGGTTCTTGATGGTTTTTTGGGAGATTTTCATATTTTACGGCCATTTTTCAAGGATAAATACACATTACTCAAGTTGGAAGTGAATACTAGATTTTAAAAGATATTTTTGCGTGTATATTTTCCAGTTGAAATTTAGCAAGTGAAACTTTCTGTTTGCATGCTAAGATAGATCGGATCGGTACGGTACAAGAATTTCAGAATAAACAGTAAGTTCATCTTTTGTGTAGGTATTTGGGTGACAAGGCATGTATTATGAATATAATCCAGTAAGTCTCTGTAATCTCTTCTGTTATAGTGTCACCATGCAAAACACTCCGCATCTTCCTACATCTGTCCAATATGCATAACAGCTTGCTTGCATACACAATTTATAAATTAGTGGCTCACCGACAGTTATAATAGCACAAGAAAAAATGCACACATTTACTTTCTGGCTAAACTGAAGCATGTTTGAGACGATGATCCATATTAAATTTAACGCTGCAGCAATTTCATGAAAATATTAGTTGATTTTGGTGGATTAAAAATATGCAGAACACCACAACCTGATAACTAAATGTAAGCTCTTCTGGGTAGGTAATCATTGGATAGGTTGAACTCTGGCTTGGACTCTACAAGTTGCACACACTTCACATGTTGCATATTAATCTAAAAAGTGAATTTCTCTCATCGTCATCCTCTTTCTTGTCGTCGTCGCATTGCTTATGATTATTGTAATCATCACCAAAAAATAATATTTTGAACCAGTATCTCCATTTATACGGCTTGCTTGATTCTGTGTATATTTTCGGCTGATAAAAAACCTCCCATCATCATGAGATTTTACATGTCATGTGCAATCAAGCCTGTGCATATAGGTAGGCCGGTATTCATCAAAACTCTGGCAATGTACCTATACGTCTACCTGTCTGCATATATGATTATTTGTACTCTACAAGGAAAACTTATATTTTTTGCCACGAGGTTAAGCTTGAGATGTGATTGCGCGTAAAAGCATGTATTTTATAAATGTTCGTTGATATTTTCGAACCGCACCTTTTCTCTTGGCAGTGTAGTCTACACTGTGTACAGTTCACGGAGTAGATTATTTGAATGTGTAGGCATTATCATATGTACCTACCTGGGCTCTGTGTCTAAGACGCTGATGATGATTTTGACAAAGATGAAGAAATAAGTTTGAATTGAAAGAGAAGGAAAAAATACATTCGGCCAGACAGCTTATAAGTGTGGGTACTATTTTTTTCTCTCAGTGAGACTGACTCACTCACTCTGTGACTGACGACGAATTTCTTAAACTGAAAAAGATTTATATGCAACACAAGTTACAACTTTGTGTATTACATCTGCGCACACTGTGCGACTTTGTGTGTGAGCGTAAAGAGTCAGCGTACAACTAGCCATCCATCATTAGCTATCATTTCTTCGGTTTGCACAGCACTCAGAGTTTTTCATCATTTTGCTATTACTATTATTATATTGCAATGCGGTAATGTGAATGTAACGTTTTTCTTGTTTCATCTCAAATCAAATCACATAATGTGTGTGTCTAATAATAAATATATGCGTAAAAATAATGTATGCCTAAAAATCCAAATGTATTATAAGCACACATCACTGCAGGCCAGAGAACCAGTCAGTCACACACACAGACAGACACACACTGAATCCCATAAATATTACAAACCAATTTATCTTGGAGTAATCATCGGCGGAGTGGTGGAGTATCCGTTGTTGTCGTTCTCGTCATCTTCATCATATCATCGTCATAATATTCATTCCTAGAGCTATTTTGCAACGAGCAGGCAGCCGGGCACCAGCAGAGAGTGGTGCTTGCGATTATCATCAATCAGGATTGTGCAGTTACCTATAACGCTATTCTGGTGGTGGGGAATGAGTAGATTAGTCAAGGCATTTTATAATTTCGTAGGAATAGCTGATAAGCCGACACGATGTTGCAAATGGAGAAAGTATTATTTGATGACGATGCTTATGGAAGCTGCATTGCTTTACTTGAAACTTTGTTTACCCTCTCAGTAATTTTGAAACCATCTTAAGATGACGAATCCAAATCAACATGCCTAACTCATACGTGTTGGTGGAAGTGGAATCAGGGTGATCGTATAAGTCGCATTTTTAATACTCCATTCTCTGATTGCTTGTGCACATATATGGTCAAATCATCATGAATATTCATACTACACAGCACAACACACGCGGTCGCAATCACATTTTGGCATATTATAACTCTCTGCCCTTATACATGAGTGTTCACACAGTGTGATAATCCCAATAATAATATTAATGCTGACCAAAACGGAGTTCGTCTTCTGTTCACTTGATTACTTCTCTCCATTTCAAATAATTATTATTAACATGAAATGAATGAATCATCATATTATAATATTCTATCATCATCATTATCACCAATATCCTCCTCTAGATTTTTAGCTGCAGTATCGACACTAACATCTTCCATAATAACTTCTTCTAAGGTTTGGGGAGCACACACCCACCCAAAAATCTTGCTACTCACTATACTATATATACCTTCAAATCATCAATTTTTACTCGTGTTATTATTGCATCATGCATATGGCTGATTGCAATTTGGAGTGATAAACATTTTACTAAACTGCATATTTGGCAAGTAAATCGTATCATCTTTGACTGTGGGGGTGGCACATTGCAATAATAGCATACACAAGTCACAGCAAAATGCTCCAACTTACTTGGTGGTGGTGTGATAAAGATGGAATGGCAGAATGGTAATAATAATTCACTGGGCACATGTCAATCCCCAGTAATTACAGTATCTCGTGACAATCATTACACCTCATCATCATCAGGATAGTATTTCTTCAGGTAGGAATGGTAGAAATGGATGTTGACTAGTGTGCGGTTGGCTTTTTTTATAAAGAAGAAGGCCAGATAAACTTTGTAAGTTGCTGATGATGATAATAACTCAACAGGAAGAAAATGTAAGGCAAAGAAAGATCTGGGGAGTGAGAGATGCAATAATAGAGATGGATTAAGATGAAGAGAAGAGGTGTCAGTGTAATTTACTTGGTCAGAAAAGGAAATAAATGATTAATGTGCTGTTGGTGGTATGATGGTGGTGGATTGGATGATTGGGAGAAGAAAAGAGAAGAGAAAAATTGTAAGTAGTTTTTATGAGCACGATATGAGGATCACAAGATGATGATGTTTCTATCTGGCTTGCTGAAAGTTGGTGTAATATTTGCGTTTTGAGTGTTTGTAAGCATGCAATGCAAAAGGATTGATTTTTCATTTTGGAAGTGCATTCCATTTCCAACAACAGCAACAGTTACGACTACTCACACAAAACTACTTTGATTTCAAAGAGGAGGGATCTGCTTCTCATCATGATCGTTGTCTTTTCAAAAGAAGAATTAGGCACTACCGCCACCACGCCAAGAAGGTATTTTGTTTAGGAAGCAGTGACAAATTACTCTCCTCCGAGAAGTTCATATTAAACAGGTGTGTGTGTGCGTACGTGAATCATCAACATCAAAGGTCTTTGAAGGCACAATGAAAAAATGAGCATTTTTGCTGAGGAATGGCTTTTCTCACCTCCTACACACACGATCTCATTTACCAGAGCTACTATTATAAACATATACCACAAGAATTTTTTAAATACGTATAGCCATTATACAATGTACAAGCACTTGAGCGGTCAGACTTTTTATTGCGTTGCATATTATTATTGCATGCAGGAATTCGATTCCCAAAAAAACGTAAGCACAATCTAATCAGCGTGATCATCAGCGGCAGTGTTATGTGAGGATATGATGATGATGATTGAGATTGGATGGACGGAACCTTTTTGTGTACTTTGAGCCGTCGTGCTTGTAATATTCTGGAGCTACGTAATGCACACAAGGTTTTCATGAATGATTTATTTTTTCTGTGTGTACATGTCCATTCCCCTTATGAAACGGGATCACGTTGAAGGTGCGTGATCAAAAAAAGTTAACACTATCTTTTGGAAGGATATTGTGTGGGGAAAATGAATACAGTTGCTTTTTTTGTGCACCATGGACTTTTGAGTTTTTACGGTGGACACAATTTCCACTGTGCTGTATGGGCATGTGACATACTAGACCCCTTTTTCTGTGAATCTTGTTCAAATCAATGTCTATCGGTTACATAAACTCAAATCATTGAATCATAAAACGTTAATGAAACCCATCGTTTTCTCGGTGTAAAAAACTCAATTGTTCTGCTAATTATCGGTTTTTTATGCATATTTACTCTCTTTTTTAAGATATTCATGATCACCTATTAAAACACAACTCTAATTTATAAAGGAACCCATCTCGGGAAAACATCACAACTTGTCTGTTGGGGGTGCCTTCAAATCACCAAAATATAATATAGCGCATATCGCAGTCCTCTATAAACTGCATATTTCTCAATACACAATTTCTGCTTCTTCCTACACAATTTACGATTATGATTATTGCTTGTTACAATATTTAGTCTAAAGTCTCTATGCGGTTGGTAATAATATCTCTCTACATCTTTTTTTCATCTGCCTTTCTCCCTTGCTGTTAATATTTGTAGCTGCTACCCCCAAAGAATTTTGTTACGTAACATTATAATGAGCCTTGTAATTCACAAGCTTGTTTTTGGCAAAAGCCTATTAAACTGATTATTACTACCAGTACCAAATCATGCATGCTCATTATTATCATGTACACATAGCTTTATAATTATTTTAGAAAATACGGGCGGCGGCATCTGCAGAGTGCAACAGCGCGGCGTTTTGTGATGATAATAATGGCACTACTTACAAACTAACTTACTTACTATTATATTTTTCTCGGCAGGACAAGAGCAAAATGATTATAAGCTCCAAATTACAATTAATCATTGCCCAGCAGCCTAGGTAAAAAATTTGTTTAGAAAAAATCCCTTCTTTTAAACATCTCCGCATTGTTATTTTACGCGGTTTCTACCACCGCACGGCGCTTGTGGTGATGTTGGTGTGTCTGTAAAATAAAAGCGTGTTTGCGTCCACCTCAAAAAGTGGACAACTGCTGGGAAGTAATTAAACTGATGAGGAATCGGGAATTTGTCCCAACAGGGCACCTTCTCTTTGCATTGCATGTGAGTAATGAAACGAAAGAGTCTGGCACACCAGAGCATAATCAACCTTATATTCATTTTCCCTTTTCCTATCCGCCACAATATTTTATCCAATTTTTGCTTCCCAACAGGGCACAAATTAGCCGACTGAGCTTTTACGTGTTATATACCTTGGACTTATTGGGCAGTCAGCTAAAGTGAGAGATAAAAAAGGTAAATGAGGCTGATTGCATTTGGGAGGAATTAAAACAGACAAAAAATATATATGATGAATCCTACCCGCCCGAATCGAATTTCACAACGGGAGATACCCTGAGATACTCTCTCTCTGGAGAAAAAAATATGTAGGTGAAAAGGCAAAAAGGAAAGTTGGCTTGAAAAATTCTTCAAGACCAAAAAAGAAAAAAGGTGTTGTGCGGCTTGTTGTACTACATTTAAGCTCATTCGTTCACAGCAGCACGTCCACTTGCTTTTTTCACTTTACAAGGTAGTAGAACTACACTGCTATATTATGTTGTACACGCGGTTTTTCTTGGTATTTAAGGTCGTAATTAGTCATTGACTTTTTTGTAACGTGACGGTGGTGTCGTATCGAGTAGAATAACACTCTTCCTTAAACTTTTTTCTTTAATCTTTTGTATGTCTGATGATGCGGATGATTATGAATAATTAGTGTGGTCACTTTGCTATTAAAAGGCAATGTGAGAATGGAGGGGCGTTGTAAACTAATCAGTGGTTGTGGTGTCCTTATGCCATTAGAGTCTACTATGAGCACTGTGATATGAATCAAAGCTGGCTAACTTGCAGGATCTCATTCATATTATGCAGTTTAGAAAATCCAGCAAAGCTCGTTGTTGTATAACACATAATATTTATTTATGCTATTCATCAATTTTTAAAATCACTAAAAATTGCCATTTTCTAAAGTATTTTCCCAACCCGTCATATTTTACATGATTTCTTAACTCTATCAATGTATTAGGCATTATAAAGGATGTACATAACAGTGATGATGACGGCATGTCGTGCCAAAGTAATAAAATGATCATTGCTGCTGCCGCTGTAACGTGCAGTTACATTATGTTCCCTTCAATTTAATAAAACTAACGTTCCCTTCCTTTCCTGTGCTGCTGTTTTATATTTTTCGTGTTCAACTGTAAACAAATTGGAAAAGAAATAAAAAACGCTTCACGTATTTTCATTTGATCATGTGCCATGATAGTTTTGTAGTAAACTCTCTCAAAAACACCAAGCAAGCAATATTACCAATAGAAGCAAATAGCCTCATCATAACGTGTAATGTATTTTCAATTCTCTATCAATTTTTGCTCTCAAGAGACATCAAAATAAAAAAGATTTTCATACGAGGATGATTCTTTTATTCATAACGATGAATCAAGTTAGTATACTAACAGCAGCATTTGGCACGGCACTGAGGCGACAATCGATCTAAGAGCCACTACCGCACGAAGTCTTCTCTCTGTTCTTGTCGTCGTCGTGAGAGGAAAAGAAGGACTTTTCTTATTCGTTGTTCCTCCAAGCTTTTTATTTCTGCCGAGGAGGTGAGCAAAAGGGCATCTCTGCAATATTTTCCATTAGAGCCTCTCCTCCGTTTTTTATCAGTTCAGACAATCATCACCTCCGCTCCACCATTATCGTGTGTACCAACCACCCAGCTAAAGGAAAAGGAATGTACAAACTGTTATTAGCCATTTCTTTTGATAAATAGTAGTAATGATTACGTGTAAGCAAATATGAGTAATTTTTCAAAATAACTTTTTTTTTCATACCAAGAGGTTTTTCTGCCTTACTGATGATAAGCCTTAGTTGATGCGCAGTTTCACGTGCGTGCATAATGTATTTACTAAAAGAGAACTACGTAGATGAATGGCTTTTTAGTAATAATAGTAATGCATCATGCAATGCTGACGCTAAGTTTTATTTAATCTTTTAAGAAAAAGGTGAGAGGAAGACGAAAAAATGCAAAAGACCGCCCAGCACATTTGCATTGGCCCTTTGCTCGCTTATCATCACAGGCTTTATAGTACGTCATCACTTTTGTCGTGTCGTGAGGAGTGTGAGTTTAAGATGCAAATAATGCGTGTAGGAGGAAAAAATAGAAAAAAAACATAGAGAAATAGGCAGTTTTGCACATTTTTGTACTGTGATGTTCCCTGAGAACGGGAAATTTTTAGTCACGACCAATAATTTTTTTCAGTGTTTTGACTGGTGTGAGTTCAACTAATAATGTAAACTATGCTTGTGTAATGTTTATGCATGTAACCACCATTACCGCAAGAAACATTTACATTACAAATATTTTCCCTGATTTATCATTTGGTTTACCAACCAACCAGGGAGAAGCTGTGAAAGGATTGGTTTGAAGGAAGATTGTGTTGCTGACAAGCAATTTTAGTAGTGTGCATGATCAAATAAGATGATTTTAAGGAAAAATATTCTTTAGAATTTTCATTTTTCTTTTAAAAACATGAAATTTTTAGCCACCTGTAGCATGGACAGGTAGACACTTTGATCGTTTTTATCATGATTATATTTTCATATTATGGTAATGACTGTTTTGATGATGCAACCACCGAAAGGCTTTATTGAGTAGAAAAAACATCGACAATTTGTGGCCTGTTATTCACTTTAGCTGAAAATAAGGAGGAGGGGGAGGAGGAGGAGAAGGGAATAATAAAATATGAACTGTTTGAACAGTATCATATCTTCTCCAAAAATATATGAGCATGCAAATATACACATTCCTTATGTTCAAGCAGTGTTGCTCATCATCTGTATATATTTTTTGCAGCTCCCAGGTATTTACTTATAGCAGTCATCAATAAATAATTCGAAAAGAACGACATGCGCGAGATGGGATGCCATCGGGAATAAAAAATCTGTATTTTGTGCCCATCTATTCCGCCTATTTATTAGCCAAGCGTGAATACTCTCGCGTAGGTAAAAAAACTCACATTTTGTGGTGGCTCTTCTTCTTCAACTTGCTCTCAGTCCGTTGTTGTCCGTATAAATGTGTGTAAAAAATGGATGACGGTGGTTGGATGGATATGATGTGATTCGCCGCATCCTTTTCGTTTTGCGGTTGGATAGATTTAGTCTTTTTTTCTTTTCAACGAGGTTTTCTAGCTCGGAGCATCTTCTCTTTGCCTTCACTGTACATAAGCATTTTATTTACCGTGTTCAAAATTCTTCAAGAGAGCAAAAAAGATAGCTTGACGCTGACAAGAAGACACCACGGCAAAAAAAATGTCATGAAGAAGAACTTTTTGTTTGGCAAGGATGGTGTTGGTGGTTGTCTGTCTGCTTATCCCAATCCCTCTTCTACTTGATTCGGAGACTATATGCAATGCACTCGAGTTGGTGTGTATACCTGTCTGTCTTTGTCTATGTTTATGTGGTAGCGTCATTTTTTTTCTTAACGAGAGAGAGAAAAAATTGCGGTGTCTTCTTCAGCTTTCGTAAGACTGTCTTGTCTATACACAAGAAAGACTAAAAAGCGACAAGACTTTTGCCTCAAGCGGCTTCTGTTGAAGAAGAAATGTTTAGAAAATGGTAATGACGATGATATGTGCATAAAACTTGCTAAAGTCCAATAAAGTTTCTACTACTACTACACGACGAGAATTACAACTTGTTTTTTTGAACCCAACAGCTAAAAAATGTTTGCCTTTTCCTATACTGACTGGAAAATATTAAAATGAATCAACTGGTTGCATGTGCGGTAGTAAATGAGGAAGAAACGGTGATATTATTTTTTCTGTCTGTTTTGATAATGCCAAATGATAAAAAACATCTTTCTAGTTGATGATCCTTGGCAGTGATATAGTTGCTTTGAAATAAAAAAACATTTTTGGGGATATGCTACTTCAACTTCATGTGTATCTGCCACAGAGATCACGAACACAAAAAATGAATATTACGCTTGTGTATGTGAGTGAGATGGTGAAGGAGTGGCTAAAATCTCTCTGTGGCTCATTTTCTTTGCAAAGCCCTACCCTTCACTTTGCACTTTCTTTCAGAGAGAGAGATTCAAGATTCAACTTTTTGCTCTGCTTTCAATTCTACAACACGAAACGCCACGACTCTCTCAAACTCGGCTCATCAAGAGGCTAAAAAAGTAATAAGCACTAGGGATAGAAAAGATGATGATCATTTTTTGATGATAGAACGAAGCTGGGTGGAATATTATGATGTTTATAGGCGTTTTTCGAAATACAGCGACATGATCTTGTTTGCAACACCATTTGAAAGGAATCTGGTCTAAAAAGAGAGAATGCATATATAATATTCTTGACATGAGATGATACACATTTTCCGATTTTGGAACTTGGCTTCAATTTATTTGAAAAATGTGGTGATTAGGCATGCGTATTTTCACGCGTTTTAGTGCAACCCCAATCAAATCAAAAATATGTAAGTACCATTACTCACCACTGCTGGGAAAGGGTTGAACGGACATTATACTTTGTTTGTTGCCGTTGATCATCCATTCCTTATAAAAATGTGGCTTAAAAAACTAGGATCGTTTTTAGTATCATATTTATCTTATCTCAAGCGTTGGTGTAATAACAACTCATTTTTGGCACTTGCTAAGATATCAAATCTGGCATCAAAATAGTAAATATTATGTGCATCCCAATAATCCCCCACGAAATGTACCTTTCGTAGAAAAGACAGATTCTAAAAAAGGAAATGATTGTGGTGTCTTGCAACAATTCATGGTATTATGGAATAGACACGTACGTATATTAAACATACATGCATGCAAAATAAAATGTATCCCAACATAATCATAACACCTACTGACATTGTACACAGCACTAGTACTTGTATATTTAAACCATATGTAAACCGTAAACATTTCTTCATACACTAAAAATTATAATTGCAACTCATACAACAAATTATGTCCACCATCACCAAACCAAATTATTGTTACGGTCAACATCGACAATGCCGCATTTTTTTCAAAGATGGATGATGGAATGTAAAAATATGTTGCAGATTGCAGAACAGAAAAATGAATGAATGTTCAATTTGGTGGTAGAGTTTACAAGCAAGAAAGGGATAGATATTGTTGTGCTGTTGTTGTGTCCAAAGGACATACATGATGTTGAACGAAATGCTGAATGAAATGATAAATGAGACGCTGTGTGAGGCAATATTGGTGGTGGAAGGATGTTGCCTTCTTCCCCACTGTGATCTCTGAGAGAGTCTCTCAAGAAGAAACATATTTTTGACGAGAATGATATGGTCCTTCGTATTGCATACTCTTGTGACTATACTATATCGTCGTCATCATCATTTCAGAAGGCTCAATATCATTTATAACATCAGAAGAAAAAAATATCTCCCGCTATAATACGGCTGCTGGTTCATGATCTGACTGAGCTGCTACCTGAGCTTTAAAAGTCATCATATCATCCATATCGTCATCATAATCAGCAACAGCATGAACATAATCTCTAAGTAAAATGAATTTTGTGACTTGATCATGACGAGCACATGCACGATATGATGATGATGAGAGTGATGGTCATGATTTTTTTCGTCTTCTTGTTGAGATTATTTATCCCAAAAATAACTGAGCATGACATGCCTCAAGAAGTGATGGTTGGAAAGGTAGGATCATCAATACATTTCAAGAATTGGAGAGAGCGACAGTTTATCCATCCATTTCCTGTTTTTAAAATGATGATGACGAATGAAAAGTGGAAATTGATATGAAAATCGTTTTGAGGACCGTGTGCCACTTGGACATTTTAGTGAATAATGAACTATATGTGAAATATAAAATGTATTTTTTTCCAATGGTGTCGCATGACTAATGACCTAAAGGTTTCAAACATGACAAGATTTCCGTTCACTGGACATTTACACGCATACGTTTAAAAAACAACATGACATATTTCTTGGTAAAAATGTTATTAATGATGTTTAAAAGTGCTCGATTGATGACAAGCTTGGAATTTGTTTTTTTTTTTCTCAGGTAAAAAATGGAGAAGCCTCACTCCCAACGATAGACGACCCTTTGTTGAGGAAGCCGAGCGGTTGAGAGTGCTTCACATGCAAACTCATCCCAACTACAAGTACCGTCCCCGTCGCAGGAAACAGGCCAAGCGACCCGGACGTCGGGTGAATGAGGTGATGATGCCCGGTCAACCTGGTCATGTTGGGGGAGGTGTGCAGCAGTACGGGGGTGGCAGTGCAGGGGGTAGTAGTGTCAATGGAGGCTCTCCCTTTGCAGGATTTCACACACCTGACGCCAGTCCCAATGCTAGCCCGGATCCAGATATGAATAAAGATTTTCGTACAAGAGGAGCACAAATTACAGGTAATGAAATTATGTTTCTTTGGACTATAATTATCCAATTAAATTGAAACTTTGTAGTAATTCGTAACGTGAGAGGGATGATGCTTAAACAAATATTTACTTTTTTTGGTCGCAAGTTTGTACGTGGGTCAAAACTGTATTATTAACGATAAAAATGTTAATATTATTTTGCGAAACGTGATACGTGATCCGTTTCTAGAAAAAAAGGTCGCAGGAATGTCAGGTTGGCATTTTTTCTGTGTGAGAACGCAATCAATTCCTTTCATAGAATAACCTTTTTGATGATCATGTCTTCCTTCTAGTCTTATCCTTTCATTCAATCTTAACGACATGTGCATGTGTGTGTAGAAATACTATGTAGTTTAGGTACGTCATAAATACCTACCATCACAAAAATTCAATATTCAATCATTACTCTCAAGATAGAATAAGAAACCAGGTTAAAAATCAATTTGCTATCGTTTTTTGGGGTGTACAATCTATTAAAATGATTTGCTCACGTTGTTTTTTTTCTCTTCTGTGAACCTAGTCATTAGAAGACAGAAATTACGTGGAGTGTATAATTTTATATCTTATTTATCTCGTTAAAGGATCTGGAGGAACTCTGCTGCAGCACGGGATTGTTGACTCGTCCATGGACCACCAACCACCCAGTCATGGGGCAAACAGCGCCAGTAGCACAAAAAGCTCAGGTGGTGATCAGGTAAACCTTCCCACTCCAGAAATGTCTCCCTTGGAAAACAACGCGAGCTCGGATCGGGAAGGTCATGTAGGTTCCTCCACCATGTCCCAAGATGAGCAGCATCACCAGCTACTAAGCCGCTTGACCGGAGGAGGTGGTGGAGCAGGAATCAAAGGTAATCCTGTGATGCAGCTCATCAGCAAGTTTGACAATAAGCGTCTTTCGCCGTACACTCCAAGAAACTCGCCGTTTGCTCAGTTCCATGCCGCGGCTGCAGCTGCAGCCGCTGCTCAGGCATCTCAGAACAGTAACAATAGTGGAAACTCTCCCACCGGAAATGCTAGTGGAAATCCGGGTGGGCCCTTAGTTCCAACCAGTATTCATCATCAGCAAAACCAATCACCCTATTCACAGGGTGGTCATCACATGAGTCCCTTGGGTGACTTTCAGCAAGGGTCTCCATTTGGGCGTCAAATGGACGGCTTTTATGATACTCCACCTCATCATCATCCTCAAATGCAGATCTCTGGTGGAGCCCCAGCCTATTACTCGGATCAATACGGGGCTTGGAATGGAGGCATGGAAGGGGAGCAGGATTACTCTCCCCAGCACAGAGTTGCTTATGAAACCGCTGTTGATCCAATGCAGGCGGCCGTTAATGGCATGTACGGTGGTGGTCATCCCCACCATTACGATTACACCGCTGGGGGTGGTCAAGTACAAAATGATATGCTGGGACACGGGTATCCCGCCATGGATGCGAATCACAACTCGTTCTACACGATGAGCATCAAGCAGGAACAGCAGCAACATCATCATTCATCCTCGTCCGAGGATCATTATGACACGGGCAGTCCCAGAGGTGGGCACACTCCCAGTCACAACAATAACAATAATAACAACCACCTTCATCACAAATCCAATGGTACTATTTCCATCAACAATAACAACAATCATCACCATCACCAGTATGAGCATGTGGTTGTTTCAACAGCGGCTCCCACTTCTGGGACCGGCAACAATGGCAGCATTACAACGAGCTCTTCTAGTCTGATTTATAAAGCTTTATCGGAAGCTTGTGATGGTGCGATTTGATTAAGTTTTTCTGTTCATTCTCTCATCATAGACACCACTATTATCAAGTTGCTTCCATCTCTCTTTTTACTCTTTTGTACGCGAAAGGGGTTTTGTTGTTGGGAGAAAAATATGAGAAAATATGAGAACGCAACAATCAAAAAAGAAATCAATTACTGAGCAAACAACTTTAAGGGGAGGTGAGAAGTGTATATAAAACAAACGTTGTTTGCACTTCGTCTTACTACACACGGCAGCAACCTAGGTTCAGATTCATTCATTTTTATATTCATAAAAAACTGATTCATGATGAGTATTTAGATAGGTACTTGTCGTCACCGTTCGAGAGAGGTACCATTATAATGCACAAGTTGCATTATAACTACTTGACTACTTCTACAACAATGTATTATGATCGTCATGTACATAAGCATGTAAAACAATTTTATGCCTTCCAAATGCCTTGTGCATACATCTTTTAGAAATAAATTGTAAAGCAAATATTTGTTATAATTTCTAGCGACAGTTAGTATGGTTAAATATTATTGCATAGTTTAAATAGTTTTAGGTAAATCGTGCTAAAACATAATTCAATTTCGCAAAGAGTTTTGTACATAAATACCAATAGGTGCACTGCAAGTATATAACCAATGAATTCAGTCGGTACACATTCATATTTCGTTTCATCTAAAATATTATCATTTCATTTTAGGATAGCATAGCATTCTACAAAAACTATTTAGGAAGAGTAGAATTTTAATTGTAGAAAAAGCACTATTTTTTCTTGGTCTCGACCATAACTCAAAAACTCATACATTTCCACCAACCATCCAGAGCTTTCCATTTTGAAGTCTTCCAAATTATTTCGATTTGAAACAATCATTCCAAAACCAAAAAACCTTCCATACTTTCAAATTTTCAATGTAGAAGGCTGAAGAACTTTTTTATGAAACATTTTTGTCAAATTTAAAACTGCTTGATATTTGCGACATTCCAAACAACATGAGCCTATGTTTATGTTTCATTATATGCAGGTCGGAAGTAATTCAGTAATCTAATGACAATTATTGTAAATTTCACATACAACATATTTATAGTTTATAGTTACGTACAGATTACCGATTCCAAAAAACTTTAAGCTATATTTCTATTACATCGATAGTTTACCATATTATTACGGGAGAAAAATTCTATTTTTATTATGCAAATACTTAATTCTTACCAAGTGTATAGGATACAGCTTCAATGAAAATATTCACTAAAAGTAGAGAACCTCAATTTTATTACTTGTATAATTAAATGACAGTATGAATCAGTATCATCATCCTCACCACTCCAGTATGTACTTTCCACTTGTACAAGACAAACCAAGTATTACAGCTTTAGAATTTCACTTTTTACAAAGTAGCTTTTCCAAATACTTAGCATAGCAGCTAAACCTGCGCAGAAGAGAGAAGAGTTGAGTGAACTGATGTTGTCTGTGAGTTTGTGTCTTAGTTTCCCCCACATTCCACTTTTCTATTGGAGAAGTATGCACTTTTATTTTCAAAAAATCTGAGTATAATTACATACATTTTGATATCTAAAGTTTACAATTACGTAAATGAAAAAATTATTATTAGTAGATACTACCATAGCTTTATAAGTCTTCTTGCACGTTGGACTCTTGTTTTGCTAGCTTGTGTGTAAGTTCAACCGAATGCCAATGCTTTGAGCAGCGGTTTTAAATTGAATTTCATTTAGCTAAACTATATCATGGTCTCGGACTCCAGAAGCATCTAAATAGTACATTGATTGATATACTAGGATTTCGTTTCATTGAAGAAGTGTGGGTAGAGTAGATAACATTATTTCAGTAACGAGGAAGAAGATTAAGCACAATTCCATAGATTTTTAAGATTAGTTAATAGATGCCTACATGCTTATTAACTTCATGCTTGTTGATACTTATTTTAAGCTTTAAGAAAATATCATATTGCTTTGTTATGAATTATGATTTTCAGCTATCTTTTAAAATGAGTGAAAATGAAGGTTGGTGAACCATTGTACTTAATTAATTTACATGCGGACATAGTATATATATTATCGCGAACTATTTTTTGTTTTATATAGTTGTATTGCTGTACACACGTTGAATATTATATTATTATTTAGTACGACACACGTCTGGATATAAGAATTTATGTGAAAATACTTTGTATAATTTATCATGAACATGGGGTGATGTGTAAATCTAAAAGTATTGAAAATGTGTTGTATTACCTTGCTGTTATGAATCGATTTAACTATTAAGATGATGATCTATATATCGCTAATAAATAAATACACATTTTATTCATATTGGTACAATAAAAATTTGAATAACGTTTTTTCTCTCTGCTTTTGATTGATTTTCTGTAAAATTCATAATAATGTGTAAGATGCGAGAAGCATATGTCCTTCGCAAATGAAAATTATTAATGATTCATTGAACTCCTTCAGCACGGACTCCAACAGTTTGATTGAGCACACACATATTACTTAAATTACCTGGGCATGGGACAATTTGAGCAGAAACCGTGCTGTGTAGTGTAGTTATAAACCAGGAAGGGCATAAGCAAAAATGATAGAACTTAAAGTTATAGAAGACTAGGCGTTGGCTCTTGAAGAAAAAAAACGACACCATCAGCCATCAAAATCCATCTAAACAGAAGCTGAGCTTATTGCATTGCAGCCTGATGGGCCGCTTCTGCTAAATCTACAGAGAAGTGAATGATGACGATAAAAAATGGGCAATAATAACATCTCAATCTCTTCAACACTCTTGCATTTTTGTTCAAGGCATAATACACTTATAGGTAGTACCAAGAAGTGGGCACCTTCGAGAAGTAATCGGTAATAATATTTTCTCCTTTCACAAGTGGGTCAGTCGTGAGGAAAGCATTAGACACGATAACGAACAATCCAAAACGCACACAAAAAACTTAAACTGCATACACAATTTTTAAAAATAGGACCCACTCCATCACCATCATACATCATAATGCACCCACATCCAAGAATCTAAAACGAATACGGCGGCAGCACCAACATTTTGCGTCGTGATCTCCTTTCTGCTATTTATATATGAATACAACCATTTTTATGACTTGTGCGTTCATGCATTTTGTTGGCATTTTGCGTACGTGAAAAAAATATTGTTGCGGAAAAATAAAAAGCAAAAGCTCGCACATTCGTTTTTGTCGTTATCGTTAAAAACGTGTTAAAATTGCTCAAATGGGATTCATAAAAATGAGAAGAAGATAAGAGATTGCAATGCAGCTATTTTCGGTAAGTTGGTGGTTGCATGTCGCACTTCTTTTTCAAAATGGCGACATGAATGAATATATGCAGAAAAAATCAAATCTGTGAAGATAAACTGAAAAACTAGGTATTTAGAGTATTACTTAGGTAAGTGATAAAAGATACATGAAAAAATATGAAAACGTAGGGGTGGGTGACTTAAGACATACTTTATGGCTTTCTATGAAAAGTTCTGATCAGAGATGAACGCAAGATAAAAAAGTGAGAAAGAATTTTTCATTCATTCTCATAACTTTTTAAGGGAATATTTTAAGGATATTTATAAATCATAATGAATATTTTCCACTTGGTTAACTCATGTGAATTGTGAGCTACTTATGAATGAATATCCAGACTGCTTATTTTTGTGTTTTAAAATATGCAAGTATATGGCTGGCAGTGCAATGACAGAGTTCATTTGAATAGGTACACTAGTAAATGGCTTTGTTCAGTTACTTGATCCTCCAGACTTCCTCACTTCTCACATGATCAATGCATACTAGAATGAAAAACAAATTTGTAATGAGATGCAGGATCATGTCGAAGACACATATTTTTCTTTCGACGTTTTTAATTCCACAACTAACTACACTACGGTGTGTTCTGTTGGTTGACGTTTGTTGCTGCTTCATTGAAATTAAAATAAAAACTTTGTAGATGGATTGAGTTGAGAGTAGAATCAGTAAAACACGGTGGGCTTTTTATGGTTTGGCGCAAAATGAGTCTCCAACTTTAACTTCAAGAGAAATACTTTTTTCACTTAAGATTCCGCTCATGATTTTCAATCGATGTATCATTTCATGTTCGCTAGATGTGAACGTGAAGTTTTTACTTTTCAGTTTGATAATGTTACGCAATGTTTTCTGGTAATGCCACCAAGAGCCTACTGTCATGTAGTAGCATACCTTAATTTAATGTTATCTATGAAGATCATCAATATTCTTCTAGTGATTTACCATAAGTTGAGCTATAGAAAATCATTTTCTTATTGGTGCTGAAGAGGCTTTCGATACAAAGTACATTAAGATATGAAAATGGCGTAGACAGATAAGCTGCCGACTTCAGACTTTCAAGGTGAATCATTTTACATAAATTTCAATCCTTTTACAGGAAGAGAACAGGTTACAGGGAGTATGGAGGTATTACACCTGTAAAAATCTTGGGTTTAAACAGTTTTTCCTATTAGTAGCATATATCATCATCATGGACAAAGTCCAACTTAAAATTATGTCTCAGATGCGAGATGCAAATCAATATTTTACGTCTGTCTTCAACTCGTATTTACTAGTTACCTAATATTATTTGCAATTCACGAACGCAATCACCAACTTGTGTGCATATTTAATGCAAAACTCTATTAATATTTTTAAAATGAATTTTATAGATAGCACATGCGATAAAAATAGCATAAATTGTAAGTATCCAGATTACATTGTATGAATACATAAGGTAAGCAAAAAGACGCTAAGTTATGGACAGTCTTGACCTTTCCGATGCGTGCGGTCATATTATATCAAACAGAAATAGGTTTGTCCCTGTCCATTCAAAATTCAAAGCAGATATTTTCTCTGACTTTGCTCAACTGTACAAACTTCATATGGTTAGCAATAGATAAGTTGCAGTTGAAACTTGAAACTTAAACCCTGCGCTAGTTTTGCAGGGTTGCGCTTCGTTGATTTTTTCGTAGTAAATCACCACCTCTGTTACCACGGCAATAAAAAAGTCAAGCAATTCTTCTTCCGTTTGTTTTACATTGCTATATATAGTACAAACTTTAAAATTTTCAAGGTTTGTCATTCCGTTTCTAAACAACCTCATAGTAAATATGCAAATGCACATAATAACACCAACAACCAAACCACTAAATCATGTACTTTCTTGTTACCCACCATCAATAAAACACTTTTATGCATAGCTCCACATAAAAGTTTATAGTTTATAAACACCTTCCATATATCATCCAATAAAAATATTGTTATAAATCATTCATATATCTCAATAGAGTGCAATATGCACACCTGATAAAGAGCCCTTGTTGTACAATTATAAATACCCAAGAATCATGTTTTAATACGCAATTTTTATACGATTTCTCTATCTTGATGCAGTAATAATAATAATATAGGTAGCGGTGGTGCAATGAAAAATTAATTTGTATGCATTACACTTGATATCCTATCAAGATCCAAGAGATATCTAATGAGAAAGCAAAGAGTGAACACGAAAAAAATAACGTTACACTTGATAACAATATTTTTTTCTCCCTTTGAATTAAAAAATAATATCCTACCAGAAGAGCGGACGAAGGGATTAGTAGTCGTTGCAGTAATAATATAGCACTGTGCAATGGTGATAAGGGAGGAGACGAACCTTGGATAAGCACCACACACTAGTTGAAAAAAGTCCTTCCGTTTAAAAAAGAATAAATATATCTTGCAAACAAACTTGTCTCTTGTTACGGTCCTACGGACTGATTTGCCGTTTTTGTTTGAAGGTGCTGCTTCATTTATAATTCAAGTAAGTAGTCAACACCACATCATCCTCTGACATGTTCACATTACTTATTTGTACCATCAAAATGTGTGCAATTAAGTCAGGGAGACTTCTACGAGAGAAACAGTAACAAAATTTTGCACGTAGTTTTCTCCGACCAAGTTTAAAGGAAACCAAGCTGTTATGTTAACAACGTGCTTGTTCCTTTTTGCAGATACGTGTCATCTATGTAAACTTTGTGTGCACATTTCTTGCAGATTTACCTTGACTTTTTAGGGGAAATAACGCATTTCCGCTTTTCAGTAATGTATTTTTTGCAACTTTATGTTCAAACTTGTACAAGTTTTTTACACCAGTGAGCTGAATACATAATGCAACATTAAAATAAATATAGGTACAAGGTATAATGATTATCATGTTGATCAGTAAACAGCATAGTAGTAGCAGCTTTGCCATTTTCACAGGAACTAGAAGGAAGGGAGAACACAAGTCCGCAAGACACGGATTCTGTATTTTTCTGTATTTTAACAAGACACACATTTTAAAAAATATATATCATATAGACATATATAGACAAGAAACTACCAACTAGCACTAATTTCTCTTTGTAAACTTACAAACATATATATAGACCAACTAAGTAGATTTTATAGCACGTAGCCAATTTTTTTCTCTTTGGGTCTCTCGGGTCTCACTCAGAAAATAAAAACCTGTCTTAGAGGAAGTAGATGTATTTTCAGAGTAGAGTTGGCGGTGGGTGATGATGTTGTCCTCAATGTCGGTCGGGCGGTGTAATATGCATTCCAATAAAAAATGGTAGAAAAATAAGCAACCTTATCCTTACTAAATATTAATATATACCTATTATATTGTATTTTGGTCTACTATGCATGCAGTACTGTTATACTGTGCCGGTAATACGGATCGTGACAGAAGACCTTAATGGGAGAAAATTTTCGCTGCTTGGATGGATAGGATAGATTAGTGTCAAGAAAAGAAAAAAATACTCATCATTAATTGCTTCTGACTTTCAACCAGGTAACAAGTACAGTGCAGTGGTATGTGCATTCAACTTGCAGTTTGAAATCCGTACAATGTTTGTGGCTTTAAAATGAGTTATAATGAGCAATAAACCATTTAAATCAAGTTCACAGTTCACAGGGTATATGAAAAAAGTTGTAAGTTGTAAGTAGTTTTTTACTCTCCTCCTGGCACATATATATTTATATGCCCATTCATAAGATGTTCAACTACTACAAACTACCACGTACTTACATATTATAATTATTGTAGTTTTTTCACAAAATGTGCAGAGAGAGAGAAACAAAGTGACGATCAGTCTGTAAGTTGTAAATATTTTTTACATTTACCGGATGTCAGCATGTTTTTCAAAGCTAGCTTGTTGGTGTTTTGCGGTAGTCGTGTGAGGGATGGATGATCATGTTAGTTGAACACTTATTATTAGAAAAAAACATTATTTCTCATAGCATATAAATAGTTTCACACATTTTAAAAAATCTCCTTAGGCATGTATGTGTTTTTTGCATAATTTTATGCATACAGCACGTCTCTTTAAGAATAATATCCTTATTAGCAATGCAGAGTGATATCTTTTTTATAAAAAGAATGTCTCTCAGTTAATAATATTCATTTTTGCTGTTATTCCTTCGTTTCTAATAATATAATCACATGGTAGTCATAATTGGGTACAAATCGATGCAAGAATATTAATAAGTAAGGAATAAGCTTGAAGCTTAAAGACAAAATATAATTATTCCCTTGGGATGCATGTCTTGTTGCACAAAAGAAACGAATTTGTCAAAAGTTTGGTTTTCATTCTCTTGATCTAAAATGTATGCGTTCTTTAACCACATGAGATGCCTATTAGAAAACCAAAACTTCTCATTCTGCCGGGATTCTAGTCAATCACCCGTTGTTTCAAAGAGAACGCTGATTGCAGCTTGCAACTCTGTAAAAACCGTAATCAAGCCCAACACTCAACACCCACTCAACTAGTCAAAGGAATGCGTTGCTGGCAACCTACAACGTTTTGAACGTGATAATGATTAAGGGTGCAAACTCATTATAAGAACCGACGGCAGATATAGTAGAGAGAGCTGTGGGATGTGCTGATGACGTATATAGAAGACGTGTTTATCTTCCTGTGTGTACGAAAGTCTAGGACGTGTATAAATTCAATCATCATGCTTCATTTAGTCGAAAGAATCAGGAATAGGAACATAGTTTCCTTATCCTTTGCAATAAGTAACCAAACCATGCAACATTTATATTGCTTGATGAACGCTTAAGATAAAGTTAAGCTATGTGTAATGTCCACACACACGCGCGTCGGATTCTCTTCATATTCGCATGTTATGTGGTTTGCTCAGGTACTTGAAAAATTGTATTGCAGCGAAGGAAAAACTCCAAGTGATTACAGGAAAGATGCAACGAATGGGTGTTTGCACCATGTCCTACAAAACGTGGGCATTGTGCAATTAGTCGATAATTAATTTGGAATGTCAATCACAGCTCAGCCTAATTCGCGCTGATCCATACTACATATAGTAAAAGAACAAGATGTATAAAAATATTTTTAAGTTTAAAAAAATTCTATATGATATTATGAAGTAGCACACTAAGCAAGGAAGATATTGTAATATATGTGCAAGACAGAAAGAAAAAACATGCTTTTATGAAAACCACTTCACTGTTGTCTCTAAACTGCACATTCGTGAAAGTATTTTTAAACACTGGTAGCTTTGTCACGTCATTTCTCTCTCCATATCGATACGTGTGGTCCTTCAGCTCGTCATATTTCTCCTAAAAAGGTATTCATTTTTATAAAATCTCTAAACAATTTTTGAGGTTTATAATAGTAATAATTTCAAAACCCACACAGCGACCAAGCTACTGTTTGGCATGTTTATTTAATTAGATTAAGGAAGGATCCACATGTGGTGTACAAGGAACATCTTCTCCCCCACTGTACACAGTTCATAGCACATATACACTTTTCCAAGATTCTTTTTAATCACATTGTATCCTCATACCTTTAAGTTATGAAAACTCCAGTAAGCATGATGATCATATAGTCCAACTTGCAAGCTAGGCAGGGTTATGGCTAAGAAAGCAAAAGTTTCTGTAACACAGGTAGCCCAAGTTATGTAAACACGTATCAAAGAAGAATCCCATTGTCACAGGTAAAACAATAATGGTGATGACAATAGGAGAGGAATGCACTTGCAATGCAACTTCACTGTCACTGCCACTAATTCAGTCATCATATCACATATCGTGTAACATGTAACAATAATACCACCACCACCGCCATAATATAATGATGATCATCAGCACATTTATATTATCGCATCATTGTCAATTGAGATGGGAATTCATAACACAAAGCAACAGAAGAGAGAAAGAGAATAAAAAATGAATAAATCTAATGGAATGAATGACATTGTTTTGTTTTGAGGAGCAACAAGTGCAATATACTGCATTGTTATTATTATTACAAACACACTTACTACTGTCTGCTAGTCTACTGACTGATATATTTTCCTATTGAATGGTAGAAGCACGTGACTCTGTCAGTAAAATAGATATATATAAAAGGAAAACTAGTAAGAAGAACAATCATGGTCGTATCATCATTTATCCTGCTTGGGTCGATGAGTCCTACCAACCAGACAGAATGGAACACAAAATCGAGTGCATTTTTTCTTCTTATTGAATAGAATAATATACACACATACGAGACGTTGGACGTGTTTGCTTTTGTTCCTTCTCCTGTGTGTGCGTCTCATAATCGTGCCCGTCGTGTGCCCATTGTTGATTGTATTGTTACAATATTATATGATTATTGTTATCTATTATTGTACTATGGCTTTTTGTTTTGGTGCAACTCAAGTTGCAGTCTGTAGATGAGTTTGGGCTCAAAGCTGACCTAACAGGTAATATCCGTAAAGAGAATAGAATGAAAATGAAAATACAGAGAAAAAAGGTGAAATAGAGTAAGTTGCGTAAGTCAAGGGCATCTACCTATACTATCCACCTACCTAAATGAATTATTCCCTGTATTGCAGCAACTATTTAGTATGCATATTATTCAAGTATTTTTTACGATATGATTATTGTTTTGAACAAGCTAATAGACGAGATAAAGGAGAAACTCTTGAAACTGAAAGGAAAGTAGCACTTTTTCAAGTCTCTATAAAAGCACACAAACACAACAATGCATAATTATTAAAGTTGTTGAGTCGGCAGGAGATGTGGAGCTTCTGGAATTACCAGAGTTGCTTTAAGGAAAAAAGCCTTACAACAACAACTTACAACTTAAGACAAGAAGCTAAGAAAAGCTGCTTATCCCCAAACTATATACGTGCTCTTGTTTTTTTTCTCTTCACTAGCTGCTCTGAAGAAAAATCTCTGAGGGGTTCCACTACAAATATGGAAATTGGATTTAACATTTTAATCATCATAATCAGTTTGGACGTTACTCCTGTGCCTTGTGCCACAACCCATTTTAAAAACAACTTTTGTGAATGAATGCATCTTATAATACACACACAGGGTAACACTTGATTCGATCTTTTAAGAGCGAGATCCAGTTTTATGATAAAAACGCAGTGGTGACGGTGACTTCTAAATCTGCTTCTGAAATAAAGCTATGTGGTAATTTGAAAAAACTCACCCTGCTCTCGTGGTGAAATATTTTAAATCTCATTCAATTTTTTGTTTGTTTGAATGAGGGATAATGCTATTAAGAAATACCTACGCACACGTGAATTTTGAATCAGTTAAGACATCAAAAAATAATAACTTTTTTTCTAAAGCTTATAAATGCACTGCAGTCAAAATCTTCATTTTCAACTCTTGCTGGTGTGGCTGCCATAAATAAGCTTAGAAAAAGCCATCCCTTTTGGATAACACTGTATTTGTCGATCCTCATCGCACTGGCATGAATAGTAATGAAATGATCGTGTGTGACTTGGGGCATTCGTGAACATGGAAAGTCATGCATCTCTCTAGATGGTGTATAAATACAATACTAACACTTAATATCACATCATACCACATTTATATTAAATAACATGTCGTAACATAAAAAATGATAAAACCATACAAAACGCTGAACGTGATTCCGATAATCTTTCATTTTTCACTTTTATAGTGTGAGTGTGAGAAGTAGGCATGTTGATTAGATAATAGAAATGCAGCGAAAGAAAAAGAACTTTAAAGAACCCTTTTTCGAATTAATTTTTTTACGACAAAGTCGTGTGCTCAGCCATGTTTATTAAGCTGCGTGTATTAACAAGTTAATTTCTTTTATGTAATCTAATTAGAAGATCAAATTGTGTGGTAGAAAAATAGATAAGTTTAGAGCTTGGGGGCATTCTTCCCGACTTTAAAGCAGATAAAAATGCTAAAACGATGAGGTTGTAGTGTTCCAAAGAATTTTGATCATGGGTTAGTTGGATGTGAATTCAAAGACGAAAATGATCTCATCATTAAACGATTATAAATGAAATGTACGTATGCTTATGGAAATTATTATGATGAGTTAAACGTTTGAAGGACATTAGGACACAAATCAAACTGAAATAAAATATGTTGCTCATTACTCAGAAGCAAAATGTTGATGAGATGACCAATATCGCCAATACATTTTTTATTCATGTCTCCACAACTTCATTAGAAATGAGTGTCACGTTCAATGTACAAAAATGTTTAGCTGTCTGTCTGTACTTTCCTTGAAGTTCGATGTTTACGAGAGCCAACATATTGCCACACCACAACTACCATACTGGCAAATTAACAATTAGTAATCCCACGTTATGTAGAAATCAACACAGTCCAAGACTAAAAATTCAAATCGAAAATATTTTTTATTGTGCTTGTTGCAAGTACAACAGTTCGTTGTTCAGTCAAGTGGAATATCCAACATGGATGTTTTTTCATATGCAGCAGTGGCTTAACAACATATTCGCAGAATGTAGCGTGCAGGGATGATCTGACTACCTTGCCAAATAAGGACATAGGCTAAAAAGGTGTCTAGTGGACCACAGAAACCAGGAGGGTAGTTTTCTAGGAGCGACTACTTCCACAAACAACAACATGTCATATCATCATAAAAAGTCTAAACCACGCCAAAAAGTAAATCGACTAAGGAGAGAGGCTTGTTTCCTCTGCCAAGCTTAAAAATTTCTGTTATAATAATTACATATGCAAATATATTGTAAGCGTGTGCTAAATAAATCTTTTTTAGTGTGAGCACACGTTATATATGACAGTACATTTAAGGTACGCTATACCTACTTTGCAAGACAGTTTTCAAAGGCTCAATCAAGAAAGGTTATAAAAATGAGCTGAAGTTGAGTCCGTGCATACGTAATGAGATGACAGGTATATAAAAAAGGCAAATCTCCGTTTTAGCCATTTACAATCTCACACAGTACACTTGCATTAAATCTTCGAGGATTAGCTCATTTTCTCTTGTAATGGGCCATCATCATCTTTTGGGGGCTGTCAAAAAAATGCAGCAACAGGATTTAGTAAATAGCATATGTGTGTTGTGTGTAGGCTGGCAGAAAAAAAGTTGGTAGTCAGCTTGCACTCATCGTCAGTCATAATATCATTCCTTGGCATGGCATGTGATAATGTGGCAAACCGCAGTGCACCTCCTTCCCCCAAAAAAATTTCAGCCCGGTGCAGTACACAAAACGCAGCTTCTAATCTTTTTCAGCGTCATTATACCAACAACCTGTGGGATTTTTAGGACCTCCTCATTGAAGTGGTAATTTGCCCAAAAAACAAGTTGTTTGAAGAGAAAAAAGAGGCTGCTGATGTTTGGTGCACACGCTCATCTTTTTTCCTGGGATCCCCTCGTCCCCATTCAGGAAATGAAATGCTCATTACATTGCATTACATTTATAATCAGTATAATTTTTTGTGTAGATGGGAATATTTGAGATGATGACAGGAGGACACGGTTTTTGGTAAGCTGATGGGAGGGAACATGCAACACGGCTTGAGAAAATGTGCAAATCAAAGAAAAAAACTGGCTTGTTCTTTTTCAGCGTTTTGGGGAAAAAGATACCGCAGCGTGCAACAAAACGCTGCGGGTTCTACTTAAGCTAAAGCTAGCAGACAGAATGGAGCGGGTTCTTGTGATTTTTTCACTCTTGTTGCTTATTTGTTGGCCATTTTGTCATATTATTATAAATGATGATTGCATTAGCGTTTTTACAAGGAAGCACACCAAAGTAGCCGTGTGGCAATACACAAGGCAAGATAAAGTACTTTATAAGATGACGGCAGTTATTATTATACGCCCGGTGATTATGATAATGCTGATAATAATACCACACTGGTACTACATTACACGTAACAAATAAAATGAATGAATGAATAAGCAAATAAAAAAGGTTTTTCTGCTTCTTATCTAAAAACAAGTGGCATATTACATTATGATTACACTAGCTTTAAAAAGATCTTTTAGAGATGATAACAAGCGGAGAGAAAAAATTATATGAAATGAAAAGAGGAAGACGACAGGAAAAGGGCTGCTGCTGTGAGTGAGAAGAACGATGAGTACTAGCAACTAATACAGAAGGGAAAAACGAAAAAAGGACGGTAATTAAAAAAATGAAGAAAAAACGAGTAGAGAGATGAAAATCTTGTGTGTATTTTACACACAAGTCACAAGTAAATAAGGAGGATCTGAAGGAGCGGTTGGGTGGATGGTGATACGTGTAGCAGCTGCAAGCAACTTGTGTCGGATAGGTAGTGATGATGCTACTACTATCACTAAATAGCCGAAGACAAGTGGTTTTCAAACTCATAAATAAAAAACAGCAGATAAATATACACCTAAATACTACATTGCTACATCACTTAGGCACATATAAAATTGCATGAATAAGCATAAAAATTATCATAAAACAAATGAAATAGGGCAGTTGAGGCAACGTGGTGGTAGTGAAGGTGGTTGCATTGCAATTGTAAACTTTTCTCAGCCAAGGAATGGAGGGATGATGGGAGAGGGAGAAAAAAAGACAAGTATAAAAGATGAGAAATATTGAAATAAATAATTCCCATCTATAACGTTTTGTCAGGATAGATTATTATGGCGTGATAAATAAAAAAGAAGGATGCACCATCATCAACCACCAGTACCGTACCGAAACGGAGGGTTTATCAGAGCAGAAGAAGAGAAACGAATATATTTTTGTTTTAAGAACAAGTGCAAGTTGATGAGGTAGATTTTTTGATACATTTGCATAATATTTTTTTTTATCCCATGGACAAGCAATATGGGATAGTGGAAAAGGAAAGGGTTGAATTCTGTCTAACTGACTACTCTGCTTACTCTCTGGGTTTTTACGATGATGATGATCTGGATAAAAAGAGAGCATGCCGTTTCCAGCAGAGTTACAGGCCAGAAGCCATATCGTCATTTGGATTATCATCGGAAAATGCCAAGGTGTGGCACTCCTAAAATCAAAATCAAGTAGCCACCGCTGACAAACGGATGGACGCGACCCCTCAGCGTACACTGCATTTTAAAATAATTTGAAAGTTCTCGTCTTCCACTTTTCTACCTACAAGCTTAGGTATAAGTTTTTTAAACACTCTCTGTGAAATGGTAGGGGGATGAAAAAATGTAGAACAAAACAGCACTTTATTTTCTTTCGCTCAAGTTGCCTCGTACTTTTAAAATATTCCACTAACTTGTTCTTTTTTAGATTTCCGCAAGGAAAAAGTCTTGTTTATATTAAGCACAAGGGTTTATGATGATGATGATGGCTATGCGCTGTACTCCACCTCCTGCCATGAAAAAACGACATATACGCAACAGCATGCCATCATAACTGTATTGCGGTCGGTCGGTGGTGGTGATGTGTTCTTCTGTGTGTTGCGTTGTTAAATTGCTGATGATGATGAGGTGGTTGTGTTTTTACCTGTGTCCGCTTAATTAACAGGTGCATGAAAATAATTAATGATGCTATTTGTGTGTGTATGTACCTGTGTGCGTAGTAAAGAAGTGCTTATTCCAATTGCCGCGTACACACTATTAGTAGACGCTACTTGTTTTGTAAATAATTTTTGCTGTTCTTCGTCTTCTACAAACACATACCATTTCCGAATGATAATTATGGAGGTGCTCGTCTTATAGACAAAGAAGTACGCCTGGCTTTTAGAGTATAATTATTATTAAAAGTAGCTTTTTCGTTAACAGCACTTTTTTATGCTTGTCGTGCGGTGGTAGCTTTTGTGCGAGTATGTGTGCGGCGCAGATTTAAAGGACTTGTCATGTCAAGCGCAGGGAAAACATCATCTTTCATCACCAGAGCCCCAGAAAATAAAATGACAACAAGTTCTACCACATTATTGCATCGTCTTTATTTAGATGAAGATGAAATGCATTTCTCATTGGCAATGCTTAACGTCTGCAGTTTTCAAAAACATCTAAATAGCATCACAGGCGTATACAGATCAACTACCATTTCTTGTAGGCTCATGATAAATCCCAGCGAAATGTATAATTTAGAAAAAAGTATATATTATATAGTACAAAATTTCTAATCATATCACGAACACTGATCGTTTCATAAAAACAGCGAAAGACGGATTACCAGGCAAATACTGTCTGTCATCTTTGTGTCAATCAGTATAAATACTTTTGACTTCTTCGATTAAAGACAGGTCGGTTAGTCGGTAGGTAGACTGGAGTGAATTAAAGAGTTTCATGTTCCATGTTTTATAGATTTGCACAGCTATTAATGCAGTACAGTTTCTACATATTGCCAATTTGCGTTGCTTATGCAAATTTTTGCTGAGCATACTTCTATAGCTTGCTTGCAGTTTATATAACTCTCACACGTGTCCATAAGGGAAAAATGATTAGGCATGTTATTCTAAGAACATTTAAAAACCATAAGACACAGTAGTATTGCCACGGTTACGGTTTCAGTTGAAACCGAAAACCGGTTTCGGTTACAAATAAAAAACCGTAACCGAAACCGAGTTCGGTTACGGTTTCGGTTAAAAACCGTAACCGAACCGAAATTCGGTTTCGGTTACCTTAGTCATCTGTTCTTATATTATCTATAACGTACGCCGACTCATCCAAACTTGGAGCATGAATTTCTTGTTCATAAATAATGAAAAAATAACATTTAACTTATTAAAACGCAAAAAAGAGTACTAAGCCAATTTACTAAATGACAAGCCAAAAAACTTCATGCAAAAAGTTATGTCCAGGGTGGGAATCGATCCCGCGACCTCAAGCCCAGAGTTCAACACGCCAGCGGTTAAGCCACGGTAGATGGGCTTGAGTAACGAGGTAGAGAAGCTGATTGTAAAAAGAATGTGAGCCTGCACGCACTTACGTGCACGGAACATCAATCATCATCATAAAGTAGTTTATGGAAGGAAACCGAATCATAACCGAAACCGGCGGTTTTTCAGTGTTCGGTTTTTAAATGTAACCGAACCGAAACCGAAACCGTAACCGAATTAAAAACCGAACCAAAACCGCCGGTTAACCGAAATAACCGAAACCGCGACGATCCTAAGACACAATACTCATTTTCCATATTATGCCGTACCCGTCTTCTACTACATCAGCAGTCTGACGTGGGTTGATGTGCATGTGAAGCATCATGTCATTTTCCGCGACACGAACGAAACGTAGTAGTAGTTTCTTTTGATGATGTACCTTTTTAAATTCAACAACATCATCTTCCTCCTGTACGAGGTCTGGTGAATTATCTTTGTATTAGCATACATGGACAAACTGACAGTCGAATTACTGAATGTTTGCCAGGCATAAAAATAGACGGTTAAGGAGAAATAGAAAGAAAGAAGGAAGGACATCTGGCTATTTCCTAAGTTTATTCGGGAATACCGACACAACTATTATACAAAGTTTATAGGTAGGCTTGCTTGTATTCCATCTCCATACTTTTTATTGTATATTGAGCAGCAACTGGATAATGTATTCAATCATTATACCAAAAGTTTCAAGTTTGAAAATGTACAATCGCCGTTGGTGCAGTTTCAGACAGGTGTGTTATGTATTTGGAAAGAAGTAATATTACCTAGTTAGTTTCACGGAAAGCTTTCAATTTCAGATAGATATTTGTTCAAACTTATTAATGTTCAACATCATTATTGTCTTTATCTTTAGTTGTCTTGCAAAGTTTCGAATTAGTTTGTCGCCTACAAATTCCGGATATGGCAAATAATGTGCATAATTTTGGCATCGATGTTCAAGACTTAATCGGTCTCGGACACGTTATTGAACCAATAGGTCAAATGATAATCGTGAAGGTATTGTAGTTTTTTGGAGTCAGAATGTAACTGACGTTATTCTAGTGGTCAGTCATTTCGATACCCAGAAATCTTCAATCAATGAAAAAGAAAGCATTGCACAAATATGAGTACCTCTCCTTTTTCCTGTCTTGATTGCTACCTCTTCTAAAAAGCACATCCTGCTGAAAAAATGCTTTTGACTTGACACGATTTTGCTGTAGTATTCATGCTGGCATTGCATTTGCTGCTGTTTCGCTTGGAGCTTCGTTCTTCCACTCAATCTGCTTTAGATTCATTCATGAAGATCACCATCCATCAGTTTCATTTTGAAAAATTAAGGCTTGGCTATGCGCATTTTCATAATCTCCTCGGCATCATCTCATCTTCTTCATGGGATAAACGCCAAACGGACATCAGATCACGAAAATCTAAGTCAGTCAGTCAGTGTGGGCGGCAAGAAGGCTTCTTGTCATGCGTAATACGTAAATTCGTCCACCTACCCTACCTACCAGCTTTATATATTCTCTCTGTCTATTTCACTCTCAAGCAATTATTCATCTTGCCTCAAAAAAGCTCTCATCTCTGCATTACTTTTTCCTTCGTGTCACGCACGATATGGAACAGATACATTGCGGAAGAAAAAAAATATCGAAAAGAAGCCATGATGCACTTAATCGTTGTCTTCGTGAACGATCATCTATATTTTTCTGGTAGCAGTACTGCACCATATCAGCCATCCATATTCTGACAAAAAGTAATCCTTTCAGTGATCATATCGTATCATCATCGTCATCATCAGGAGCCATTTTACATTTAGTTAGTTAGCTCACTAACCAAAATCACGGTTCTGATTCACTCGCACAGAAAATCCCTTAATGTTGCGTTTATATCTAGATCTATCAGTAGTGCACTGTAAAATGCAGTCATCATCATGATGACTACGCATGGAGCTCACCGAGTGCACGTTGTAGATTAAACCTGAAGATATTTCCCCAGAAAAACAGACTTAATTTTAGCTACAATTTTTTACATGCAAGTCAGTTAGTCTGAAGAAGGAACATGCAAGCTCTGTTTGATCATGAACGTCGTGTTCGAATGTACGAGTACGGAGACTAATGTGAGCATATACTACATACTCACAAGACACCAAGACAGATTCCAGACCTTGATGATTATAGTGATCATGATGATGATCACTGTTGAATTGAAGTAGGGAGAGAAGAGAAATGCAACAAGTTGAGGTTGAGGCGAGGAAGAAGAGGAAGATTTTGTGAGTGACGAGAATTTATGGAGTCACAGTGGGACCGTAAATCACGCCAGTGTAACAGAATCAAAGTCAAGGGGTCGTCGTCGTCATTCTTTATTGGTATACAAGAAAAAGACGCAAGAAATTTCAGCGTGCAATGGCTTTATCCATTATGCCATTTCATACAACGTCCTCTCTGAAGCTTCTTCTTTTTCTTACCTTTCCAATCAAGGAGACAGTCATCAGTCATTCTTCAGAGCAGGAAGACAGTGTATCACATGAAAATGTGAATGAGCTCTAACTTACCTACCTAAACTGTAGTAAAAATGTAAGTATGTGTTGTTGGACATTGGGCTAAGGTTGTTGTGGTGGACTGTATTTTTTATGGATATGATCACATCACCGTGAAATAAAAAAAGAGATTGTCTCATCTGTCGTTTTTACAACAAACCTATTTAGCATAATGTGCCGTATCAAAAGGCACATCTGATTAATGGCTGTTCTAATCTTGCACTGAACTGAATGTATTTTTAATTTGCTGGTGCAAACGACAAGGAAAATCTTTTTCAGAGTGTGTCTCAGTATACCCCGGTACCTATAAAAATGAAACTTCTCAAAACTGAAAACTCGGAAATGATTAAAGTCATAAGAAGCCTGTGTAAACTAAAGAATTAAATAAGCAAAGATCATGTCATACCATGCCAAAGCAATCATGCATGCTTTGAAAAGAAGCAAACTATTGGTTGGTTGAAACTTGAAACTTTTTAATAAGCTAATGTTATGAAGCAATGTAAGACTTTTGAAATAAAACACAGCATAATACTTTACGATTTATCATTTTTGCATTTTTTCACTTGACCCAAACGACTTTTTGGTGGTAGACAAACGGACGACATCGTAATAAGGTATGTGTGGTATGCAATGAAGTGAAAATATAATGAACCAGAAAATACACCGACTTGTCATATAGATAAAAACCTTGCCATTAATAATATTGCATAGTTCATACGTTCAAAATACATTGCAAAATAACTGAATAAATACAGTACGTATTAACTTGATAAAAGTTGTCGCAAATTTTCCCAATTCAATCTCTGCGTTTAGGAAATAAACAAAATGTTTTGAGCAAAAAGTGATATTCTGGGATTTTATAAATGTTTATGTACTTGTTATTGTTGTACAATATTTCTTTTTCCACTCCGTGTGTGAGCTTCGTTTCTGCCACCGCTAAAAAGCAGCCACTACATATTATCTACCTGTGCCAGATGAGTTTGACATGATCCTGTTTTTATATTGGATTTTTACAGAGATAGACAGGTAAAGAGTTCAAAGCAATACTACTTCTGCACATGTTACACAAGTCATGATCATATCATAATGCACTTTAATTCATTTTATATGAGACAAAAAACAGAAAACATGAAGCTACTCACCCAAAAAGTTTTGTATGGTTATACTTATAGAAATAAGGAAGAAACTGATATCATTTCATTTTCGTGTGATGCAAGACCAAAATAAAAAAGCGTTTCTTTCTCTGTTTCTTCTTTCTTGTCATGTAGTTCGTGAGCAAGCATTTCCCTTCTGTTCCTGTTTTGTTTTAGCTTTTTTTCAACAATTTTCCGCTTTTCTTGAGAGTATTTAACTTGTTACATGCTCCTATACACTGCTGTGTTTTGTATCTATAATATTTATATTATAGCAATGATGCCCGTTGTAAAAATGTAAGTTCAGAGTCTCCTTGTTTCTTTTCTTGCTGTTTTAGTGCCGACTTGAGGAGTAAATCAATTGGGACAGAAGCACAGAAGAAAAGCAGTTCGTGTCCGTGTGTGTCTTTTCAGTGATGGTGGTGTCGGCACAGGAGCTTCTGACAAAACTGGTCACTAAAAGCTCCATGTCGCCCAGTGGGATCCACTTTCCTTACCTCGGATACCCACAAAGCAAAAAAAAGCATCTCAAGCTCTATGTTCTACCTTAAATATCTCACAAACAAGAGCCAACAACATAAACACATCTCTTCTTTCTTACCGACCAAAAAACCGCATGATGATAATCATGATACAAGCATTTGCACAAACTGTTCAGTTTTGACTTTGATTCACGCTCGCATCTATGATGATGACATTTGGCATTCTGAAATATACAATCAGACATTTTCAACCTTATCAAGAAACTATTTTTTATATTGATTACCATAATATCTAGAGTAGCATGATTGTAAAAAAGGTTTACATCTTTGATGTTTTTGCCATTGGAAAAGAATTAGCTTTTTATTGAAAGACACCCTATGTGTCTCTCCGTGTGTCGAGAGGCAATGAAATGAAGTATTACAACGTGAACAGTATCAAGCTTTCAAGCTTCATTGAAAATCAAAATATCCATTGCATAAGAATCTAGGAGTGACGATGCAAAATATTGAATTGGAAAAGGAATATTATTATATGATTTTGACATTTGGCACCATCATCATAATATTATTGGCATTTACTTCAATTTTTAATACTCGACAAAATCATGATCACTGTAGAATGCTCATCACTGCTACGAGCTTGACGATGACCCATCAAAAACTGCAACTTTGCTAATAAAAATTGTATCCAACAAAAGTTTCAAACTGGGCTTACAAACGTGCAACACGATAATATAACTTCTTATGGTATCGAATAAAATGATTGGCAATAATCACATCAGCAATTGTAAGAAGAAAAAATATATTCGACAAAGTTTGGTTTTGGTATTGATAAACTTTGTAAGAATCTTCAAATGGTTTTGCGGATTGGTTCAGGATTTTATATTTTTTTCGTGAAGAAAAATCCGGTTTAAAACCTGAGTTTGAATTGCAATTTTGTTTATACACTCATCACTCAAAATGCTTACCAGATTCCATGAAAAGCAATAACCTTGTTGTTTGCCACGTTTCCGTAAAACTCCAAAGTGTGTGGTAGTACATTTCCAACACTAAGTATTCCAAAGGTGGTCCTCGCGTCTCTAATGTGGGCATAATGAGAAAGTGAAAAGAAGCATGCCCATTACCATAAAATTTTATGTAGTTTCTTTTTAAAGAGCTGTCCAATCTTGTAATAAAGGAAATAAAATGGTAATTAAATGAATTAAGGTGATGGGCAATACGAATGGGACGATGGTGGTGGTAGCGTGCTTAGAAAAAACAAGGCACATGAAAAAAACAAGAAGGGAAACCGATTACATCATGATTTACTGTGAAGATGTGTTACAGCGACAAGGCTTTGTCAAGTTGTTTGAGGATGATCTTCATCATGATGAGAATGTAGACACAAGATGCAAAAGACCAGGAAAAAGTGGAAACCCGTCTTTTTTCAAAAGAGAAATGTACACGAAAAAAAGAAGAAAAAGGCTCGGTTTCTTTTTGGTGTCGAAGTCGGTGTCATGTCTTGTATATATGAGCTTTTGGTAAATGCACATGCCTAATCCAGCAAGTCCGAATTAAAAAGCGTCAAAAGCTAAACTTGCATAATTTTCTTCTCCCAGAAAAACCAAGAAGGAAATCAAAATTGTTGATACTACTTGTTCCTCTGCCTTTTTTACTCATATAGCTTGGAGAGCAAGTTTGATGTTGTGTTGATCTAAATGGTTGTAAAACTGTCACTTTGACTGAGGAAAGTCATGCCTTTTCCACACCTCACACACAGATACACAAGTGTACACACTAAATAGTCAACCTTGCTTGTTGGCTTTGAGCATTTGAGCTTTTGATAAACTTTTTCCTATTTATTTACATCATTATCGTTATCATGATCACGATCGCACTTCACCAGCTTACCACCGTGCATACCACCATGAAAAAAATGCACACAAATAACAACACTGTCCATTGAAAAACAACCAACTTGTCTTGTAATGAATTTCAAATGATTGCTATCAGTTTTCTTCTTCTGGTGATATAACTCTTCTTGGTATATGGAATAGTACAGTTTCAAGCAAAAAGTTTAATTTCAGATGTCCAGTCCAGTTAGCTAACAACACCACAAAAAAAACTCCGAAATGGCCAAACCTGAAATAGAAGTTTGAATACGAAATACAGCGTTTAGTAACGCAAAACATTTTGATTTGGAAATAAGGGAATAAAATAAAAGTAAATTGCTTCTTAAATGACCATTTTCATTATTGTAATGAGCTCGCCTCACACAATAATTTTCTGCCTGATGAAAAAAAATAAAACTGACAGGATTTTTTCAGCAAGAACAGGTAGCATTTATTCCCAATTTTTTTACTTGAATTCAACCGGAATAAAATATTACGTGCTCATGAAGATGATGGCGATGACACGACATTGCGTTCCTCGTGTGTTGGCAGATCCGTTAAAATCTTCCAGTTGCCAGTTTGGCTGGATGGATTGGACTTGCTATAAAATTTATGAGCAAGGTTACAAAACCGAAAGTAAAACCTGCTTTTACTGTTCTGTTGCCTGTTGGTCTTGGACTTAAACTTCTGTATCAAGTTAAAAATGCTTGTTTGTTGGACTTTCTTGCTGGAGCTGATGCAAATAACAATAAAAATCCGAAATAAATGATTAGGTGAATATGTTTGGTCGTAGTCGTGCTTATGCGGTAGCGTATAACGTGAGAATTAAAAAAAGATGGTGATAATAATATGACGGGTGCACATAATCATTATCATTAGCACTTTATTTTACACTATTAAGCTTGGAGGTAAACTAAATTATTTACAGGTTTTGCTTGGGTGTCATTATCAGCGGCGTTTTACGTACAAGGTGTTTTCAAGATAAGTTTATACATGAATTCCTTAACGAACTTATCATCAATAAGCATATGTTTGATGATAAGAAACGTGATATATACTAACATTGTATAAGCTTGCTTTTCTCCCCTTAATTCATTTTAAAGATCGATGTTTTGAATTTAAAGTAAACATTGAATTTAACATGTAAATATAAACAATATTTTACTAAAACAAACGTACAACTAAATATTAAAATTAAATACATTCTTAAAGCATAAAATCAATAGTAAGTAAAATATTATGATAACTTAATGTTGCAAATGGGGTATACAGAATACAGACAAAAGGAAGGAGCTGCTTGATAAATAAGTTTTCAAGAACGTCCATCTCTACAAGCTTGCTGAAACTACTCAAAGCAGCTTTGTTTCTTTGCAAGTAGTTACACACTTTCTCATTAGGGATCTTAAGTGCTTAGCAAACTAACTTTGTTGTGTTTTGTTCCCTTTTTAATACCTTATATTTATTGCATAAGATTATTATGTTATGTTATGTTTTTTCCCTATTTTACTATATGTTTATCTAAAGAAATCATGATAGTCATAAAGAGGAACATGATGACCCGTAAATATGACCCTGTGACCCCCAGGGGTAAAATGCCAAAACTTAACAAAGTATGCATGCACACATGAGAGTAAAATCGAGATTCATTACTTGATGCAGTGATCACTGTCATTTCTTGGATCTACAATGCGAGTGGAGCCAATAAAGCTAAGGTTTTAAGAAGTTTCGTTAATTGCGACTGTGGTCTTACTTTGATTGACAGAATGATTGGCCATACTATGCTTCCACCGTACTTGCTGGTGGCTGATTGTAAAACTGAAACAGTATTCTAGGTAAAGGGCAGTCCAACAATAGAGTCAAGTAGCGGTAGTGACGATGTTGCCAACTTTATCAAAGTCATAAAATCATTCATCAGTATAATATTTTTTGCATTTCCACACTTGCGCCAATCCACCGTACTTATAACCAGCCTTACCTCCGCACAAGTACTACCACATATCCTATTTTGCAATTTTATTTAAAAACCTTGCCCAATTTTGCAGGTTACTTATTTCTTGTCAGCATCAGCGGTCACCAAAATAATAAAAATGTACGTAAGTGGTAAGCGTACCTCTGCGGACAGAGACACAAGCCGAATTTATATTTAATTTGGCATATTGGAGACTTATGCTTAGCATTAAAATATTGTTCAACCAAACTGACTGACCATATCAGCTAATTATTATTTAGCGGATTTTATCAATTTTTGCATATAATTAGAATTACATTGATACCTATAGGTACATTTGCTTACTGTAAGTGTATGCTCATTGCTTGTAATCTGTGGTGGCCTAGGTATGATTTTGATATCTGATAGTTATCTCACCAATAAACCACAAAATTGCTATTTCATTATTTCACTTCTTCAGCAATTATTATTAGTTATTCGTAAACTTGCTGTAGCAGATTCGTATAACATGTTCATGTAATCTTGATATTATTGCTAGTGCTGCTGCACCACAAACAAGCTCGCTTTTGTAAACGGAACTACCGAACCGTAATAAATGTATATCAGATGCAAAAAATCACCAATGCTTAGAAAAAACTAAAATAAAATGTCCTTTATTGCAGCTTATTACAGTAATCGCACTTAACCCAATACTTTGCAAGTAAGTGCACCAGTCAGATTTAATGTCTTTTTCTTTTTATAATAATCAAAAGTCACCTTATATTCATACTGAATGAATCATGCAATAGTGCACCCATATATTGTTTGGTTTGCCAGAATAAAATGTACCGCTTTTTACCCCAAATGCTACTACCACAATCAGTAATTGTTCTGTCTATGTAATCTGTAATAATAATCAGCTTTAAATGTGTAAAAACAGAGTTGACTTAAGTATATAATGATTCCAATCTGCAAAGTTACAATTTACATCTTAAGCAAATTACAGGGTCCCATAAATGCTATACAGTCACTGTTATTTTGTTTGGTACAAAATAATATTTTAAATTTTTACTTTCAGTCCAACCACCGTGAAGTCTGATAATAGATTTTTACTACAGAAAGACACACACGCTGACGATTGACTGCGTTTTAAAGTTCCTCATTATACCCTTTGACGCTACAAAGCCATATAATGTACATACATTTAAAAAGATGCATTTGCTAGCTTTGCAAAAATGTGCAGTAATAGCATTAATACTTTTAGCCAGCACTTGTTATTACATGACATGCCATCATGTAATGTAAATACAAATAGACCGTACTTTTCTTGTGTGTTGTAACGGTCCACTGTTAACTCCCAAGCAGCAGTATAGTAATTTATCTTAAACGTAATCCTGTTTAGCAAATAAGAATATTCCCAATTTTTATGCGGTATGGTACACCAGAAAGGAAAATATTTAGTCAAGGATATGCGAATAAACTGTCAAACATTTTCAGGCTAATTCCTACTTAAGAGTCATTGTTGACTGCGTGCTGTCTTGACCAACTACCTAATAAGATATTTAGTTACCTTTTAGCGTGCATATCATAGTTGATAGTGTCCAAAATTCACAACTGCATTACCATTATTGCACCAAGCACCAATTTCACGCTAAACTGGTGCTAAAGCTATTTTTCCTATTGACCATCAGATCTACCTGCTTGCAAAAATAAACAAACTGCTAAAGAACTTAACGCTTAGTGCATATGCGTAAAACAACGCAAAACGTCAAGCAGCAAAAATAAAAAATCTGCAGAATTTGCATTGTCTTTTCTGTCTGCATTTGCATGCATTTTTATTCATGATCATCATGCCGCACGCTAAGCAGGTGGTGGCTAGAAGGCTTCAAGTGGCTGAGGTGTTGTTGGATTTCTTTGTTTATTTTTGGTGTGGCGTCTGCTACCTTTGCGCCAGGTTTCCCATTTTTACCATCAAGTATATTCCTTTTGTTTTTGACAACAATGAGGTGCAATGATAACACAGGAAAACAAAAAACAGACAATTTTGATAAGAACCAAATTAAAGAATTGTTTGTGTGAAGTTGCGAATATTGTAACAGGCAGTTTCTAAACTGTTGAGGTGCGTGGACAGGTCAGTGGTCCTCATTTTGATTCAAGTTTAAGACCAAAAAATGCAACGACATTTAGAAACGCCTGTGTAGTACCAGTGGGTGGACTACTTGTTCAATGGTGTACGCACAATAAAAAAGGAAATTTTAAAAAACTGTGCATCTTTGTACGCGTGAGTGGTCAAGGTCTTTTTGCTTTTGGTATAGCACACACTGAAAATAGACAAATTTTAACGAAATTGAAATTGAAATGCGTGGTTTTCCACTTCCATGTTTAGTTTTTTTCAAATGAAGGTAACTAAAGCTTTCAAACGCAATTAAACTGCCTGTTATTTTTGCAAAACCCTCACATGTCAAGATAGGATCTCTGGATTAAAGGCCATTCCCATTTTCAATTCATGGATTGTCAGCGTTGTCATTTGCCACGGCCACGATGAGGTCCAGAGCATGGCTCAGAAAAGGGAGTTGATACTGTGATCTTTAGAAATATTTTACAACTCTTGTAAACTGCGTCGTGTGGAAGTTTGAAGTGTGAGTGCTTCTAAAAAGTTTTGCATAAAAATGCCTAGTTCAAGCTCTTCTGATTGTGGGTGTCAGCAAAGGGATGGAAATTGCTGCTTGCGATTTTTCACAGCAGTGTTTGGCGTGTTGGCCTTGTCTGGAATTGTGAATTGGTTTTATTTTCAGGGCAGAATTGGTAAAATATGAATAATTTGTAAACGTATTTGTTTATAAAAAGAATTTTGTATTGATGTTTTTTTATGTATTTGGCATTGACAAAATGTAGAGAGCTGCATTTCAGTAGCCGAGATGATGACAGGCTTGCCACAAAACGACAGTCGGATTGTTAAGTACATTTCAACTTATCACCTTGTGCCGCCATCAGTGCTTCCATACAATTTCAATAATAAAAGCACACACAACTCCTCAGCTACTAGTGTGGAGGGCTCGCTAAATTATTCTGTGCAGAAAATCTTGGGCTTTAAAGTAAATATTTTTCTGACCACGCAATATTTTTCTCGAACCAATTTGTATTCATCATGCTGAATTCTCAATTTGCAAAATTTTCCATTTCACAGAGGCGAGGATTTTTCATCGAATGTAGTGCTTATGATGGAGAAACATCTTCAAAAACCCTAAACCTAGAACGACAGTTTGAATGGACCGGTCTACTCATCGAACCGGATCCCTTTGTTTTTCCCAAATTGGTTTTCAAGCACAGAAAAGCTTGGACATCAGACGTTTGTCTTTCTCCAGATCCCTTTCCCCAAAGATTAGAATTTCTTCATAGGATAGATGCGGATCCCAACAAGAAAATTGAGTCGTTTTCAAGAACTTCCGCAACAAACGGAACCATTTCCGCCAGCACACCCGTCGACAGATGGAGAAAAGTGCAAGTGCCCTGCTTCCCCTTTTTCAGCATCTTGTCCACCCTTAACGTATTCCATATTGACTATCTCAGTCTAGACGTGCAAGGACTAGAGCTCCAAGTGCTAAAAACAATTCCCTGGAACATGGTCAGAATTGATGTAAGTCCAAACCAAAAAAATGGCACGTGTAGTATAAAAAATATGTTTCAATTACGCAATTCCCATAGTCCAACCTACGCACCACTTTAGCCCAGTTTTGCGTTGGTAATTCAGAGAAATGCTAATTATTTGCGTAATACATTATCTCGCGTCCGACTGAATGTCTGCAAAAATTTTCATACATTTTATACACAACTTGTCAACATCATCATATGCTGCCTACTTATTTATACCTTTCAATAAATAAATAACAAATTTTTCCTCCTTTTTCTCTTCTCCGAAGGTCATATCCGTTTCGTATCAGTTGGTTCCAGAAGGACCTGAAGAACTCAAATCTTACCTGGAATCTGTCGGCTTTCTACTTGTCTCAGATTTCCCCAGAGTGTATTTATTCTCCAATCAAGCCACATTTCCTGCCAATAAGGGTTACCCTCAAAACCCATAATAGATCATCAAGCAAGAAAATATTTGAAGAATCTCATATATTTTCATGAACGAAATCTCAAGGAGAAAAATAATGATTATGAAATAACTGTCCAAAGCAAACAGCATCGCGCAAACTGTTATGAAACAAACAATTCTAGTCGCGCGCGTTCATACATTTTTCTATAGTGGTCAATTCATTTTTTCTAACTTTTATTGCTTATTATTTTATCTGCTGGATATAATCAAGGAAAAAAATGAGAAGCAAGACTTGCGACCTTCTGGCATTCCACTAAACTATGAATTAATTTTTGTCGCCATCATTCATTCGTGGAACTCAAACTTGAAAAACTGACATTTTTCTCGAATGGAATAAAACAATTAAAAGTTGTGTTATTTTCGTGCTAGCTCTTTTGCATAAAATACTTGCGCGTTGTGCTATTTTTCGTTTACCTTTTTGAAATGTGTGGTTTGTGTGCGCGACTTTTTATTTTCAGCAGATGTCCGTCATTCCTGGAACATGATCAAGGTCTCCTCATTAAATATTAAAAAGTTCTGCTCCAATTTTTGAAGCAATATGCGTGTTTTTATGTGTGTGAGTGGATGTGCGCCAAGTGAAGTGTTGAAATTGAATACTTGCAAGTAAAATTATGTAAAACTATAAATAGTCATTTATGAATTATTTACTATAGACGTAATAGCATGTAACATCATGCAATATATGACAGATTTTTTTCTGGAGGTGTGTGTGCTACTTTGTACTTCTTGCACAAGTCTGTAATGCGCGGCTGGGCGGATGTTTGAAATGTGACTACATTTATATATTTGTTTGGAAAAAAATGTACTTTGAATTGACGTGCTTTAGTCATGTGAATAATTACATACATTTTTGTAGATTGTAATATTTTTATATATTGTATATTGCACTAGCTTATAAATTGCTACTGAGAGCGATAAAACCCGAATAAAATTAAAAATTTTGAAACAAATAATCATGTGATGGCGGCAGATGGTGTGTCTACAAGTTTGATAAATTATGCATTGATTTTCCACGAAGGCCTTGATAATGACGATGGAAATAATGTAACGATTTTTCAGTTGCAAAGTATGTATTGGTAGATGCTCAGCAAATTCAAATTAGACATTCTACTGGAAAAACAACAAAAATGTTATGTGTTTTATGCCGACAGAGGAGGTGTGGATTTGTTGGGATGTAGGAGAAATGGAGATAATTCGTGAATAAGATGAAATACTACATCCTCTGTTCAATCATATAACCCTACAAACCATTCATATTATTCATACCATTCATTGTTGAATAGAATTGTAGGTAGCTAGCCTATTTACAATGTAAAGAAATTCAATGGATCATCAGTGGAAAAAGAACACGTGTTGCATTTTTCATCGGTCTTTCTACGCCTCAACGTTCGCATAAGAAATGATAAAATATTTGATTTGTTGATACTAAAGTATCGATTGTAGGAAGAAGAATTAAAAAATAACATGTCATGATTTCCTTCGAGTTGAATTTCGATTGTTTAAGAATTTACCTACTTGCGCATGTGTTTGCTTAAAGCACGTTGAAATCGAAAATGAATCATGCCACGTATGACACGATAATATTATGGGGAAACAGCACCTCACCAAACGTATTTCAATTTCATTCATGGATTTGAATTTCCAGTAATGCCAACTTCTCTGAAAACAATTGGTATCACCAGTAAATGTTTTAGCATCAGGTGCATCTTCCCTCACGTCATTATCATTTAAAAACTAAGTACTTGACATATATAATATGTCATTTGTGTTGCTGTTTCTGCTGAGAATAGCTCAATAATTGTTCTGTTGGATTTAGCTCCATTGTTAAAATAACTTATCTTTAACTTTCGGCCCTGATCAGTTTTCTCGTGATTGACGTGCTCGAAATAATAATGCATCCCCATAGCCAGCTGCAACTGATTGGAGATATCTATTTTTTATACTATTAGTATTGAAGGTCACAATAATTTTATTTATTTCATTCAATTTATACGTTTGCGTAGTTTGTTACATTATTGTCATACGAAATAATATGTAATCATCATACATACACTACATAATGTGCTGTAAACATTTGAATATTTCTTGGTCAATTTTTCAGAAAAAGTTCCAAAAAAATTGCTGGTGGCTATTTCAACATAATCACTGAATGTATATGTATTGTTCTTGTTTCAAAAGCAGATGTTGCAAATTATATTTTCATAATTCATTTTTATCCAGAAATTATAATTGTTGCCAACCGGAATTGTACTGTCTGCAGACATAATGACGTCTCTGTCTGCTTTTTGGAAGTGGGAGGACCAGGTAATGAAGATGAGCACGGTATCAATCTTTCCTTTCAGTGGCAATAATCACTAATTGATTTGCGAATCAATTGGCATGTGTGTCGGTCCTTCTCCCAAAAAACAACCATACAATCATACAACACATCAAAGTATGTACATTTTTTATACTTCCGCATCAGTTCTGCTTACAATAGGATTGATAAAGATAAGTCGCTTTGCAAGATATTATTCCTTCACCTTCAAATTTTTCCAGACTGGAAAGACCTTGAGAGATGCACAGATTTGATATGCTGTTTCAGCTCATCTTTTATACAGTTGTGTACGAAGAAAATTCATAGCGCACACACGAGTTGGAAATTTGTTTTAGGGTTTTATGACGTTATCAAAAAAGTTTTTTTATCGATTAGCTCATACTCCCACAGCACAAATACCTACGTACGGGGTATTGGAAATTGGAATCCGGTCGGAATTCTAGACTATAGGCAATATTATCCACTTAAAAGAGGATGAGGATGAAGAACTGCCGGTTGCAACATTTTGGCGTTTAGATAATCGAAATAATTGCATTCATTTCATCGCTTTTTACAGAAAAAAATAAATAAAAAACGTTTACCTGAATTTTGAATCGATTCATTGGAAATTGGGAAAAATGTCAAGCGTAAAAAATGTTTATGATTATTTGTTAACCACTTACCCTTGTTTTACTCCTTGGACTCTTCTGGACCGTCTTGACTCATGCGTCACATGTGCATCAAATTCTCAAAAAATTGGACATATGATGTGCTGTTTACAGTCTTCCTGGATTTGTTAATGACACGGTGCTCTGCTAACAAAAATAAGATGAAAGTAGGTGACACATGTGTTCAATTTTGCAAATAGCCTAATTGAATTTGGACAAAACAATTCAGGGTAAACCTTAGATGAATTTTACAAAACACTTTCATGGCTATTTTTAACGTAATAATGTGTAATAAAAATACGCATTTGATAACACACGCAACTGATGACTTTCAAAAATTCCTAGAATAATATGCGCCTTGAGTTAGACATACGCGTGCTGCGTTGTTGTTGTTGTTTGCAGCTTCCAAGTACCTACTAATGAACTTGGAATAGTAATTTGGTAAAAAAATGTCGCATTTATGACTTTAGATGAAAGTCAAAGTCATGGCTAACGATACGATACAGCTCAGCAAAACTTGCAAAAATCTTGTAACGAAATTTTCTATGAGAATATGAAAGATTCTAATAAAATTTTGCTTTATTGGTGTTCAATGATAAAAGTAGCTTTCACAATTAATTTATTGGTATTTGGTTATAAGGTATTTTTTCTTGAATCTAATGTCTGGATAATATCATACCCCGTCATATAATGCATTGCGTCAGTATCCGTTAGAAAATACGTACGTGTTTTCGGTCCACCCTCTTATTTTATTACCTATTTGTGGAATCTTCTTATTTGCTTATACCTTCTAGTTATAGTACATCAAATTCTCAGAATTGCAAAGTGAATTCTTCCAGTTCATGTGTTGTCCGGCTGACAATACTTGATATGGGTAAAATTAAAATGATTTGGAGTATTACAACAAAAATATTATGGACATGACATAAAAAACAATTCCGGTTAGTATGGCGGACTATGGTCTTGTTGTGATAAGATGCTACTGGAAAATGATGCAATTTTGACAACTTACGTAAGTCAAGCTGTAATCCGCAGCTGGACTGTTATTAAATTTAGCTGTTCAGATTGCTTAACATACTGTTTGTGATATAACTCGAGAAAGTTTAAATCAAATGCGTGGGCAATGGCGCAATAGTTGACGCCGGTACTTAGGCAGAGAGGCAGCCATTGAGAACGAATTGGTATGAATTAACCGTATCGGTTATGACGCTTTCAGATGTAATTGCTTGACCAAATTACTGGTAACTGGCAAAATTGGTTGGCGATTTGTTCCTTGATTTATATACATATTAGGGATACTTACAGCTTCTTATTCATTTATACCTATCTACATTACTTTCATATCTAAGGATAAAGTGATCACCGAATGTTACAAACTAATACTTACAGGTTGTGAGCTTTTACATCGATAGTTGAGATTTTAAGTTTTTTGATGGGACTAGCTTATAATTTATTTAGGTTAATTTATGAAGTATGTCATCTAGATTAGGAAAGTTCTAGACAGAAAGCAAATTCAATAATAATTCTATGTATACAACCAGTATGTACAAAACAACGTTAACTACTTAGCGCAAGATATCATGAAACTTAATTTGAACAATTTACCATTCATTCCAGTTTAAAACAAAGGACCAAACTTTCAAAGAAACAGAAGCAATCTGATTTCAATGTACGCAATTTTTAAGTGTTTAACAGAATGTCTGGATGTTTCGTTATTGAAGCGCTGTACGCATATTAGCAAATTTACTGCAAATGTATACTAAATACAACTAGGATTTTTCCATTGGTTCCAAGAATTTAATTGGGTGTTATGAAAAGACGTTATCAGATCACGTACTTTTGAACAATTGTTGACAGTACAAATGAAATGCGGTAAAGTTAGTAGCAAGCCAGTAGAAAATAGTAACAAGTAGGTACATAAATAAATAGCTGAATACATAATTGTTCGCAGAGAGTTGGGTACTTTGAGTTCACAGTTGAAACAAAGTATATCTCTGCAAAGAAGTTTCTTCTAGAAAAGAACCTTCAATATTTTATGTGTTGAGCTGCGTATTAAAAGTCACGTACCATATCAAGTCAATCAAATCCAATCCATATCAAACCAAATCAAACTAGCACAATATAATTCTCCAGAATTTTAGCCAATCAGCCCAGGAAAGAATTATTTAAGATTATACAAGATTGGGTCATACAGTCTTACAAAAATAAATTTTGATTGATTTTATTGTATAAAATATATTTCAAGGAAAGTGTTTCCACATGTTCTACTAAAAAATTCACTTAAATCTTAAACTTTGTATCTGTCAAACGAATGTATGCAAATTACTAAAACTTGTGTTAAAATACCTAAGTATATATTTAACTTTTCCTGCAGCAGAACTATTTGTGTAATCCTTGTGAGAATATTTCCCTAAAAAGGAATAGAGGTCAAAATGGATGACGGAGATAGGAATTTTAAGAAAACTGGATGTAAATTTTCCATTTTTAAACAATAATGCCCACTCCAGTGGCCTTATTACACATACTAGCGACCTTAGCTACCTAATTTACAAGGATTATAAACATTAGGATTGGCCACTCACAGCTTGAGTATTTAGATAAATACAGAGTTATTGCTTAATTGAGAATAATTTGACACGCATCAGCTGAATATTATTGCACATGAAGCCGTGCGTACTTGAGTAACAATGATTATTATTTCAAGAACTTTTAAACGCAAACGTTTTTTTGTGAAACGACAAAAGTTTTATTCAGGCATGTGTGCTAATGCAAATCATAGCCTGCTACAAGGGTAACTTGAGACATAGCTTACTAGGATCTAAATATGTACGTTTTTAGATCCTAGTAAGCAATGCTTGAGATTTACTTCCTTGAAATTTAGATAAATGAAACTCATGCAAATATTTAAGGCGTGAATTTTCTGCTGTCCATTCATTTCCATTAAGTGCCAAAGCACAAAGGCAAAAGCGTACCTGTCAAAGCAACGAATGGAACTTGAAACTCATCATGTAGCCATTCAATCAGTGTAAGCTTCTAATTCGCCAAATGCCTATTCCTGCTTTGAAAATCCAGCGGTTGGAATTTATTTGCATACATATTGCATATCAGCAATCCAAATCTTATAAAATGGCATGTGCAGAAGAAAGGGATGGTGACTGTACGTATATATGCTCAAGATGTACAGGCAAAATATTGTATGAATTGAATTGTGCAGATAAATGGATTGATGCTAGAAATGAAGATAGCGGAGTAACAAGTAAATTAGTATAATTTCTGGAGAAAATGTTTTCTTTTAATAAAAATTACTGTTTTCATTCATTATAATGATATATTATAGTATATTGTATATTGACATAATATTTTTAAGGTACACAATAATTTCTTCTAAAGCTGTGTTAAATATCTAGAGCAAAATTATCAGCCTTGCAATTCCTTTCTACTATAATGTAATAATAAAAATCAGGTATAGAATGTCTTTTCTCTCCAAAACGAGAGAAACTGTTTACAAGTTAAAATACAAAATTGCTACAACTCGCGTCTTAAAATAAATTAGTTTATAAGGCTTCAGTTTAAATAGAAATCTTTTCTTATATTGTATATATATTTATTATAATACCTTAATAAATAATAATAAGAACCTGCCCTATTATAATAATATATAAGATTTAATGCTGAGTAGTAGTAATGATTACTATACTAAATAACGTTTGCTTATAGGTATACCTATATCTAAGCTATAATCTCGCCACAATATCAGAATCAGTTCTGCAGAAAAATGCAAATTTTTAAAATCAAACTCGCGACTCGGAAATAATGTAAAAGCAACGTGATCTCCGCCTGCCTGCATGCTAAAAGAGTGGCGTTATGCTATATACACACACAACTAATCTATCCATAATTATCTGACACTTTTTTGTATCGCTATATTTTTGTCTTTTTTGAATAAAGACATTTTTTGTGGTGGCAGTGACAGTGTAGCAATAACAAGGCAAAAAATAAAAATGGCTATTTAGAATATTATGTCGGTGGTAACTACAAAAACGCTTACATAAAAAATCTTGCTATCTTTTTTTCCCTCGATTGTAATACTACATCTAATATTTTATATATAAAGCGGCTAATAATAATACTTTGTTTTAATAGTAGTCATCAGTGTTCTGCTGCTGCGGTAATAGTAGAAGAGTGATTTTTAAAAAAGAAGAAAGGAGGATGATGACAAGAGGAAGTGAAGTGATGTTGACGATGATGATGACGATCATCTTATGGAAGATGGCTTACGAAAAGATTGATTGATAAAAACACTCCAATAATTCGTTCCCAGCTTCTCTTTGATACTTGTCATGAGTGCCGCCAAAGGATTTGAGAATTTGGAAGCACTGAACTTGTTTTTCCCAAACCTGACAGTTTTGCTAGTAAAAAATGTAATTTGTTGAGCAATATACAGTTCTGCTGCGGCTGTCGATTCATAATTCATTCCCGTTCACACGCTTCGCAGCGTATTTATTTCCCTTTTAAGGTATTTCTCAGTGGATTTTGTTGTTTGGGTGCTATATGGCACACGAGCTCATGCTAATGATTTAGCAAAATTCTATCCACGAGATTACCATCTTGTTGCAAGCTCTGCTATTTTATGTATGATGTTTTTCTTCAAGTATCAATCACTTTTTTCTGACCTCCGCACATTTCTTTGCTTCTTCCTTTTGGAAACCCATGTATGAATAAAATTGGTGAAAATTGCTGACTTAGAAGGGTTGGATACGTTTTAAAGCTATAATGTTTCCCAGGTATGAGTTGTTTTTTTAATCCAGTCGCTTGAATTGGAATTTGTATGGCTTGTTGCCCACCGCAAGACAACACCTTGGCACGGTGTAGTTCTCACTGGAGTCCAAACCGATTTGGAAGGTTTGGCAGAGATTGGCAATAATGCTGACTGACATTTTCATCAAAATCTTTTGTCCTAGGCAAACTCTTCTTCCGGTGGAGAAGGGTACAAAAAAGTCAGGCTTTAGCAAACGACTTCCGCCTTCGGTGAGGAAACGCTCAGGCATAAACTTTTCTGGTTGGTCCCACAACTCAGGAGAGAAATGGAGATCGTAGTTGTTGAAAAACACAACAGTATCCTTTTTCACTTGATAGCCTAAAACAAACAGAAAAATTGGAATTATAAGTAAAGGTTAATATGTGTATTAAGAGTAGTAGGCTAATTACTGCGCAATAATTCATGAGTGGACCATTTTCCCTACCTATTTTAAACTTTTTGCTTTCGTTTTTCATAAAGCTCAACTTAAAGTCCTAAATATTTAACGGGACAAGCAGTCTTTTTTATTGTTTATAGTTTAATCCTGTTGTTTCAAATGCCTTGTATGATTTGCATTTTACTCAATCCTATCACTTCTCTTGATCTAGGTCATGCATCATGAAATACCGCTACAAACATTTTACACGTAGCAGATATTTGAGGGTTACATGCCAAACTTTCAACTGGGTCATCAAAAATCACGTATTATTATTCACACGTATAAGTTGTAGGTAGTATAATAAACAGTTATTTTGCAGAATCATAATCGGTCTTTTTTTCTGATTAAAAATTCATTCTGAAAATTCCAGGAGTGCCACTTTCTAAAAACAATGTAAAGTAGCACGTATATATATTCTTTCCTAAAAAATCTATTTGCTTTAGTTTTCCTCTTGCGAAATGCTTTTTGTATGGTTCGAGAAAATGTTTCAGAACAAAGTTCAGTTCTGTGCTACGTGTTTCAAGCTGATTATTAATACTCATCCTTGCTGAATTTTTGATAAGCCTCTGTGCTGCATATAACTGTACTTGATGACTATGTGCCAATTGTCATCTTACTACCTTTCAAACAATTTAATGTAATATTATGATCTGTTACAAATCGGTATTTCCCAAAGTGCATTTTGTATGTAGCAAATTGATGTCTTTGCGAATCGAAATGATATGCGTCTTATCTCTATCTTGACACAGATCGCAATATGCGTGTTACAAACTTTTTGTTTTTCTCAGCTAGATATTTACGCGAAAATGCGAGTAGTACCATTATGAATATTGTGGACTGATTGACTTTTGACTTTGTAAAAAAGGAACAACTTTCACTTTAGATTTTTTCTGTCATTTTCTATGGAACTGCGAGGTTGCATCAACCTACCAAGCTAAAAAAGTGACTGACTGTGACTGACTACCTAATATGCTAGATTGATGGATGCCATTTTTTATGCTTATCTTAAAAAAGAATCAATTTCTTCAACTTACCATCAATTTCTGTGTCTTCGGTAGCCTTATGTGGGACAATGGCTGATGAGATGAACCTCAGGCACTCCCAAGCGGTGGCTTCTGTGTAAGACAATTTGGAGGTCATTGTTGCAACCCCGGTACAGTTTTCTCTGGTCTCTTGGCGAATCTTGGCCTGAACTTCAGGGTTCTGGGCAATGTAGATGAGCATACGAATGATGGTGTGGCAAACGGCAGAGTGACCTCCGAGAATGTCTTCGAGGGCAAACAAGGCTTGGTCCAAGTTGAGGTCATCAGAGGTTTCAGTAACTTGCAAAAATGCATCCAATAAGTCCACAGCTTCGTTGTTTGAAACTGGAGAGCTACTTCTCTTGTTGTTGTTCTCATCGGTTAAGCTTTGCTTGTTCTTGTTTCTCTGCTCCATTCTGGGCTCAAGGCAGGTTTCGTGAACGTAATGGCGAATGGTCTTGGAAGCAGAGATAACGTGATCCTTGTTGATGAACTTCATAAGGTAGGGAAGGATATCGCCAACGCAGGGCTCATTTACTTCCTCGAAGATGACATCAAAGGCGCGGACAAACTCTTCGAATTTGGGATCATTCTGGGAAACATCCGTGGAGCAGAAATACTTGAGGAAGGTCTTTGCTACAGACTTGCCCAACATTTGCTTCAGAGGAACAGATTCCCCCTTGGCTGCTTCGGTTTTGACATCCTCAACAAGGCGAACAATGTCTTCAGTGGCAACGTTGTCCAGAGTTTCAAACAGGTTGGAAGTGTTGCGGGCCAAGGAAAAGGCAGCGATAAGGTTGCGGCTTTTTTGGTGGGATTCAGTGTAGTCGGTGAATGCCAAAGCTGATGAAGCAAAAGATGTTGAATTGTAGATTTTTGCTAAAATATAACGGAAATTATGAAAGCTTTATGGATTAATACTTACAGTTGTTGCGGTTGCCCCCAAACATCATGTTAATTCTTGGAAAGTCAGGTCGTGCATCAAAGGAGTTGCTGCACAAGACTTTTCTAAACTTTTTGTAGCCAGAGAGGACCACGCATTCCATGGCTCCCAGTTTGATAGAAGCTACATCTCCGTATTGCTTTGCAAGTGCGGAGAAGGCAGCAGTGGAGTCTGGGAATCGAGCCATGAATGGAATGCCACCGATAATTGGCCAGGATTTTGGACCAGGAGCTCGTTTCCCCTCTAAAGATTAAACAAAGTATACAAAATGTCAATTACAGTTGGATTTCATATTGCCCCAAAAATAATCCCTGAACTTGACAGTTTTTTAAGTACAAACCTTGGCTATTCGATTTTGCTATCACAAGCAGAATGACAATAGCGCAAAAAACTGCAACTAAGGCGAGAGTGGGTAGTGCGAAAAACATGTTGATTTTTTAAAATCGAAGGTTTTACTAAACTTGAACTTCAAAAAATGTTAATCCTCTGGGGATTTATGGTACTTGGTTATCAAAGCTATAAAAAGCTTAAAGATCCGTTTTATCAGAAAATGTAATTTGGAAAATAGTTTCCAAAATTATCAAAGTAGTTCTTTCGCGTGGAGCTTTTCTGTTCAAAGCGTGCTTCAAGAAAGAGCTGTTTCGCTTTTCTGACTTTTTCGCACCAACGGAGCTGCCTTTTATACTCCCCAAGAGCCCAGAAATTTATGTATCTTTCCATCAAAATTTGAAATGCAAGCCTGCCGAGATCTTGCGCATAATATTTAAAATCGCGAAAGACGTATGTGTACCTTCTCTACCTATACTACCTACTGATCTTGCTACTAGTTTGATTGAGTCCACCGTAATAATATCATGCTATATATCATTCAATATTATTCAGCCCCAACGAAAAATCTCACTTTTATTTTTATTCCAACATTTTAACTGAATAATAAAAGCTTAAAACAACGTCATCTTCCTCACTCCGTTCATATATATACATTGTACTTGACTTCCAGAGCGTAGTTGATAAAAAACAAGCCCTCATTCACATAAACTTCAACTTGGTTTTAGTAATTTTGTGTCGCACCTACAACCTTACTGACAAACAAAAGTTGAAACACAGGTTTACATCCGTTACTACTAAATAATATGTTTTTCCTTTAAATTTTCTCATTCTTAAGTTGTCGTATACAGTTCCATACTTTTGCTTAGCTAAATATCAGATAAAATGTTTGATATAATTTTCACTTTGTCGTGTTCCTGCTGGATATTTCGCCACGAAATATCACATTAGTTCAACAACGAAGTAAAGTGGAAGGAGAAAAACAATTACTTGGAAATCCATGTTCCATCTTCCTTTTTGTGTCGGGCGTCACAAAAAACGCCTTTGAAACCCGTCATGTATTTCTTTACTACTATTTCCCTTGCCCCGGTTGAATAAGATTTGAAATCTTTGGCAAAGTTTATTATTAAAAATCGCAGAGTCCATAATACTGACTTTGTGGTGATGATGTGAATGATTGACGTAAAAGAGACAGTAATACATAATGGTGATCTCCCCGGATGATTGAAACTTGTATAAAAACGTGAATGGGGAAAATGCGAAAATATATCCTTGAGCACACTTGTTCGCTTTATCGTGTGATATTTTTAATATTTAATTCCTCCTTCTGCTGAAAATCAAAGGAAATGAATCATAATTTGTTGGGATGATAAGGAAAGGTCCGGAAAAACTGACATTGTGAACGTACCCAGAATCACACATTAGTCAAGTGACATGATATAATATTTTTATTATGATGAAAACACATTTCATATTATTTTGCATAGCTGTCATCTTTTACCGATCATTCAATAATGCAAACAAAAATTTAATGAAACAGTTGGTCATCATTATAGATTCAGACCTTCATTCTCAAAGACTATTTTGCTGTTCAGTCTGGCGAAAGTGACCTTTAAGCAAATAAAATTATGCAATATTATGTGTTCGTATAAGTTTCAGAAAATATGACGTACACAAGGCAAGGCTGTAAACATCCTTTTTGTTTAGCCGATTTATCAATTGCCATTCATTATTTTGGCACTAGATGAAGAACTGCGTTGTTGCCTTTCCATTGATAAGTTACGATGAATCCTTCAGATTTGGAGGTGCAAAATTGTTAACGGTAAATAAATCGAAACTCCGTTTTGGATTGTTATGTACATTGGGCTATGTTATTGCCGGCTACATTTGTGGAAAAAGCTAATAAGATATTGTACAGTTATGAGTAGAAGATTCATGATTCATGATTTTGACCAGCATGCAACATCCCGAAGCTTCCGGTCAATCGATGATCGACCTCTGAATATTATTTGCGTCACAGGTGTTTTTGTAAAAAATACATTAATACGTCCAATTTTGCAACGTTATTTGTGTCAACCGCTATTGCTACTAACATTAGGTGTCATTGCTTTGACTGGAGAATAAAAGTTTAATCAGATAAACATTCTCTGATGATTACCAATTACAGAATGAATTATTTTTTCGCAAACAATCCTTCTGCATTTTGTTTTTTAGAATCATTCATCTAACAAAATTGATTGTAAAGACAGATGCACGTTTTTCGACATGTGAATTTTGTGCTAATGAGCCTAGGCGTAAACGACCAAAGCAAAATAAATATCAAATCAAGCTCAGTCGATGATGATACCTGATTGCAATTATTATAGTTTCCTACCTGGCACTTGGTGTACCGGTGTTTTGGTGGTGAGGTGTTATTCATGCATGCGTATGAAAATCGCCGAAAAATAACGTGCAGATGGAAGATGAAGTTTTATTGATACATTTTGATATGTCAGGGTGTAATACCTGTTGACTTTACAATGAGAGAGACAAGAAAGAGGGAACACTTGTCTTTTTTAATTCAGCAACATGTCTTTTGTATCATGGGGTTTATGTGTTGCTCACATGTAAAAATTTAAAGGCTGGTGGTAAGTGGGATTTTATCAAAACAATAACTTTTGTCCAAAAACTGGATATTCTTGTCAATATTTACTTTTATACGAATACACCTAACACCATATACTTCTATATTATTTAACTGTCAACACAAAACATAATTCAGCATAAAAACATTGACAAGATTGGAGTTTTAAAAAATCAAGAAACAGAAGCCGGTGCGTTAGCATTTGATTTCGCAACAATTTTGTCTAAAAAGCAGTAGAAAAACAGAGTTGATATACCTTATTTTTATAGTGCTTCCTGTCTTTTGTCTTATGAAAGCTACGAATATATTTTCAAACCTTGTATGAATTTCCAATAAACTCGTAAACCTCTTCTAGCAACAAGTTTTATACCTATTTTACCAATGACCAAAAAAGCTGTAAAAGCATACAGTTGACAGTTTAAAAGCGATTGTGGTTGCTTTGAGTTTTTTTTACTTTGTTGAGTTGCCTGGCCTGAAAATGATTATATCTGACGGTTCCATGAATTCTGTTTCAAAACTGTGAAGGTCTCTTTAAAGCTGAATTCAAAACAATGTTGGAAATTTGAAAAAAATCATAATATTTAAAACGCACTCTAAAAACGCTTCTTTTTTGGATTTCTTTTGCATAATACGCGTCACGTTTTTGTTTCGTGCGTATTGTAGCTCCTCCTATAAGTTCCAAACTATGCGTGGTTAACTACAACCTAGTTGCACGCTATTGCGATTTATTGCGTACCATTTTTCCTAAAACGACATGGATCTGATTATCTGATGCCACGGTTGCGTCAATCGACCTGATGACCCTATATAGACGTAAAAGAGTCGGAAGCTGCTTTGATACATGAGTCACGGAGTACATAAAACAAACGTAAAAATTAATAAAATGCATGACGGTTGTATTATGTAATAAAAATATCAATGACCACGTATTATTTAAGGTTTGGAATAAAGAAATTTTCTCTTAATTTGCATTTTAAGTGCAATGTGCCTGGTGAAACGTTCTGGAAACTGTGCCCTGATTTGGACTGAACTCTTCGTGAACGTACTACACCAAAAACCCGTTAAGTCGAAAGTCCATGACTTTGAAAAAATGCCCGTATTATTCTACTAGCATGCTTCCAAGATGTGTCAAACGCGTGGTTTGTTTGTTATTGCTGAATATTTTATCTGTAGTGCCGTTAGCTGTCGACTGAAAATAACATAACAGGGTAACCAACAACCCTCTATATTTTACAAGGAAGTTCACTTTAAAACTACCGTTATGATTTTATCGGTTTCTTCGTTAAAGTTTAGTATTGGTTAAACCCATGAAGGTTTTTGCATTTACCTGCATTCGTAAGTGAACACACACTACAATACGTACTCTGTTAGTGTCGATCATCCTTGGATGCTTACATAATAAACCCCGTTAGATTGGAAATCCTAGGGCAGAGTAGTCAGACAGTGGTTTATCAGGTCAAGATTACTGGGATTTGGGATACAACGTTTTTGTAAACAGCTCAGGGATAGGAATAATAACTTTATGGAAAATCACTGACAAATATTTTAATTTTAGATTGCCGTTAGTATTTGTAGTAAGTGTGGCATAAACAGTTATAATTTTTGCGCAGCAAGCTAAAAGAATAAACAAGTTTTAATAGGCATGCAGACAAAGTTGCGAAATCGAAAGTAAAGTAAATCATTTCCTCTATGTCAGCAATGCCACAATAACCAATTCCAATTCGTTTATATAATCTCAAATGCAAACAAAAAGTGCAAGTTTTATAATTGTATATTGGTTTTCCTTAAAAGTACAACATAATGTTCAATGGTTCGACCCTGACATGTGATACAAATTGAAATTTGAAAAAAGTACACCGATCGCCAGTATGTCGATAAGACTTTGATACGCGATCTTTACCAAAAGGACTAGAGTTTCATATGATTTACCAAAACATTTCTTAGGAAAGACACGCTTTCACCGATTCTCACTAATAAAAGGAGATTGTACTGACTTGGCTCTGTAGACATTCTACATTGTAGTCGGCCTGCGATACATATTTCAAAAAGTATTTACCATTTATTTCATTACCATCAGGTCCTTTCTAATACGCAGTTTTTGAACAGCTGCAAAGTTTTCGAAAACTACAGTTTCCTCTCACTCACCGTTTTGTCACGTTTTTCAACCTTTTGTCTTAATATGCCCCTCCATTATCATATCCAGGCAGGTTACTTAACTTGGCATTGTTCTTGGTAATTTTGTAAAGATTGATATGATATAACATGACAATTTGAATCTTCTCTTTGTGTGCCCAAGGAATACAAAAATTACAGAATGAACTTGTGCCCGTGAACCAATTCATTTTGCTATTGCCAAAACAAAAGATACCGAACAAATGTGGGAATTAAGATAAGTGGGAATGGAGATCATAGATCTTTATAAAAAATATAGGGAAGTTGATTATCATCATCATTCATCCTCCTTCCCAAAAAATTTCAAAACACTCCGATTCCCAGAAAAATGCTTCATTACTCATGTATCACCCGTAAAGATCTCTGAAAAAGGCTATAATGGATATTCTTGTATTCTGATTGATTCAAAAAGGTTATTTTGTTTTCAGTGTTTCAAATTCAAACGTCGGTTTATACGGTTGGATGATCCAGTAGTGACGCTAATGCTAAATGCTTTTAAGCAGAAATTTTTATCATCATCAGTGTGTGTATTGCTGATTGGCTAAATAGCAAGTGAATAGGAACATGATAAGAACTTTTATGAAATATTTTAGAGCTTTTTCACCCTTTAGAGCTAATCGGTTATCCAGTAGCGTCACTCATTCATAGATTTAAATTACTGATAAGGGTACGAAAAATCGCAATTGCAAATCTGGCCACGTTTTCCTAGCTCACGCAGCTGCAATGGAAGATTTTCGTAAAACATACCCAAAAAGGGAATTTTTTGCGCTGTATTACATAAGAACTAGTGGTCACACGCACAAAAGTGCGTAAGAATAAATTTTCATGTGTGCATTAAGCTTTCCATAAGTTCTGGTTTAGCTGGAAAGCTATTGTCACGTACACATTCATTGCATTCTGGAAAAGGAAATCTGTAGGCATTAAGTTTCCTAGATGAATGCTGAAATCACCGAACGGAGACTTTTACCCAATGACGGCAGCAACATGTGAGATGCAAGTAGAAAATTACCTGTAACTTTTTGTGGAAATTTTGATGCGATAGAGAGATTACTGGAACTCGCTTTGTGCAAGTTCTTTTCAGGCTTAAGCAATGTAGCGCTTTGCTCAACACTGAATTAAAAATGTCTGAATGGTGAATGAAATAATTTATACATACACCTTCTGTAAATAATTATTGCCACGCTTGTGCTTTACTCAAGAAAACACGTACTGAGAATAAAAATTGCTTAAGGATGTGTCTGAAACAATGCTGTAGCATTGAACTTTCATTTAACTTGAAATATATTCACCGATAGTTGTATCGATTGTATGGAACATGGGTACAGTGTAAGAATTGGTTCATTGGCTTGTACTGGTGCAATACAACAACGTGCAATACAAGAAATAGTGCAACGTGGTTGCGATATTTACACAATTCTTTCACATTGATTGGTGTAATTCAGGTGCGTGCAATCAGGTTCAATTACTTTTGTTGTTCTTATCAAAACCATGACTTTTCTTATTGCAAAACTATTAGGTATATTGATCCTCTTTAACATCGATTAAATTTCTTTCAGTAATATTTGGAAAAACTCATACATTAGATGGATCGCGAGAACAATTACCTGTCTTATAATTAGAAATTGACAATTATTAAAATGCATATAGAAAATCTACAAAATGGGATAAAAAAAATTATTTGGAAATTATAATTAAATGATTTTGCAACTTTTCATCGTTTTGAAAGCTTCCAATGAAGTGGGATCAGGCGATTATATGATTTTATGGAGCAATGTGAGATTAAAACTTGCCGTAAAAATCAAGTTGTTTAGAAAGATTTAGGTAAACCAAAACTTGGAAACCACAAACACGTAAGGAATTTATTACGTGCACGTTGCGCAAAACAACGCCAGCTGAATCTGTTTTCTTGAGAATTCTACATCGCACTATGAAAATAAAGTGGAAATATGTTCCACTGAATTTGATTGATGGTTGATCTGAAACTTTTGAATTGAATTTGGTAGCCATTGCATTTTTTGCAATCAATTCTAAAAACCCATAAATAAAATCTTATGCTGTTTCTTTCATAACATGACATAACATTGCATCATGCATTATAATGATGACGTATATAAGAGGAAAGATGCCGGCCGAGACAAATTGCAAATAATTATTTTCTATTTTAATACTTCCAAGTGGTGGACCCAACGCTTTCTTCCCTAGTTGTTTCTGGACTCTGAGAAATCGAAGGCTACACCAAAGCCAAGCTATCAATCAAACTTGAATATATTTGCGAATGGCCCAGCCCAGAATCGATTACTGCAGCCGCCCAACAGTCTGCTGAGACCGGAATACTGATTAAAATACTGACAATGACAAGCCCAAAATACCTTACAACAAAATTATGAAATATTATTTGTCTTGATAAGCATCAATCTGTAATAATATATTTTCCATGTGGCAAATTGTATGCAAAAACTTATGGTACGTGTTTCTAACGTCATGCACACACGCTCAGGTACAGGAAACAGCGTACTCATTAAATAATCTTGCTCAAAGCTCTTTTGTAACAATTTTTAAAATACTAGGCGTGTTTTTGGACGTAGACAGGCATCGTCGTTGTCAGGAACGTGCACTTTGAAAGACATCGAATAAATTTAGTGACAAGAGAGACCATTGTATACACGCGCAACTGAATCCGCTTTGATTTTCAATGTCTGCAGTTAGTATTTTGTATTTACTGGCTAATATATATAGGTACATGTATATAGTTAAGTTAAGTTACTCCAAAATTCACAAAGACGATTTCCACATCTGTAGCATCGGCCCTACAATGCGTATGATCATGAATCATGAATTGAAGGAGACTTAGTCATTGATGAAGATAATAGTCACCAGTAACGTTTATGTTTAATCGAAATTGGAAAATTTCATGGCTTTTACTAGACCTATTTTACTGTTTTATTGTGATAAAAAGTCCAATGTACCAGTCAATCACCTACAGCTTATTACCTAATTATAGAGTAAAAAATAGTAACAACTTTCTCTTTCAGTATGCACGTGATTCATTTCCTTATTGAAACGTGTTCTATACTATGTTTTGGGGTCGGTTATATTCTTGCACACGGACTTGGCACCTGGTGTCTTCATAATTTATTCATTGTATCTTGTAAACCTATTTACAAATTTACAACCTATCATTTCATACAGATGTTATGAATGTTGGCATTACAAGTTGCAAGTACTCGGTCTTGGAAATTCCAGCTCAAAAACAAAAACTTGGGAATACAAAGTTGTATCTCCAAAAAAGTAAACCCAGAAGGCAGACAAAATGATGGAACTTCCAATGCTTACATTGAATCGAAGAAATGAGATCAAATTTAATTATGCAAAAAATGCGTAAACAATGGTACATTGAAGATGACTGCGATTATTATGGCATCAGTCATGATAGTCATGAATCACCTTTTTATTGAGCAATATTGATTCAACCATGTTCATAGGTTACATGTAGACATTTAATACAAAAACAGTTATAGATTTTGAAGGGGTGGTATACGTGTAGCACACGACGTACGTGGTAGGAAACAGGGTACAAACACGAGCGTACTAATTCCAGTTATTTTCAGAAAATATGTTTGAAAGGATTATGATGATTACAAATTGTTGTTCCTGTACAATGATGAGTGCAGTTTGTTTTTCGAACAAAAAACGCATCTACCGTTATGCCACAAGTAAACAAAAAGCTGTATTATTCATCCTTTTCCATTATATACCATGAATAATACTGTAGTAGAAAAACCTTCGAGGAATTTTTTAATTGAGACTTTGTAAATAAAAATACGAAGTTCTTAGTGAGTTATTTATCTCACCTAAAGTTCAGAGGTGAAGTGTATTGCTTAAGTATTATATGGCGCGCAGTCGTACAGTCATCATGAAATACACAAATTCACGTATGCGAATGACGAGTATAAAGTTCGCTTATTGTGTAATTGTTATTTAACACAAGTAGTTTTTATTTTTATGAATCACATTTCGTTCCGTTATCCGTTATATTGTATAACCAAGCAAACATTTATTTAAATACAGGAAAGCGCCAGTGGCGGATGGCGCCTTAACTTCTAAAAAAATCTGGCAATTTTTACGAATCCTATCTGAATACCTATCTTTTAAGCTTTGTGCATTATCTTACATGCTCAAATATACAACGGAATAAAGACGGTGAACAATTCTTTGGGGGCAATTTGCATTAAAGATGAAAATGAAAATCCTAAACTGTCAGTCGAAATTGAATGAATAAGACATTTATATGTAGGAATTTAAGCAAGGCTACCATCTGCAAACAAGGTTTAAAACAAATATGAAATTCTGCTTTGCACTATGTTATTTTATAAAAAGTTTTATAATTATAGCAGTAAAGAGCAAAGCTATATTAAGTGTTTACAATATTTGCTTTTACACAGTATTAAAGTAAAGAAAATCTAGTGTTAAATTTGCTGCCTTAAAATTTCGTAGTAATACTAACTGATCCACTTTGAATTGATGATGGATAAGTATGACTATTTGCTGATTGGATACATAGATATTACACATATATGGTAAAAATATAACATATGGATATTATGGCAGATAATTGACAGTTTGAAAGGATTTCAACAAGACCCGACTTCATTCCAGACTTTCTCTCCTTGTTTCTCGACTAGTATCTTGGCATCTAGAGTTTCAATGCAATAGTTCAAAAGTTCAAAACTAAGACTAAGAACAGAAAATTCAAGCCTGATCTAGAGAGATGAAAGATGGAATGATATTATTTAAGTTATCAGTTTTATCTGGCATGTCCATGTCAATTACCTCATACAATGTTGATGAGATGAAGCAAGCTAGACTTTTTGGCGGAACGCTTCCCCTAAACAAACTTTCAATTTACCGTTGGAATTTATGAAAACATTCAAGCTATAAAATATTACACTACATTTCCGTGTATTTAGTTTGATTTTAAGATGAGTTAATCGAATTGCAATCGACCAGGAATAGGGAAAGCTTACATGCGCATGCATCGGTAAAAGAAATGGTTCAATCAAATTGGTTTGTAAAATTTATTATGTGGGCTAAATCGACAAGTTTTAGAGATATTTTGAAAAATAATTTTAAAATTCAGATTTTTTTCTAGTTCAGATTACTTCTTGCGAAGCCTCCAGGATACGTCTAACGACACGAACATTATCCGCGTTTCTTGAAATCCATAAGGACATCAAAAGGACATCAAAAGAACTCGCAGAAGATCTATAGGGAAGCAACGAAGTATTAAAGCATAGCATAATACATATTATTTCACTCCACACTTAAAAAGCAAAAACCCTTCTAACTTCTTCCAGTTTTAAACTATTAGTTTACTAAGTTGAAGTCCAAAGGTTACACATGCCTATTTTCTATATGTAAAAAACGTTTAGGTAGTGAATCGTCTTGAGTTTCGTATATACTTAGTCGTAAAGTAACATTTAAATATCCCTCAAGTCTTTTAAATTTATGGAGACAGACTATTGACAGATATGTCGTGTAGATTAGTTTTCCAAAAAGTTTAGTGAGTGAGTAGGCACATTTCGTAATATACAAATACAACAGAAGTTGCCAGTATGATGTTATCAAACATAACGGTAAATTGAGTAAAAAATTACATTTTTATTTAGAATCTACACATAATAATCATAATATCTACGAAAGTACCATCATTGGATGAATCATGCATCGTATTACTGCTTAGAACATAAGCGTTATTATAGAAAAGTCAATTATAATTGGAATAGAAATCTATACGATATTCAATAGTAGAAAGGATACCTAAACGATTAAACAAATAATAACACCTTTGCAAAAAGTTACTACACAAGAAATTATTCCAAATCAGATTGCAATCTTTTTCGAAAGTTGCAAGCATTAAGTTTGTACCGGAAAACGAAGTAAAATCCTTTTCTTAGCACGATTATTGCGAAAAGGTATAAGCTCGGATTTTTTTAGATGGTCAAACCGATAAAGACGGAAACGTAGGTGAGCTCTGCAGCAGTGTTGGCTGAAGACGGTGAAATGCAAAGGATTTTTGAAAACGAATTTATACGACACGTCATATGCGCTATTATACATTTATTCTGTTGTTTATACTTCGTCAAGAGTTCCGTTCCGATTGTGACGACAACAAGCCACAAGCCGACGACTTACTATCAGTGCAACAGGCAATCGGATCAGATAAAATGGTTTTGTAACGGTACTTCTGGATGATGTAAGCTATAGTTTTGAAATTTTGGTTCGTGGAAAAAATGAAAACTAATGACAGGGTTAAAGCAGTTGTTGGGAAATTTACACCGAGGTACCCCGGCCGGGTAGGTCACCAACTTAGAAATATACTGACGGATATCCTTTTTCAGGCCAAGTTCAAATCTACTATTACATTGTACGTCTAAGTGAAGGCTTCAATTTATGTTAAATCGACACAACTTCTGCTGACATTGCCACTGCCATTATTGGGAAACAAGTACATAATTACATAAATCCAAATGAATCCCTTCGCGAAGCCTATGACGAACTTTAAGAGAGAAAGCAACGAACTTGAAAAAAAGGTTTTAGAGGTCAATGAAACAACCGTGTCTGCGTTGCAATTTTCAATTTCATTTTCACATGAATTGTCATATGACTCGATTAATATACTGGTCGATAAATACAGTTTATTGTTGGATTAGTGGTAAATCTTTTGTCTTTGTTTTTTTTACCTTACTGACTACTTGTTCATCAGAAAGATATTATTTAAGGTATTTCACTTTACAACGAGAAGGGATGAGTGGCATATTACATCATTTACATCAAAACAACTATTCAGTATTGCGAAACTTTGAAAAAATAGAGCTTCAAATTTTGTATACTTACAATGCTTAATATATTCATATTTCAAATCAGTTGACACGGAGTTCACTTTCATTTTTTGTTGAAATTCGAAATACTTTTGATTTGAATTTTCTCGGTTGCATTGCTTTCTTGTCCATTTTTTGAAACATTTAGAGTAATTTTAATAATATTTAAACATTAATCTTACAATCAAACGTCATGTGATGCTAAAATTATTGTAGGGCGATGGCCCAAAAAATTAATAACTACGCAGATAGTCTAATAGCGTTAGGTGTGAATCAAGGTTTTACACAGAAATGTTATTGTGTCATCATGATAGTAAAAACAAAATTGTAGTTCAATTACCACTTAAGTTACTTGACTTTGATAAAGCATATTTTAACTGCCTGTCAGAGTTCATACCTCAGGTAAAACTAATGACCAGTTTAGTTCATGAACTTTTGTCTAGAAAAAATGTTTACTGTCCTTTACTTCATTAAGTACCTAACATGAATCCACAATCCAGTTTGCGCAGGTTTTTAAACCCTTTTCGAACGCCAATAAACGTCATGCTTTTAAATTTTTTCGGCAATTTGTTGTACCCAAATATGTACACGAAATACCGGTGGTGCAGAGATTAAAATAAATGCATTTTTGGCATCACATAAGCAACTTGCTCGTCCGGCCACGTGAATTTTGGGAAAATGATTCACTTTTAAAGAAAAATGTACATGCCACCTGTACGAAGAAGAATTGAAGAGTAAAATTCACGTTTCGTCTTTGGTAGATTCGTGTGAATAAAGTTTTTATTGATTTGGGAAGAAATCATACATAAGAATTAACTCAAAAGTTGACCTAACACCACTTCCATTACTCTCTTTCTCTGTCAATTACTGATTGGTCTGGTGGTTTAAATCCAATAGCAAATTGTGTATAGAATAAGAATGTGTATATACATTATATTATGTATTTTGAATTAAGCAATTTCCAGAAAAATTCTAGAACACACGGCAGATAATAATAATATTGCAATGTTATTGTAAAAATGTTGTGAAATTCGCAAAAAAGGAAGGTTTATGTACATATGAAATCTGTTTCTGGGTTAAACACCTTATTTATAAAAGTATGACCAAATACAACACGTTGATTCAGTTTAATGTCACAAACAATACATTAGTTGTAATGGCAGATTAGCGTATCAAGCAGATCCGTCCAGTACTTCAAAGCATTGTAAGTTGTTCATGAACCTCTACTGGAAAAGTTAATGATATTACTATTGCCCAATTTATTTTTCACAAAAAGCATAATCATTCATAGGAGACATCTTGTATACATGTAGTATTCAAACTTGCGTCATCCACCGTGGCACTGACATTGCCCAGCGGTATTTTTATTACAAAACTTGACCGATGATGTTACATAGTATCTTAAATTCAAATGTGAAAGTAATGCCTGAATAAGTAAAAAGTACGTTTTTGAACTATCTATTCAATCACGGTGTACTTAGAGTTTCCTACTTGACTTTAATGAAATGTTAGATAACTTGTCCACGTGTCCGTAGACTGTTTCATTTGATACATTAATGCTTTATTTATAAGCTTGCTGATTAACAAAACTCGTAATAAATTCTTTAGAGTTTAAATTGAAGCCATCACTTTAAATTACTTAGGTTTGATTTAGTGTTTAGTGCTGATTGTTTACAAAACAGAAGCAGAATTGGGCAATTTCAATTTCATGGCTCATACAGATTGACGCCCGAAAGTAGTACCTACATGAAACAACTACAGGAATGTTATGATGCATTTGAAATAAATTTAACATTTTTACTGTAAGTTTATTCACAGTTTAAGCATTGCACATGGTTTTGTGATTCTTCTGGTTATGTAAAGAGGTGAAACCTTAACATTCATATTATGTAGTCTACACAGTCTACAGGTTAGACATTTATTCATTGTTTCATTTGTTTGTTTAATGTAATTTTGTATAAGTACACGTGCTTCCAATTCAAACATTATAGACAACGAAAAATCACGTTTTTGTACAAATATCAATATTAACGATAGATGAAAGCTCTCGAACAGGACATTACGTCCATTGAGCCCATCTTCGTCACATCGGAAACGTGTATTTATCTAATACACCGGTTAACTACGTCGTACTACCTTACTACCTGCATTATTACTGGAATGCGCGAAAGATTATAAAGATGATTAAAAAGTTTGAAATTGTATTCTCCACCATGTACATGGTTCCTCGGCTTTGCGCAATCCCAGGCGTAAGCAAAAAGTAACATTAAAGCAAAGCAAATCATTAAGTAAATCATAAAATTATAATTTTCTGCCTTTTGGCGTTACAGCCGATAGCCGATTCTCTGAAAATTGAGTGGTGAACATAGTGTCTGGAGAAGAGGTGTCACTCACAATCAGAGCCAGGTTCTATTTTTCATGAAAGAAAGATGTGCACCATAATTTAATCTCCGAAATCGAACAAAAATGTTTTTCATGCATTTCAAATAAACTACGTAAAAGTTTTATCAATAAGAAAATTGTTTGGACTTGTAATACATAATATATTCGTACAGTCAGTATGTATGCACTGTACACTTCAAAAAAACATTTAAATTAGGCATTAAAATGTACTTCAGCCAGTGTCCGAAACCACTTTTCCACATTGATCGGGAAAGCACTAGTAAAATAATTTGAATGTTAAATCAACCTTGCCATTTTGTAAGCTGGTGAAACAAAATAAAAGAAAATTGTATCGCCCAGATGAAAAATTCATGAAAGCACGCGTTCATTATAAAAAGATGTCTTTGTCCTGCTGATCCTGACATCGGTCATCTACAGAACGACCATTCACACTATGATAAATATCTATTTGAAAACCTTGGGCGATTCCCCTCATTCATATTTAAATCCCATTCAAGTCTTCTCCCCCACTCCAGTAATCTCCGTTTCAATCTGAAGTTTTAAAATACAAATTTTTAAAGCAAGTTGTTTTTAGACCAGTAACCTACGACGCCTAATTCACTGATGACGTTCATACCTATTTTTTGCTGGACAAGGAGATCATTAAGTACGACATAAAGAATTAAAATTGACAAGGTATGGACGTGTCCGTCAGTCCGTCTCAGACACTAACTAATGTATAATTTTGCCTTTCAGATTATCTTTACACCTTATTACAATTACATGCAGATATTAAGTAAGGTGATCGCGTCAAACCTGCAGGATATTGAGCAATATAGCAATCAAGTACAGTACAAAGTTTGCGCACAGGTAGTGATGCATACTAAATCATTTGGGTATATATGGTGTTTGAGCAAGCTACACAGTAATTCTACTGAAGTACTGGAGAAATTGAGAAATCTCAACTTTTGTCACAGGATTGGAATGGTGGAATATGGAACGACAAGTGAACATGCTGGAACAACTGTCATATTGAAGCTATGTTCTAGAAACCTATTTTCATTTAAATAAAATGCAAATAAGCATGCGTGATCCCTATTGGGACAGAAAAAAGGTAAAGATGGATGTAAAAGAAGTTAGACCACAATGAGATTGTAAAAGAAGTTGACAAACAGGCATGAATTCATATAGAATAGCTTCTGCTACGTATTTAATTAAAGCAAAAATACCAATTTAAAAATTACAGAACAAAATATTACGCATTCAATAGCTTAAGAATAAAATATCTTGAATAAGTAACAGCTTTCCACAAGCCGACCACCGGTCTCTAAGAAGTCGAATTTGTTGCAAATTGTGTAAAGAATTTTTTCAGTGTTACTTTTTCCGAAGAATGAACGGCCATTATGCAGATAAAGAGTGCAAGTTGAGCCAGGGCCGTTACTATTATAATCAATATTTTGGTTTTGCCCATTGGAGGGGAACCTGTAAGAGTAGGACAATCCCTAAAAAGGTAAAACTCATCTTTAAAAGATTGAATGGAAATGATTGAAACGGGTACCTTCCTCCATAGCAATTCTTTCCAATATTGGGAATTTAGCTCGTTCTTCAAGCCCTAGTATACGTTCCTGACGCTTTTCTGCATAGAAAAGCGCAGTTGAGCCCACTAACCAAATCACACTAAGCCCCAGACTCAGCCATTTTCTCCCAAGGGCAGCAGTCGACAAAACCACCGAAGCATCTATATAAATCAATCAAACAGTTATTGGACCTGGGCGTTATGAAATCATTTGCTGTAATATGTAGTAATTTATTTATTACATGCAGCCAAATGGGACATGTATCCACAGATAGAATGCGTGAGAACCCAATTAAAAGCTTTTCGTTCTCTGGCCGCTCTTTTCCATCCGGTGATGAACTCCGCGTGTTGAAAAATGGCTGCTAATGACCCGGCAACGTAGTGTTTTACAATAATCTTTTCCAATCTTTCATTTCCACCACCTACGATTTGGATAAAAACGAAGACAGTTTGAATCTTTGCAATAAAAGTTACCCACACTTTAAGAAACAAGGCTTAAAAGCGGACTTAATACCTGTGACAAGTCCATACGACCACCACGATGTAACCAGCCCAGCAGTATGCAGTACCACATGAGACTATAAAACCCAAAATGATTATGACTTTGTTGTAATATCAAAATGCTCGTCCGTCATGTTACCAAACACTCACTAAAATCCAAAACCCAAGGCCCAAGTGACTAATATTGGCATAGTCCTTAAAATATCGTACTAAAAGATCAGCCATGGGAATTACGATACCAAAAGTGAATATGCAAACGTCACCGTGTGTGATTTTGTGGCCCTGAAAAGAGTGCAAGGAGTGCATAGCATGTATTTTCATGCTTAATTAAGTAGAAACGATATTATCCTGATTCTTAATGCCACCTTACAATGTCAATTAGCTGAGACCGGGCTCCCAACAACCTTTCCTGCAACTTTTGCTGTTTCCGTTGCGGAGATTCCGTTGTAGTCTTTACTGGAGCTACAGTGGTGGGAGTCGTGGTAGTACTTGCACTTGTAGTACTCGTCGTTGTGGGCTTTGGAGGTGCGGGCGGTAGGGGGAAGTCTACTTCGCAACAAAGTTCAATAGGCTCCTTTTCCAGTTCCGTGTACCACTTCATGCCTTGCGTCTCCCATTGGTCTTTGGTTTTCCATTTGGGTGAACATGCAAAATGACCATTTGCACACTGGTCTCGGGTCAAGTCCTTTGTTCCAGCTTTGCCATTGAGTACGCAATCATCGTACTGTCTATTTGGAATGATCCTACTCAGCCGTCTGTCGATAATTTCAATCAAATTATTCGAAATAGCAGGCTCATCGCAGCTAACATCATCATGATAGGGGTGATACGGCGAGGGTACTGCACTGCCATTATCAAGCTGCTGGAACTGGTAAACTGGGCTCAGGACATAATCATTCGTCTTAAAATCATTGGTTGCAATCATTCTACACAAGATGAAATGACAGAATTAGCACAACATTAAGTATTGATTCCACCATTGAAATATTCATGGTTGTTTCTTACATAAATTGCATAACCGATGTTTCATGACACTGAGATTCCGTCCAGCGAAACCTGAACCTTATTGTAGTTTCTCCCATGCCAGAGTGCATCACAAAGACGTTGGGCCACTTGAAATGTAAAATGAATCTTCGTGAGTATTCAGTTATAAATACACTGTTAAGGTATGCCTACAACAGATTAATTCGTTGCTGATTACCGAAAAGGCTGATTTTGGGGCAAAGTGACATGGAACAACTGAAGCTAGAAAGTAGTAATTGGTACTGTCCAAATTACACTTAAAGTCTATGTTGAACTCCCCAACGGGTACACCAAACGGGCCGCCAATAGACTGTACATAAAGGTGCTTTACATTTTTCAAGCTAAGCTCAAATACTGCCCATTGTTCCATTTTGAAATAGTACTTGCCCTCCTCTGCATCAAATATGTCATAGATGAATATAATTTAACAGGTTTAGAAAATATTACTTTTTATTGAATTGAAATGCTGTTCACATTACCCCAGCTCTTTACAACTTTGCTTTTAATCTGAAGCCTGTACGATTTAATCTGCAAAAGTTTAGAATTTTCAGGTAACTTTGTCTCAAATAAATGTACAAGCAGTATTTAGCCAAGACTTACATCCGTTATCAGCCCGGTACCTTTGAGGAAATACGCATACCAGCTATCCCTGTCAGGATCAAAAGCTCTCCAGTGCTTCGTTGCATCAAAGCTGGGCTTGAACTGGACCACTCCCGCTGGTAGAGTGTACTTTGAGCCAGTATTAAAGCACCATGGGTAAAGCCTGGGAAAGACCCTGTTCAGAAAAAAAGTAGATTTGCATTTTACCTTGCTTGCTTGTTTTCCTAGTATAACAAATTATCCCAATGTTCACCTGTCTTTGGCTTGCCGATTATACCACCACCTTTTAATCTGGTCTTCCTTAATAAGGTTCCAATCCCTTAGTTTGCTAAGACCTTCGATTAAATCGATTTGTTCCTTTCCAGGATACTTAGCTGCACTGCGGGGCACGTACAGTGTTGGAAGGACTACGATTATGAAAAGGGATACTACCAGCATAGTTTTTTGTTTCATGCTTATCATGAACTGGTAGCTGGAATAGGCTTCCAGCTAAAAACGAAAATGAGACTGGGAGGGAAAGGGAGGGCAATTAAGTCGTATTAGACTGAAAGAAAGGACGCAAAGCAAGGTACCAAACTTCGAACTCCGAAAAACTTTTAATTGGGAGCGGTGCCAAATTTTATGCAAAGCGATAAAGCTGACATGCACAAAAAAGGATTTGTCAAAACGACTTCTTCTGGACAGGACGACGGAAGACTCAATGAAACAAAGCGGATCGAAATGTGTCTACAATTTTGTAGTCGTTTTTTGAAAGCAATTTGAGCTGAAGCATCCATGAAAACTAATGTTCGTTTGTGACCATAGTGTTTTATTTTTCGCTTGATACACTTTTCAGCGAGAAAGTTGCAATTGCAAGTTTGCATGCGTGCAATTTTGATGTGCTAGAACTTACGATAAAGCCAGTAACAACAGTAACAGTTATATCAAATAAAGCAGCTTGTCAACTTGACCCCAAGAACTGTTGTGATTCACAATGCCCCTATATCTAAATGGAAATGGTACATACACTTGTGCATTCTTTGTTGCAACCGACAAAAATGCTACGATGCATGGAATACAGAAAAATATATATCGGTATATGCAACATTGCTTTATTTCATTTTAAAATTTAATTTAATAAAAAGGCATACAACCAACCGTTTAAAAGTTGCACCTACACTTTACAATTACAATTTGTGCTTGACACAGACTTCCTACCTTCCTATCAAGTACAAAGTAGGTAATCAAACCAAGCTTAATCTCAAGCATTTCATTTTTGTCAACCAGCACAAGTGTGCTTGTTTATCAGAGAGAATTTCAACGTAAAAATACAAAAATAAAAACAGGTTTAGTTAGCGTTACAAGTTCTAACTTCCAACAGATATAACAAAGATGCTACATTTCCGATTGCATGGGCTTATGACTTTTGTCAATCTAAAGACAAAAGATAATGTATTATGCATTCTTTATATTGTTTTTCTCTGGTAAACGAAATTCCAGGAATATAATGACGCGTGACATTGTGGACATCACTGTGAAAATGCAGACAAGCTTGTACCTATACCTATTCAAAACTACCTACTGTTGATATGCACAGTGCACTATAAACTGCATACTACACAGTAAGCGATTTCATTCTCATAAACTGAAACCAAAAGTCTCAATCGATCATCCCATTTCTCTCAATCGCAAATCGCAGTCATGGAATATGGACTTGCCCACATAGATATTGTAGCGTGATTGCTGTAAACGATAACCATTGATTTCCATTTTCTCAGACAAAATATTCTAAATCAATATAATTCAAGAATTCAAGCCAAAAAGTTTTAAAATCATATATAAAGCCTGGACCAAGCGTTAGTAGAAATTCTGGAACTGGTGACGATGTTAGGGGTATAATGATATAGTATTAAATCAAGATCAAGTAAACACCAGGTGGTCAATAAAACCATAAAACAAAAAAATTGTGTTACCAAATTTGTTTACAGCTTACCTCATTTCACTCGTATTCTATTTGATTCCTCAGTAAATTGTACATCGCATATAAAATGGACTAAAACATGGAATATGAACGTGGACGCTACCTTCATCTCACCTTAACTTGATAAACCTACAGTAGCAAATTATGCTAAAATTGCTAAACTGTATAACAGTTTTGAAAACAACAGAGGAATATTGTCAAAACAAACCTCTTTTGGATTCCAAACTGCCGGCTATTTGTCATTTGTAAGGAAACGTTTTTGTTTTTCAGAATATTGTAATTTTTACTTTCGGTATACTTTTAAAACTGGTCAAATTATGCCAAAACTTTGTTTTCTATTTTGACACTTCTTTATAACTCTGGCACCTTAATTCCGGTACATTTAATGGTTGCACTTAAACAACATGACCTACGCCATTCTGCATACCTTGAGAAGGTTTCAAAACTATTTGTTTGTGTCGTATTTTCCTTTTGCACGAGTCACGGTCAAGGTTGCTCCTTGCGTCAAATCCTTCCCATGCTTGTTCACACACTTGGAACAAAAACCTATTTTCGCACACAAAAAATAATATCCTGCATGTGCAATCCATTATTTTACTGTATATGCAATAAATACTAAATCGTCATTTGCCACTCAGGTTTCCTGCATTGCAGTTTAGTATCAAAGCATGAATAAAATCTATTCGTGGAATTACCCTTTTTCTTGAGTACTTTGAAATATATTTAATTCAACGATCACTTTTTCATCTTGATTACACATAACAATCATGTTCTTTCTTTTTTAAATATTATGCGGACGACAATAATGAATGACTTTCATGATAATTTTTCTAACATTTAAAACTTATTGCTTACTTTTCGTAGTTAGAGTCTGTTGTGTGGTCTGTATATTATATAATAGTCATAACACATTTTGGTTTAAACATACTTTTCAATTTGTGTAGCGTAAGCCTAATTTCTAAAACTAAACTGATGCATTTTTTCTGCTAAAACAATAACTAAATCACTAACTAACAAACAATTTTAATGTAATCATATAATATAGTACACAGTTACAGTAGTTTCTGTGCTCTAAAGAATAAATTACATTGCAAATAGATACATAAATTTTAAAGTAGCTAACAGGATATACAGACTCATAAATATAAATAGGGATAATTATCAATTGATACCTTGCTTAAATTTCTGTACCTATATAGCTTCTTTATTCTGGATTATGATAGTAGGTAATTGCAAATTAGCTAAAATACTAATACATACATAACATTATATATCACTTAAAAACAAAAAATGTATGCTTTTCAACATAAAAGTACATGTAACAATATACAAAAAACTTGATAGTTCAACAATTTGAATGCATTAAAGATTTTGGAACACCCTTTGCGAAATACAGTCAGAAATAGGCACAGTTGACAGAGACGAATTTCTAACAACGGATAATTTTAAGATTGTGTGAAAGACACTAAAACTCTGACAAAGAAAAACTGAATGAATAAAAGTAACAAGATTGAGATTGAATACAAACTACATAATATAAAATATTATTTTAGAACTGAAGGCACATTTCTAACTTTTCTGACTAAGCAATCCATTTTCCAATCTTCTACCATACACAATCTCACATCACCCCTATCATCTCCCTTTTCAAAATAAGATTTAGGATGTTGGTAACATGTTTCAGTAATACATTATCTTGTCTCTAAAAAGTGCATTCCTTGCTTGCGTTAATGTTTATACTACTTTTGTATTTGTATACTACAACAAAACCATTTAACAAACCAAGCCATTATTACGTCCCAACCATTCATTTGATAATGTTAAAGTTTGCAAATCTGAAACCTCTCTGTCATTACAAAAACCAACAAAAATATAAAAAACTCAAAATATAAACTGCTGCTGCAAATGCAATTACAAAAGAACATGCCAATTAAGTATTATTAACAGATAAGCACACCTTTCTTTGAACAAACGTGCGTTGACATTTGTTAGATAACCGTAGTCCCATTAAAATATAAGATATATGCAATATCAAAGTAATTTGTAGTAACTGTATTTCCTGGACATGTAGAGGTACTTAATAGGCAGATACAATCAATGTAATAGAAACATTATTACTCGTTGTTGTACAGGACTCTGATTACCAGTATTTCATATTTAGTCTGTTTATACGTATCTTCTGTCACTGTATATAGTAGTAAGTAGTATAAAGAATAACAAGAACATTAACATTTTTTAGAATTTATTACAAATTATTTAACAACGAACATAGATCATGTAGTATAGTAGTAATTAACAAGAACTGGTACATTTACTTAAGTCGGCAGCATCAGCATATATAGTTTCAATAATTATCTTAATTCTCCAAGAAAATCATTTAAGTGCTTTTCTGGCAAAAAAGGCAGTTGATGGCAGAAACCCATTTTCTGACAAACTCACGGAAGGAATGTACGGAAGACAACATTTCAAATAGTTAAGGATATTTTAGTTACTTTTCATAGACATTTTCGTTTCGTTTTACAGCTCTTCAATATGACAAGAAGAATGCGCAACAGCAACAACAGTATCATCGTTGTTAGTAGTGTTGATAGTAGTAGTAGTGGGGCTAGAAGGAGCAGATGAAGAAGAAGAAGGAGAACAAGATTCTTGGACAGAATCACAGATTGCTGGAACAACAACAGCGCTTACTCTACTTATTTCTGGCTGGAAGTGTGGCCGACTTTTGCTTTTCCCTGTGAGAATAATGTAAAGTAGGTTTAATGATCATTTTCTCAAAAACTACATGTTTCTATATATTATCCTAACTGCTCGTTCCTTTTGGTGTTCTCCAAACATGAAACATTATAATGTGTTAAATAATAATTAATTGTCCACTGTGTAATAATATGCGTGTAGCAGAGCGGCATGGGCATGAGTATGTTAGCAAAATGCATGTTTGCGTTAATCAAAGCACAAGACATATAAAACCAAAAGCAAGTTATATTTTTAGTAACTATAAACGAGTAAAAAAGCTTTCTCTAATATATTTATTAACTTTTCTCGATTATATGTATCTTCTGCATCATCACAATTTTAGTTTTATGATTTTTTATAAAATTTCATACAGTCAGGCTTTTACTTACATTCATATAGTTCTTCTCTGTTTCAATTTGTATTTTTGTACACACGATATAAGACATAATAAGGTACATACGTTTTATAATATGTACTTTGTAATAATAAAAAACAAAACAGTGATAACAAGCACATCACAGTCAATAATCGAAAAACATTAGCGTCTAAACAGTAGTAGCAAAAATTTGTTTTTTTAGTCTGAACAAGCTACAATAAATTAGTAACATGGTATACATATAAAAGGTACGTTTGCATTGCTATTTTGGAATTGCTCCACACACATAGGCACAGCTCTCCCTCCAACGTAGCGTTTTGTTACAAAAGTTACATTTTATAAGGCAAGTAGTAGTAGCAGCGGAGCAATTAGCGAAGAAGGGCAGTAGTAGCGTTATTATTTGTACTGCTGCTGGGCAAAAAGTCGTGACAGTCTAGATGAGGAGCAGATATAGTTGTTGTAAGTTTTTATATTAAGGCATTATTAGTATCAATTAATCACGTCAATCAGTCAAGGAATGTTTTAGCTTTAGATAATAACAATCATGGTATTCTTTAAGTTTTCTAAGCGGTTTGTTTTGCAAAAATTAACCAACAAAGCATATTAATCATTAATACTATTCACTATTTCAGGACAAAACTGATATACTTTTATTGTATCAGGTTTTATTATTAAAGTTATCATTCAAATTAAAGCAAACTGTTAATATTATAACCGAAAAAAATGTTATAAAAATTGCAAAACTATTTATCTTAAACTTAAATTACTATTGTTGTAAATTGATAAGCATGGCGTACGAAATTTTAAGTAGTTATTGTAAGTAGTCTAAAAAGTATATAGCAGAGCACATTAAAGGTTAATTCTATTTTCCATAGCTTGTGTATTAAGTAGCAAAGAATGTACTTGGTCTTTCTAAACAATCATATAGGTAGATAATGTGGTGCTGAATTACTGTTAAGTAGACTATGTTGATTATGATAAATAGTATTACTGTTATGATATGTTTATATATTATCAATTTTCAGGTAGAATTTGGCACATAAAAGACGGACCTGGATTGCGATACAGCTTTATAACCGCCCTTTTGAATCTTTTTGCTTAGTCGGGAAACCCATTGTTTCTGTTCGTCCTCATTGGGTGCGAGTAGAAGAAGCTCCTTGGCTGTGTTAGGGTCGTATTGGACTTTACAAGGGGCCATCACTTCTTCACCGTAATGCTCTTTATGGATTTTAATACGACAGCCTAATAAAAAATAAGAGATTGCAGCCGTCATTAAAATATTGGTTTTTGATATAAAGAAAAAGGTTTTCAAAGGACAAAGGTTTTAAGGATCTTGAAAAAAGAAAGATTCAAAGAGTTCTTTGAAACTAGGAAAAGACAAAAACGCGGAAGTTCTGGCCCTTGTAGGAGTATAAACTTTGTGTTATGCCAATTTTAGCGACATTTCCCACTGGTACGGTAGTTAAAATAAAATATTTAGTCACTGGTTTGCAAATTAATAGCCTTTAGTACTCCCCTCCATCCGCTTTTCCTGTTGCATAATATTTTAGCAAACCGCTGTTTCCTCTCAGGATAATAAGGGAGAGAAATGCATTCTCCACAAAAAAGTTACGTTTAAGCTGGCGTCAATTATTGTATTGAATAATAAATTAAAGCTGGAAAGATGAACAAGAAAAGAGGAGTGTCACTTACGTCTACATTCTAACGCAGGTGGAGGCCTGAACATGTGCCATAATGGCTTGGGACAGGCTTCACAAGTGGTCGGCATGTGAAATGAAATTGCAACGAGCTCATGTCCTTTATGTAAGAGGGTACCAGGTTTCTCTTTGTCTTCTGGTGTCGTTTCCTCAGGCTTTCTTGCTTCACCCTCGCCGGCATAAAGGAGCTAAAACACGTCAAAATACAGACAAAAAATTTATTATACAACGCTGCACTTAAAGTATCATTCACATGGAACATGATATCATTTTTTTCGTTCCAGTACGAAACGAGTCCAAAAGTCCAATCGGATATGCAGATTTACTTAAATTTATGCCCGTCGCAAAGAAAGAAAGATTTTGCAAATTCGTAACACTCATTCATCAGTTGAAAGTATTTTCGTCATTCATATTCTCACGAGTAGCAAATACGAGAAGCATCATATGAATGACTATTATGATAATAGATACAAGCACGCGCACAGAAATAAAAATCGTAACAAGCATGCACAAAACGAATTTTGTTGGGTAAGAGTGGGCACCTGAAAGATTTTCGGGATTTCTTTGGCATCTGCTCTGATCACATCCCCTTGGGTGACTGAACGCACGTGGAAGACTTTGCTGTAGAAATCAATAAAAAAAAATCGGTTCAATGTCAAGTCAAAACGGAAACCCTTTGTCGGTCAGTGTTGTATAACCAGCTTAAAGGTGTTGAGTCAAATGAATTTTTAACGTACTTTAAATCCAGAACACGAGTGGGATTCTGCTTTTCCTGATCTGAATTGTAAAAGATGATTTTCCGGGATGACACCACCACATACTGCTTGCGCCAACCATGCCTCCTAATATTTTGTTTGGAGGGGAGGGAAAGCCAGCCCTCCAATCTCAATTCGTCACCCATTAGACCGTCTCCCTCACTGGAACTGACACTTGCTGTTTCACACAGTTTGCGATTAAGAGCTTCTATCTCTGATTCTTTGGAGTCCAGCTCCATCTGAAGCTTCAACTTGATCTGGTTCTCTTCATTTATTGCAGCTTGCAACTCTTGAAGATCCTTTTGCCATTTCAGGGTCATCTGGTTAAACTTCTCCTTTTCTTGCGTCAGCTCCTGTTGCAGTTTCCGGCATTCGCGTTCTTTCTTTCTCAAGTCGCCAGCTTGAGCCTTCTTGCTGGTTGGATTTAGATTTAGATCCTTGCGATTCATTATCTCTGCTAATTTATTCACAGCTTGCATTTTCAACATTTGTTCCGTCTGCAGTTGCTTCTTCATCTTTTCAAGCTCATCACCACTGGATTTTTCCAAATCTGTGAAGAAGAAACATAAAATTAAAACACATTTTTGGCAATACAGGCACAATAGAATAGCCCATCATCATTCCATTCAAGCTGTTTATAACTTTTTTACAAGTCAGTTATGGACATTGGTGGTGTCAACTTTTTCGTCATTTGTTACTCAAGAGTAGCAAATATTGGTCATCATTTTGTAAACAAACAGCTTTTTCATGTTCAGAACATGATGTTCTTCATAAATTGTGCACACAGTAAACTCGTAGCCAACTTCCTGTCACTTATTATTAGAAACCACATACCTTCTTGTAACGACTTGAGTTTATTGTTCACTTCATCACGTTCTTTCTTCAGTTGCTCTACTGATTTCTTGTACTCTGTCTCCTTGTCACGAAGCTAAACAAATGGAAATATACCACACATTACAATGTAATTTTGTACATATTAGCAGCTTATTTTTCAACAAAACCCACATGGGGCAATATGCTACAAAATTTATTTTCAACTATAAATTTTGATTATCTTGCTTTTCTACGTCCTTACCGATGTGATAAGTATATCCTTATTTGATAATTCAGTCTTATGGCGTGCGATCAAGTCCTTAATCTCTAACTCCTTCATCGTCTTCTCCTTTTCCAGCTCAGCAATAGTCTCGTGGGCGATACTTTTGGCTAGGGATTCTGCATCTGTTCTTGATATCGCCATTTGAAGCTGACGAGTCAACTCGTTGCGCTCTTCTTCCAATTCCTGATTCTGACGACGCTTCTCTTCAAAATCTTCCCTTAAGTCGGTTAGTTGGGCTTTGTACAATGTCTGGGACAATTAAAACATAATAAAATGGCCCATATTTAGATAATTACCACCAAATATATCAATACTACAAAATTTACGATACCACTTGAGTCAATTGACTGACGCAAGTTGTTTCAGAGATCTTGGTGGTAAAGAATGTTATCATTTAGTGTCAACTAGCAAATACTGGTCATCATTCTTTTTTAAACTCAAAATTTCAAAATGGGTAAATGATAATAAAAACAGACTGTTAGGCTGTCGCTCTTACCGAAAAATGCATTTCCGTATCTAACTGTTCCTGAAGTTCCTTCATTTGTAGGTCATCCACAGCCTTGGCAGCCTTGATTCTTTGCAGCTCTTCTTCCAAAACCTTCTTTGATTCCTTTGTCTCAGAAATTTCCTTCTGTGCTTGCTTCTCTTTCGTTTTCAAAAGTGAGATCTCAGAGGATTGGGAGTTAAGGTCGGACTGAAGTTGGGAACGTCTTTGCGCTTCTTGGTCGAGCTGTGTTAGGAGACCCTTTGTCTTTTCTACCTCCTGTCTCAACTGACCTTTCAGCTTTTGGAGCTCATCCCCAACTCGTCGGTAGTCTACTTGAAGCATTGACAGTTCACGTTCCACCTCTTGTCCTGAGTTTTCGGCATGGAGTCGCTTTGACTTTTCTTCGTTCAGTTTTGCTTGCAAGGCTAAAGTTATAACAATAACAACAATGTTTTAAAACTTGACCATTTAGAAAAATGATACACATTTACGTTACACTTTTGTAAAAGAAACTCACTTTTAACTTGATCCTCTTTGTCAATATTCGGACTTTTCCGCTCCATCTCATTATGCATTGCTTTCACCTCCTGTTCATATTTGGCACTTAATGCTTTAAGATTTAATTCGAGAGATGCAGCCGTCTTTTCCGACTGAACAAATTTGTCCAAGATGCTCTTGTTTTCCTCCATAGCCCTAGCTTCCCGTTCCCTACTTTTCTCAAGTTCTGCAAGAAGACTCTGCATTTTGTTGTCCACTTCCGACTTCATCGCTACTGCCTGCAATCTATCATTTTCTTCCTTTTCCAGGGAAATGCGTAACTGAGCCAGTTCTAGCTCCAGTGATCCCTTTAAACTCTCCAAACTGTGGACCTTGTCATTTAGTGATTGTTCTTTTGCAGAGAGAAGCACCGTTAGCTCACTGACTTGCTTTCGTAATCTGGATGACTGATCAGTTTCGGACTTTAACTTATCATTAAGCTCAGCCAACTGAAAGTAAAAAGTACATAATAATAATTCAAGTTATCAACTCTAATAAATTTTTAGACAATCTTGTCACCACCAAACATATTTATTTGTATTCTTTTATCATCTTACCTGTTTTTCTAAGTGTGAAATTTTGTCATTTGTTTGCTGATTGTTTGACATTTCCCTCGTTCTTTTACTTTGTTCCTCCTCCAGCTTTCTTTTCAGGTCTAGCATTGTATTTTCTAGGTTTCTTCTTGACTCGATTTCAACTTCGGTTTTTCTCTGCGATTCTCGTAGCTCGTGTCTCAGAAGTGCCATACTTCTTTCCAAATTTCTAGCCTCTTCTCGCAATGACTCTTCTCTTTCGGTAGCCGCATCTAACTGGGTTAGTAGCACCCTCCGAGCCTCCTCTAGCTCCTCCAGCTTTACACCAACAACATGATTCAGTTTTGCATCGCCCTCCTTACAAAACAATGAAACATATTTTAATCATTAATTTAAGCAATTTTGCAAATAAACTTGCGGAATGATGTGTTAAATTGCTCAGGTGCTTACAGATGGCATCCCGTCCACTACGTGATTTGACATTGACGACGACGACGCTGATGATCCTTTTGAAGATAAAAGTTGGTAGTCCCTAGAATAAGTAAACCCGACAAATGGTAGATGATTTCCCGCAAAAGTTTTTGGTGTGGGAAAATCTTCCTCGGGGCTATCATCTTTCTCAACATCGTCAAAATTACTGGTGTCATCATCACCGGATAACTCAGGCACAACAGGAGGAACATGTTGTCTTATATTATCAAACGTCCACTGGTCATTGTTAAAAAACCGATGAGCCTTAATTTCTTCTACTCCTTTTCTCCCTAAACGATTATTTCTATCAGTAAGGAAGCCACATATAAGGTTTTTTCCATCTGCACTAATGCTGATGTCGTCAGGAAACTTGAGTGAGTTTTTGTGGTCCATAATTTTTCCGTAGGTTCCCACTAAACTATCTGCGTAAAACGGCGTATCACCCACTAACATTTCGTACAGGAAGACTCCAACTGACCACCAGTCACATTCGCGACCATATTCTCCTTCGCCTCCTTGTGACTTTAATACCTCAGGTGAGATGTAGTCGGGTGTACCGACTGCGGTGTCCGAATGAACAAGACCGTGCTGCAAAGCAAACAAATATAAAAACTGTTAGTAAATTGTCATTGCTTATTAGATTAAGAGAACAAAAACAAATTGTGTTCAGTTAGAGATTGGTGGTCTCGGGTTTTACGTCATCTTGAATCAAGAGTAGCAAATATTCTGTCATCATAAACTAAAGGTTAAAAATTTTAAATAATATCACAAACGTATTACCTCGTCCATTCGCATACACGTTCCAAAGTCGGCTAATTTCAGGTGTCCATGTTTATCGAGAAGCATGTTATCAGGTTTGACATCTCGATGAACAAAACCCATTGAATGAATTGCATCTAACGCTAATACTACCTCCGCACAATAAAATTTGGCCCATTTCTCAGGAACATCATAATTGGACATTAGATTTACCAAGTCACCGCCTGAAATACAAAGATGAATCACACAAATGGTTAGATGTTCGTTCGTATACAAGTTTAGAATTTACAATGGTAATGCTGCTTTTAAAAGAAAAGATTACCTGGCATGTAATCCATAACCATATATAAATATTTAGTATCTTGGAAGGCAAAGTGAAGTTGGACAATCCACTCTGAATTAGCATGTGCCATGATATCCCTTTCCTCCCAGAAAAACGCAGAATCCGACCTTTTGATCATTTCAAATTTACTCAGGAGTTTCATGGCGTATACTTTTTGAGTTGATTTATGCCGCACCTTAAAAAATTAATACATTACAAGACAGTATTAACAATCAAGTTTAAAAACAAGAATCCAAGAACTGCATGTCTCCTTATAGCGACATACCAATTGAACTTCTCCATACGCTCCACGACCTATCACTTTGATAAGATTAAAGTCCTCAGGTTTCATACGAAGTTTACCAATGCCCGCGGTGACCTTGTCATCTAAGAAAAAGAAATACAAATCCAGACCATTTTTAAAAAGTTGTTAACTTGGATTAACTGCACAAACTGTTTTGCTCAAGTAAAACTTACATCGGTTTAGGAAGGATTCAATATTTTTACTCCGTTTTAATGGAGGATGATCGCAGTCTGCAACTAATGCTTGGACGGTATCCTAAAACAATCATGAAAAGGTCAAAGGTTAGAATTCATAAAGCCCAATATAGTTAGTTAAGTACTAAATATCCTTTCTTTTCACTTACCAAAAGGCAGTCAACATTAAGAACACTTCGTGGATGGGTGATGGTGTCCTCCAACTTGCCCAGGCGCTCCCGCCTGTCAGTATCCTCCACCACCGACAGCATTTTTGCGTTGCTGTGAGTGTCGCGTGGGCAGGTCAACTTCCCTTCAGAAGTGACGCGTTCCTCGGCTCTCTCACCTTACCTATTTTGGCAACGGTGCAGTACTAAAAGTACTAACTGTAAACTTGCTGTGCTACCAGTTAAGTAGCACGCTTGTCATTAAAACGGCAGTGTACGTTTGGAATAAAAAACGGTCTCTTCGTACATAAATGCACTTTCCTTTGGACGTATTTTAAACTTCGTTGTCTTCTCCACTTCTCCAGTTAGTAAAAACTTTAAATCAAAAGAGTGATAATATGGAAGCTAAAACTTCTTAACCTGCAAACAAACCAAAAAAATCAACTTGTTTAGCACACTTTGCACAATTAATCCTATGTGAAGAATGTTTGCCTACTAACTACATAATTATATACGGCTCTACACGACCGGAAATGACAAAAGGGCTGAGGCTCAATTCCTTGTATTCAAGTTTCAATATTCATGTGGTCCAAAACACACACTTTTGCGGTTTTTATTCATACAGAGTCACGCATCAATATCAACCCAAGTCTACGTATGAATGAAAACACAGCTCACGCTTTAATAATAAGGTTACTAGTTTAAACGGTGACGTATACGTTACTTTGAGCTCTAAAACAGTTTAATGCATAATCTAATCTATCTTTCTTGTTCTAAATATACAACTCCCACTAGTTAACCTAGGAAGAATGTCAACATAAACATGAACAATTAGTCACAGACTAAATGTGAATTGGCTGGTGACGCCGGCAATTATGCTTGCGACATTACTGACATGCTCCAGATTATCTAGCAGTTTTCCAATGATTATTTTAACTAACAGAAAGACGTGCGAAAGCAAACTAAACCGCATCATAACAAACTTTACAATGATTAGTGACTTTTATCCTGCTTTTAACAGAAAAATGAACATGCACACGCTTTAAGTTCCAAATTAAATGTCAGGGACAATGCAGCTGCTACCTAATTTCTCCGTACACTCTCACTAATTAGCTGTGAGTGAATCAAAAAGGAAAAGGTCACTTTTGCGTCACCAAAAAATCCGCACCGTTTTACTTCAGACTTTGCACTGATCCTATTCTAGTTACTGATATATTTAATTACTTAACGGATTTTAACGAACTTGTCAACTCAATTTCCGCTGCTGCTTCAGCAAAGAACAGCTGACGTTTAGCTAAACAACAACATGTCCAATGGACATTGTCCATAGCCCATCTCTGTCCTATTAATCACGTACAAATCATAAGAATGACTAATCAACTTACATTTCCTCCAAAGTCTGGACACCTTCCAATCCCCTCCTCACGTCACCTCCAAGTCTATTCTCCTTTAAAACTTGAATATCAAAACTACTTCCTCCTCCACATAATTTTAACTGTAAAAAACTGTTTCACTATCTTAAATCAACTGGAGCAATTCTTCACCATCCTAACTCTAATTATCCTACCATAATTATCAGTTCTTAGACAAGGCACTCCACTTGGATTAAAGGAAACAGGTTGTTTTATTGTTCTCCTCCTCATCAACCCCATCATCGTCTTCATTCCCTTAATGAGTTATTAGTCATTTCCCAAAAGATACTTAATCATTTTTATATCCCATTATCATCCTCTTCCTAATTATTCCTATATCTTCATCCCCACACACCACACACCTGTCCAATTCACAGATCACTCATTTAACCACACTCACTTCTACATCTACTCCCCTGCGAAAACCCTGTACTTGTGCATTATTATTGCTATTTCGGTGATGATTCAATTAGCTCATCCCCATTTTTACCAGCACGTAAACTAATCACCCTTCTTGTCACACATCTTTTCAATCAATCAGCCATCAAATGTAATAATCACACTGGGGCCACTTAATTACTTATCCCCAAAATATCATTACTCATCCCTTAAAAAACCCAATCTCTCTCAAAATATTCATCCTGCTTCTTTTTCCTGTTTGTTGGTCATTTCGAAATCACGTAAAAAGCTCTTAAATATTTTTCATGTTTAAAAGATGGTTTTGGTTTTTATTATTTCACAGCAGCAGAGCAGTAGCAAAAGTAGTTTTCTTTAAATGTATGCCTAAATACTACCAAAACTACTTGTCTTGTTTTGTGTTGTGTAATAAAAATAAATACTGCCAAGTAATAAGAAGATTATAACTTTTTAAAGGAAAAAAGACATGATCATAAAAATGTTAAATGTTTTTGGGTAAAAAAATACACACAAGTCAGGTTTATGTGTGTCTGTGTGTGTAAGCCAAGTTGACTTGTGAATCTTGCGAATAAATGTACAAAGTACAGAGAACCTCTAATGCATAGTAATATTTTAGGGATATATAGTTTTTCGTGTGATGTATGTCTATTGAATTGGTTTAGGGATAGAGGCTTTGTGATGATGTGATTCTGTCCTGGCCTGTAATAGCATATAACAGACTTTACTTAACATTTTAACATGCTCATCATCATCATCATCATGATAATGTTCTGTGGTGGTGGTGGTGCCTGAAAATCTTGAATCCTGATAACAGCATACATATTGGATGTTACACCGAAACGGACTAGAGTTTTACGTGAGACCAAATTACATTTTTTTGGTAACATGGAACATGGCATGAAAAATGCCACCATGGTGGTGGTGGTGATGGTGTTCTCTGTGCTAAGGTTTTTATGGGATGATTATATATTGAAAATTGAATTCAATGAAAAAGATAGACCAGCACAGAGAGAGGAGTAGCACCTCCATCAGAGAGTTTAGAAAAAATTATTAATATGCGTGAAAAACTCTGAAAAGATGAAAGAAATGTAATGAAAATGATGCTACTAGTTAAATACCTCTACAGAGCCAGACAAGCAGCCACGAAACCATTCACAATTTTTTTTATAAATAGTAACATAGTAAAGGGAATATAGTAAACTAAGGCAAGAACAGTATCGGTATTTTGGTTTAGGGCATTAAGTTGTAAGTGTGCATAGGAAGGTATATAGGTATATAGTTAGTGGTATAGTTAGTCATTAGCTGTATGAAAAACTTGGGTAAATTGTTGTTATGCATTGAAAGATAGTGCAAGGAATACTGTGTAAATTGAGCATTTGAATGAAAAAAGTAAATGTAGTAGGGACACTTATACAAGTAGCATAGGGTGAAGTTTTCATATATATTATCGTGAATCATCATCATTCGTCCTGTGCCTGTTTGCTGTGGCTGTCTCAAGTTCTGAAATCTGAACTGAAATCCTCTTCTTGAAAAAAGTTTCTTTTCAAGTTGTGAGATTTGAGAATGAGTTGGTCAAGAAAAGGGCTTTTAATGGATGGAGTGGAATGGATGATACTGAATATTCGTGTCTGTATAAGATTTTACATTGTATATCTACTTGCTATACGAACCAGGTTGACTGTTAAGAAAATCCAGATAAATGTATATACTGAGCATTCCATCTTTCATTGCAACAATCAACTAAACCCATCAAAGATTTGAAAGCAAACATAGTTTTTTGCCTAAGAGGCGAAATGTGGAAAAGCCAAAGGATAGGAATGAAGGAGTTTCGCGGAAAACAGAGATCCGGTAAACATATCTTGTATTCATTTTTGTCGTTTTCCGTTGCGAATAAAAATTCAAACGACAAAGATCACTTTGTTTTCCAAGAGATCAGATTTGGAAAAAGGATTAACTTGGGATGGATGAAGGTTTTTAAGATGCATTTTTTATAATGCTACTAATGCCATTCCACGTCTGTGTGTAACAATGCATGACACATTATTTGTCAACAGTGTGCCTAATGAGCACCTTTATGATGAGTCAAACAGTCAACCGATTCATCCTTTGTAAATAACGGAATGTTTGTAAGTAAAGCCGGTATAGTACCAATGCATACTTTATGCAGAACTTTTGCCAATGAATTTGGATGCATGTTGTATGTCGTACCAAGCTTACCTTTTGAAACAAATATATGTAGTGTGTGTATTTAAAGTTATCTTTATAATCTAGGTATGCAACATCAGCCCAATCTCAATTTGAGCAATCTAGAAGTTTCATCCTTCTCATTCTTGCTAAATTTGCAAGTGTCAAGTGAAAGCCTCAAGAGGATGACTCAAAAATGCCTTTGTTTTGTAGATCCAGAAATACAACGTCTGTTCATTGTGCAATTCACATTGCCCCGTATATCCACTTTGAACGAAACGACTACTTCCTTTTCCTTTGCAAAGACAGAATTTCTTATCTCGGTACAGATTGATACAAGGAATGTTCTAAACTGATCCCAAGCCCGCACAAGATGTTGTGCTACATAAAGCACCAAATATCTACGGATGATCTGTTTTTACATTCTTCATTTAGCAAAACGGGTTTCTGTGAATACACTATTTGTTGTTTGTCTAATTACGTTACAAAAATAAACACGGATTTTTACTTTTGGTCAGTATATTCTGGACAGCAGATGCAAAATCTAAAAATATCGAATTTAAAAAGGCAGTTGGTCATAAATCATAAACTAACACGCAGAGTTATGCCTTCACCAGTTATATGATATCTTTGTTCACCGCATTCATGATTTTCTAAAAAGAGCACGGAACGTCTTAATATTTTCTCTTCTCTGATAGATATTGGAAATTATTTTGTTTAACTCATGGCACATGCCTAACTTATTTTGACTTCCAACCTACCATTAATATGGCTGCAGCTACAGCTTAGGTTAAACCCTAGATTTATTTACCACACATTTCTATAATGTTTTGCCAGATCAATATAACGCAGCGTTTACAATTTCTTAGCTTGCCAGCTAGTTTGTAACATTTTGTTCAACATAATTTCTTGTCAGATTTCCTTTCACCTTTCTTACCAACAGCCCATGAAATGAATGACACCAGAAACAATGCAATTTATGCTAGATCATCGATCGGTTTTGCTTACAGAAAAACCATCGCGATTTCTATTTATAGCATCAAGTTAACCTGATTTCTTTACATTCAATTAATCAGGCAGTTTCTTGTGGAGTGGGAGTTTATGGGTATTTAACCACCACTACTTCTACACATACTAATTGGATCTGTGAAATTGAGAAGAAGACAAGGACAATAGTCACAATAGCATAAAGAATTCTTACAACTTTGATGATAAAACATATAATTTCTTTGCATTCTTTTGGTTTTGTAGTAATTTGTAGAACATCCAAAACAAATATATGTATCCGGCCTTCCTTATGAAATTGCAATTATGACATTGTGAATGATGCTTTGAAAGCTGGAACTTTATTGGGGCAACGTGAGATGAAAGAAAACTAAAACTAGTCAGTATACTTTGTACACATTATTTTTTTTGTTTTCAAAGACATTTTTATTATTAAAATAATCCTTGGTTAATCAACACTTTTGAAGACAGAGAGCTGCTGCTCATCCGCTTTAAAGAAAATAAACTTATGCGCTTGTGTAAAATTATAAGTTTGAAGTAATACGTATTCGGCAATCGTAGTAATACTAGTCTAACTTACAGCTAGTTAAATTTAGCTATGAAATAACTTTATACTACTTACTGTAGTTAGGTTTCCTATAAATTAAACAGTTTCGAAATGATAGATCCGAGCATGCAGATTTCATATACAAGTTAGAAGTCAAAAGTTTCAATAGGACTATAAAACACTTAAATTAGCATAGTGGAGATGCGGAGATGTTTTCTTCTAAAATTAAAATATGCGATTAGAAATAAATTAATATTTCGAAATTTTAGGTACGTATAAGCTTATTGAGTTACAAAAACTCCTTTAAAACATCAGTATCTCCCATCTTTGCTATGTAGAATATATAGTTTGTGTAGTTATCCTTTTACCACAGGTTAAAAAATGTGATGCAGGAATATTGAGATTCTTTCACAGAAAGGATACTCTTTGTTATCACTAGCAAGAGCCATTTAAGATAATAGCTACCAATTGCACTGTTTGTAGAGTATGGTTTAAAACGTTTAAGATTCCTATTGAAAACTTACTTACGGGAGCAATTAAAAACGGACAGTCTATTACAACTTGCAATAATTCAATTAATTGGCTAACTATATTTTAAGTACATCTAATGAAGTACACCTAGAGAATGTTTATCTCGTGTTGTTATACATTTCATTGATCTGAGCTTCATAATGTTTGTACACGTTATTCCTCTTGATTTTAAAAGCTGCTGTTACAAGGCCAGACTGTGGCATCCAAGGTTCAGGGCAAATGTGTATCTTCTTTGGAATTTCAAACTTGTTCAGTTTAAGCTGGGCTGCATGACTTTGTACCTCTTGAAAGATGGCTTCTTCTATCACAGGATTTCTGCAGAGCTCATCAAAGCTTCGATTTTCACCAATACCCATTTTCCTGGCGAGTCTCTGTACCAGTGGCTGGGCTACCACAACAATGGCAACTGGATAGGAATGAGAGGAATCTGCGCACACGCAGACATTTTCAACGTACTTGCAAGTTTTGATGATGGACTCTACTTTGCCCAAACTGATGTATTCTCCATTGGAGAGTTTCACCAGATCCTTCTTTCGATCTGTAAATATAAATCATTTCATTGAAAACTTGTTGGTAAGGTCAAGCTTTAAAGTCAGCATATTGTCAACACTCACCAATAATTTTGAAAACACCATCAGGGTGCACTTCACCAATATCTCCCGTCCTAATCCACCTCTTTCCATCTTCTTCGAAAAAGTCATTGTTGATTTCATTCTTGTAATAGCCCATGGCAATGTTATCCCCTCCCATCACAATTTCTCCTCTGGGGTAGGGTTGATCGGTGATACGATAGCCACCCTCTTCCCAGTCTACCAACTTGATGTTAGTACATTGCACTGGAGCACCGACCCTTCCCACTGTTAAATCACTTCCAGTTCCAAGGGTTCCACAGGAAGATGACTCAGTCATTGCATAACCAAGAACCACAGGACAGGAGAGCACAGCTCGGATGAATTCATGAGTTTCGGTGGCCAAGGGTGCTGAGCCGACAGCCATGAAACGAACTCGTCCTCCAATTAACGATCTAACCTTTTCGAAAAGGAACTTGTTGACTAATGGAGTATCATAGCCCTTATGATACCAGCCCACCTTGTAGTTGTAAAAGTAATTAAACACAAGCTGAGCGATTTTTCCTTTCTCAGCAATCTTTGTCTGAATTCCTTTGCTGATGCGCTCCAGTACCAACTGCAAATAGCAAAAACATTAACATTTTTACATCTCTTCATAATATTTCATCTTTACATTTCTCAGAGTAAAAAGCTCACCGGAACTCCAGCAAGAATTGTTGGCTTCAGCACCGACGCATCTCCCTTTGTTCCCTCTTTCACTCCCAAGCTTTGATCAGTCATGGTGAGTGGGGAACTGTATCCAATTGGAATGCCTTGAATGAAACAAATGGTTTCGCTCATCAGCTCCAGCACGTGGGCCAAGGGCAGGTACGCAATGTATCTATCTTCAGCTTCGGGTTGACCACTCAACGCCAGCACATCTAAAACAGATCTCATGCCTGAGACAATGTTGTTGTGAGATAGAACTACTCCTTTTGGATTTCCAGTAGAGCCACTGGTGTACATGATGATTGCACGATCACCATTACTCGGCAAAACCTCTGCAATTTTTAAAAAAAATAAATAGTTTTTTAATATACCCATCAGTTAATTTTCAAATTTCATTATACCAATTCCAAAAATTCTTCTTACCTTCCAAATGGCAAGATTCTCCTTGCTCTACAAGATCACTGTAGCTCACTGTCTGCACACCACTAGGCAGGTTTGGAATAACTTGCGACGCTGTGGGTAAATTCCTTGGGTTGATGTAAATCAAATTTTGTACGGATGGACATTCAGGTAAAATGTCCACCAATCGAGGCATCAGTTCTTCGGATGTAATTAAGCAGGAAACGTCTGTCTCTTTTAGCGCGTGAATGACACCGTCATCCCCCAGGGTGGTAAAGACAGTAACAACTGTAATTTAGAAAATACGTCACATTAGGTAAATCCAAATTCCATTTTCAAATTGAATTGGTAAAGCAGTTATATTCATGTCATTGCATTCATACTTGTCAAGTTCTGCTTGAAAGCAGCCATACAGGTCAGCAGCCATTCTTTTCTTGTCTCCGCAAAAATGGCAATTTTCGACTTGGGCTTTAACCCCAGGTTTGCCAACCCCGCGCTAAGATTTCTTGCCTCCTTATCAACTTCCGCATAGGTCATCCATTTGTAGTCTCCCAGTTCAAACTTCTTGACCATTTTCCCAGTGTTGGGATCTAAAACATCCACCTCATTTATCACATCTCGAGCACCAAGGCATTTCCCATTAGCATTTTTAGAGACCGCATACGAGAATACTTTTTCCATTGTATCGATATTCTTATCAAGAAGCTCCTGATGAAGAATAGAACGCGGTGTGGCTGAGCCCAAGATCATTTTCTCCTTGTCCAGAAATATACCCTATGGAAAAGTACGAAAACAAACAAGTGTAAAAATCTGCGTTGTTGGTAAACAAAGTTTCGTATAGCAATGTCCCATTGTCCTTGAGTGACCTCGTGCGGTAACTTGAGAACAACGCAGTTACAAAACGGGAGCAGTGCATGAAAATGAGAGTTTTTACAAAAGAACAAAGTAAGTGGAAAGCCTTATGTAATTTTTCCCTACACGAGTTTTCATATTGTACAAGTACAAAGCATGTACCATAGGCCATGGGCTAAGAATACAAAAAAAGAAGGACGAAATAATCGATAAACTGCGCGCTACATTTCTCCAGCTCCACTTTACCGGAATTTCTCATTTCTCCTCTATTTGTCTTGGAAAGTAATGCTGAAAGCTGAACTCCCAAAAACCTCTATGTATCAAAATCTCTTACTGCGTAGTTGGAAGTTGTAAGTTACGCTAGGGAAAACGATTCTTTATTGGATTTCATTCATTTTTTAGAAATACGATTTTGATGGAATTTGCTATTACTCAGGACTCAGGTAGAAATGCACTGTTACGAAACTACCAGAAATAGTAAATCATACTGTTTGATTTGATATTACATACCTTTGGGGCATTGTGAGCCGCAATTTTCTTCCAGGGCTGCTGGACGAAAAAGTAGAGGGGAAGGGTAAGAGTATCGTACACAGTTGTCAAGCATGATAAGCTCGTGTTGACAACTTTTTCAACAAGTTTTGGGTTTTGTTGACGATCTAGAATTGAAAAAATAATAGCATATTTTAGCACACGAGAACATTTTTCAGGTAACAAAGTTTTAAAGCATTGTGTAAAAGTTATTGAATTTTGGCGATTGAATTGGGTACATACATTTTTCTTGGAAAAATTCTTTGTTTACAAGTTATTTTAAGACAAAGTAAAATAAGCTTTTGGTTTCCTAACGCTATGACATGCAGCAATTGCATGAAAATTGCACTAACTAATTATCTAACCACAACGTGTAGGGATTGTGTCACCAAATGACCATCCAGCAAACTCATTCATCTTAATAATTTTCTTTCAATTTCCGGCTTTGAATGATTGGATGACAGTTGCGTTACTTCGTTCTTAATTGGCGAGTACGTGTAAATATGAAGCTAGCAAATCTAGGTACATCAATTATTTAACCACTTGCACTTTAATAATAGGACGGCATAAGCATGATTCATAGATTTGATAGAAATGATTGATGATATGATGATACTGTCATATACGTAGGTAGTTTCAATTTACATTGAATTTGGAACACAGCATATAAAGTAAACACAGACTCAGTAGTGTGTCTCGGTGTTGGTGCCAGGTTGGAGTAATAAAAGATGATATGTTATAACCCGCAAAGCAGTGTAAACAGGGCTTTATTTATACACACTCTGGCTTTACACTGCAGACGACACAACCACGCCTTCACACTCCTCCAACGAACCCACTGGGATTGGTTGAAAACGAAGTTGGAAACGGGATCTACTTCACCATAAACCTAATACTAAAACCTTCCGCGTGTATAAAACTCGTGGATGAAGTATGTTGTATGTAGTAGTGTTTAAGAAAATCACTACTTGCTTGTATAACATGTTATATCAAACACGGTGATAGTGACGATCTCACTACTCCGTCGTATCATTCAATTTATCCTCAGACTTGCCTTGTTGTCTTCCCTGCTTTTGGGTTAGAGAAAATCCCTCTTCTATTCTATACATTTTTCAGAATCCAGAAGCACGTAAGCGTACAAACGAAAACCACAAAATCTATTTTTAAACTTTATTACAAACTACAACACACCGGAGGACAAGAGCCAAAGTAGGTCTTTGTCGTATGTCTGTTTTCACATGGATCGGGACTAAGTTGCCAGAAGGCTATGCAGCATATCCTTTTAATCAAATTATGCTTTTACTTAATTGCATCTTTCAGAAAAGCATAAACTCATCTAGCACCAAAACATACATGACGTCCTTCAATGAGCCTGATGAAAATATTTAGCATTACGTAGGTAAGTTTAGGCACTTGAGGAAATGTCAAGAAAAATAAACTTACAAAATGCCCATTTCTATCTTTTTAAAATTGAAATTCTCATGGACTTTGGCCTGAACCCTATGTACCTATTTGAAAACGAACGTACCCAATTCACACGCTCATCGCCAATTAATGACGCAAATTAAGAAAGAATGTGCATTTGTTTACTATTATAAGTGGTTTTTGGCACAAACCTTCTTCGCCGGAAGCAGCTTCAGACTCAAAATCCTGAGATTCTGGCGTGGTGTCCTGAAGTCGACCTACAAGAGCACCATCGGCAGTTGCAACAGATGCGTTAATTTCCATTCGAGGAATTTCCAGACTTGCCGTTGTTTGGCACATTGGGGGTGTTTCATGCGGTTTGTCTGCCCCCGAACCGCCAGTCCTGTTACATAATAAAAATATAACCAAAACCATAATTTAATATTAATAAGTTCAATATTAGCATACGGTAAAAACAAGACATTTTTCAAGCAAGCTGGAACTGGATCCAAACTCATAAATAAAGTACAAAGTCTAAAGTCTGCATTCCATGTTTTGAATGACTTGATGCGTAACAACAACTCAATCATGAATTCATTTTAAAGCGATACATGTCGGTAGTCAGTTCTTCAATGTCTGTTAAAGGTTTATCTTTAAGAACAAGACGCGGTTAAACTCAATTAAAGATATGTATGTGTAAAAATAGTTGCAAGGTTATTATGTAGGGACAACAATGTACATCTTGTAAATTGAAAAACCGTTGAATTGTAATCTACGCTTTTTAGATTAGTGAATTTGGCAAGCATTTTTACTGCATGTTAAACAACAAAGGACAAACAAGGAAAACTTTGTTCCGAATTTGTTTTTTTCGTGGATTCGCTTCGCTTGCTCACTTGATTTTCTCATTTAAAAGATTAATAGATTAGCAGAGACGTTATTCTGTAATATATAGCAGGCATGCATGTTGATGATAGTTAAACATTAAAAACTGCACGTGAGACTGTAAAGAGTTTTTTTCTAATAAGCAGTTGTTACCTATATAATATAGGTAATTGGCTATTACTTCACATTGCGCAGTTATCCCATTACTGTTTGCTATTACTACACATTTATCTACTACAAACAATATGCATTGCATTGTTGCTGGAAAATCCAGAGCTATTTCATTACTAATGAATCGTTAGTGCAAACTTTATTTCTCACCTGAAAAATGCTGCACAAACGTTGGGTCCATAGCGTGCTGGGTCCAATTTGATTTGCTGCACAAGTACTGGAATACCTGGGAAAATTATGCAAAGAAACATTTTTATCATTTCATTGTTTTCAAAAATCAGCAGAACAAGTTCAAGTCAAAGCATTATGTCATGATGGCTTTATTCGTGGCTTCTACACATTTTTTCATGCAAAATCCACTTAAAATGTTTTCACACTTCATTAATTAAAATCTTAGAGCATTAGCATTACCATACTAATCTACCACAACAGGTAATTGCTATATATGAAACGAATGTCTTGGCATTTAAAGTACAGGGAAGCACGAGCGACGACGACGAGCACAAGGTGCCATGCAAAAAATGGATCATTGCAACTTGCTGCTGCGCTGTACCAAAAGTGGTTGACCCATACATTTTACTTGACTAACGTGACATGTCTCTTGAATGTATTTTCTTGACTATAAAGCCTACATGTTACCGAGCATGATTACACATTGTTTATCTTGACAGGAGTTTTGGGCATTGACATAGGTAATTTAAAGTGACGTGGCTAAGTCTGAATAACATTATGGTAAAAAAGTGAATGGAAACGCATTTCCCTTGTGATGGGAATCTTGACTCTATTCCTAGTGAGGATAAACTTTGTCATAAATGGACAAGGGATAATTCTTTCCTACTATTCTTCTCAGGGATGAATAACAGGTTTATGCTAATGCTATGCATTTATGCTTATTATGTCACAAAAATAATAAGTTAATTCTTTTAATTACCAACTCACCTTTACAAATTCTGACTTTGCCAAAGCCTCCCCTTGTCACCAGCATAAGAGCCATGATGATTAGTGGTTTTTAATGCAGCTACTTTATATGGTTGTGAAACTGTCCTTGCACAAAAAACCACTGTTTAACTTCGGATTTATAAACAAATGTCAACAGGTTTTTATTGTTTACTTTTCAAATTGTCACTTTTCACAGAACAAACGTTGTCCCAGACAAAACAGTTGGTAAAGCGTTAGAGATTTTTGAAATGAAAAATATGACCTTGAACACTAATCGATAACCGTTAATAATGCAGTTTTAATCAATAATATTCAACTGGGTATGCAAGCAATTCACATCAATGGAACTACCCGACTTTTTAAATGTAACAATGTACAAAAATTGTTATCTTTTTGGCTTATCATTCAGCAACCAGGAAGTTTTTTGTGGTCTTTTCAGCCAAAATGTACATGAAATTCTGATTTTTTTTCATTTAACATTGACCACAAGAATGACCACTGGTCAATTTTCAATTTCAATTTTGGAACAACCTCCAAAAAAGCCTAATTGTACAGTATATTATGTTTAGACCTTACCAAGCGGACTTGGTAAATGTGCTGATTTTTTTCTGTCTTCCCAACAATGTTACAACAATGCAGTATGCATATATGCACAAATGCTACAATGCATACATATAATGGTAGTTTTGCAAAACTGATACACACGCGTAAATTATTGTTGCCGTAATAGTATTGTTTAGACTGGCTTTGTTTCTATTGTCTCTGTTATGTATAAAAACAAACAGAGATTGTTATGCAGTTTTTTCAAACTTTGGTTGTGGCAGGCTGGTATTTATAATGAAAAATTGAATTCTTTTTTGGGGTTTTCAGCAGCAGTAGCAGAATTATAACTGAACTGACCGTGATGATTGTATATATAGTGATGACTTGGCTATTAAAATAGCACTGTTAAGAACTTTTTTCAAAGTTGAGATGTTTTGTGAGTGTGTGCTAACTCCTCAAGAGTAGTTTACAAATTAAAGGGGTTATGCACGGAGCACAAGACTTTTTGGCAGAAAAAACTCTGAAAGAACACAGAATATGCTTGCCTAAAGGTTTCTTTGCTACTAAACTGGCAAGCAAGTTCTGTTGCAAGAGAGGTGGTGTTCGTGATGGTGGCAAAAGAAGTAGTAAATATTTACGTGTGTGTGTGTAGAGCATCATCATCATCGTCATCATTCTTATCATATCGTCGTAGTAGGCATTTGTCGATATTTTGTATGCCTATTGCCTATATATAACTTGCAGTAACATTTGAACGAGCAGCATGGTAAAAATGTATAAAAAAAGAAGGCGGTCTTCCTATCTAGAACTATAAGAGCAATTCGTACCTGTGTATAAAATGCGCTACTGAAGCTGAAATACCATATATAAGTTTATGTTAAGCTTTGACTAGAGCTTACACAAGCACGGGGAAACGGGGAAAGGATGTAAGTTTTAAACGATAAGGTTATATGTTTGAATTTCAAATGAAAGAACGAAAAAGCACATGTATTTTTACTATATGCTATACTACGCTTGCAATACTCCTATTCATTTATTCATGACTGTTCGTTCACCGTTTGGAGTTTAGACTTTAAGATACCTAAACACGTTGTTAGAAAAACCCGTCTGAAAAGTGTGGTTCTCCTTTCTACGCGTAATTCTGATCCACTGACTTGAGACGAGAAACATTTAAAAGCAGATAAAACAGGCAGACAGACAAGCTTAACTGTTATAATTTTTTTGGAGAGCTTTCTTTAAGGTTCATAAATATGCATGCATTATGACGATGAATAAGATGGTACTTGGTACTTGGATAAGATGATATTGAAATTTGGACAAAGTTGAAGTTGAAACCGAAGCATTTTATGGAAACCGGAGGTGTGTCTGTTGTTGGTGTTGACCGTGCGATGCAATGTAATATTATGCTTTCATGTAACAACTAAGGCCATAATCATTTTATAATGCCTGTAGTGGAATAATTTTCATTCTTGTGATATTGTTATTGGTAAGTATAAATAGCGTGCTACTGAGTGGAAAAGAACCAGGCTTCTAGAAAAGGTTAACCTTTTTGTTTAGGTGTCTATTGTATAACAAAAACCTACAAAAATACAGCTATATAATCCCTTTTCCCGACAAAAATATTATTTTATACTCATGCAACAAAATGCACAATGAGTAGATAGCGTTAAAAGAAAAGTTGGTTTTATGGTTATGGAATGTTGGTATGAATAAAAGTTTCTTTCACGAATCACGAGTTTTCTGTGTATATATAACATGTAAAAGGCTTAAATATACCTGCATACCTTCAGATGGACGTGATATGAAAAAATGCATTACGGACATTGCCTTTACTCCACTGCAGTGCAATGTAATCCCATTTTTAGACATGGACAAGCTTTTTCCGCGAATTTTACCGAGTTTCGACCGAATAAAAGGAGGCAAAGATCTAGTTATGACTTTGATGGTGAGACATTTTCTGGAACCGCAATAAATTTCGGCGTAATTTGATGAACGAAAGCATTATGAAAATTAGAAAAGTAGAACGGTAAATGATAAATTATACCAGATAATTTTTATCCGTAGAGACATCCGTGATGGTATGCAATAATGCAATTTCAGTAATCAATGATCAAGCCATCGTGACACATGCAGACAAATAAAATTAATGGTGCATTTAACTTTTTATGGAATACATTCTTTAGCTAATTGCTATATTCCCTACATTACATGTCACCCGTCTGTACTACGTGCATAAAATGTCATGCCCTCATTTTTGAAGAATGGAATACATGCTATGCCCTCAAATCCAAATACGTTGGTTGGCTGCCGTTGTAGGAGTGTTTCGCAGAGAGCTGAGTCTGAGCGAATTGGATTTTACTACAACAAGGCAGGATCATCATCCATAAAAAATACGGGTATATGGATGGAAGCAGACGCGACAAAACTTTATGCACATTTTTGCTCGCGTTTTATAACAGCTCAGCACATTAAACGATAATGATGATGGTATTCAGTTACATACATATACAGAGCAATTTGGTTTTAAGTCAGCTACTACTACAAGTAAAACTTGGTTTATAGTTTGGTATAATAAATCATAAAGTATTGCTTCTAATGAACAAGCCATATTTATAATTATGAAGATATCTTTTCCTTCTTTCCACATTCCATGAGAAATGTATTTTGCGTCAGACTTAGAGAACACGAAATCTAGAGAATAATTGAATACCAGGTTGATATATGGTTGGCTATAAACTCTTTTCATTAACTGCACATTCCTCATTTGTTCTTGATCATCCATCCACCGCATCATGATGAAATTGAAGATGTACAAGTAATTAAAAGTAGGACGAATGACGTATCTAAAAGAGCGAGTTTATGAAATCATTTCCTTTTTACTGCCTTTTGTTTACGTATTTCTAAGAAAGTGGTTTATTTATCTCGCTCGGTCGATGAGCCGAAACTGTAGCGGGATAGGCGTCACTAGGATGCATCCAGAATCCAAGTCAACTTATATGGATATGTCGTATTTGGATAAGATGAAATTGACTGAACTTGAAAAACCGTGTGGTTGTGGCAATACAAGTTGTCTCTGTCTGTATCTTTCATTCGATGAAGTTTGTTCTAGAAGATTTTGTCGTATTTTTAGAATTGTGCTGGGCCTCTTATATGTCTTAATTATTTGCTTCGTATTGTGAACAATGAAAAAGGCAGGAAAGATGCAACAAACTTGTCTCGTTTTCTTGAAAGTGCAATGGAATGTAGGTAGGTATATTGACGTCTTTTATATATCTAATTCATGGATGTCTTTAGAGACTATCATTCCAGTGTACAGTGTATTCATAATGCGGCATTGTATAAAGCATCTAGTAAGCAAAAAACGAATCCACTAAAAGGAAAGTGTGAAATAGCCGGATCTTGTGGTAGTCTTCATGTGGTCATAATAGTCATAAAGAAATATAGCATTATTATGATTGACCACAACTGTGTCACAACACAACTGCTGTTGTGAAGTATGAAACTGATTACTCCATAAAAGTATGATATTATGTTGTATGTACCATGTATGTACTCATTCACCTAGAGTAAAAACCTTGGACCAAGTAGTTACGCTTCAATGTAATATATGGACCAGCGATTATAATAATGTGTATTATAATATTGTTTCAATGGTTCAATACTGAATCTTATTGATAATTGAATCCATGTACAATTAAAGCTTTATTTGCCTGGAGTCTGGAATAGAGTGTCTGATTATACTATATTTTGTTCAGGAAGTTGATAAAATAATCAATCAATGTTCTCAAACCCTATAAAAACAGGATTCCAGAAAGAAACGGATAGTCCCTACCACCATGCGCAAATCCACTTCTGTAATAAGACAATCAATTACATTACAGACAGGACATGAGCTTCGGATCGTTACAATTAATTTTGATAATGTAACTGCAACTGCAACGACAGAAGTATATATACATGCAGCCTAATAGCTCAATTAGGTTTGTCAGATTACATTACGCCAAGACAAACCAAAATTGTTCTTTAATCTAAGTAAAAGTAACCACAAGTGCATATGTGTAATGTGTAATGCGACAGTATTGGAAATGATGCAACTAATAAACATACACCCTATGAACCACACCTCCAACTCGACTGTTCCGATTGCTCAGTTTTTGACAGTTATTGCGCGGGGAAAACAGACAAAGACAAGCAGAGGTCGAACGGATATTATATTGCTAACCATATCTTATGACTTTTATAACATAGGTTTGTGGCAAAAATTCTGGCAGTGCGTAGTTTGAACACTTGTCTGTTGCGATTGCTATGTACACATCCATATTAACAACTAACTAATAATACATTTTTACATATCATATCATGCCATCATGCATTTTGCTGAACTGACTTCTATTCCATCCATTCGCTAAAAATTATATTTTGTTTTAAATATTGAGTTGCAAAAGAGTAGCATTAATTATGAGGAACAAATAAATTGAAACAATTTCTCGCTACACTTCTTGGAATAATTATAATCATGTTTAAGAACAACTCTATGACTCATTTTTCCCTGAGTCCAATCTCAGGAAACGTTTTAACATGAAATATAACACTGTAAATGAACACCAGAACCCAGATAATTGCCTCTATGCGTGCTAGTCTAGTTCCTACCACACGAGAGCAAACAATCTTTCAATATAAAAAATAATAATTTCCTATTCTCATGCAAAAAATCTCTGGCCACATAACAAAACCTAACCTAAGCCATTACAACCAATCTTTCCAAAGTTATATATTTTTACATTACATTAATAATATAATAGACCATTATTGTACGTAATATATATGCAAGTTTATTTCCAACATAGCTTCTCTGTTTACCTTGATGCATGCCTGATCATGAATGGTATTCTTTACCCTTTTTCGCACAAATTAAATTGCACCAGAGAACAAAATCACACACGCGCTGTGTATCTAACATTCTTTGCTAACAATAAACATGTTATCGTTGGTTGTGTGTTTTCTGCTCTATTATGTTTGCTGAGGGATGTCAAAAAGGATGATTGAAGCAATTTGGTTATAAAATACATGCATATCTGCAAACACGCATTGAAGCGTTTTTATTCTATATATAAATAGGATCATCCCAAAAATCTAGGATAAATGGAATATATCTGAATATCTACCCATTTTGCACGTAGGTAGTTTATGGATTTTGCATTATACGCTCATTGAAAACGCTTACTGATGTGTTGTGGTAATAAAAAAGAAACAAGAAACACCTCAGCATCTCCCTCTGAGGTAACATCAAAGTCATAAAAAATTGTAAAAAAGAAGTCAACAGTTGGACTTTGTACTCTTGGCTTGGAGTTCTCTGCCAATAATATTGCAACGCGTTACTTTGCTCACACACTCACAACAGTAACACGAGCGGTGTTTTGTTGATATGTGATCAAACAAACGTGAGTTATCTTCTGTCTGTTTTGCAAAGGATCATGTATAAATGGAAGGGGCTGTACTGTGTACTCTTGTTAGCGATGAGCATATCGAGTTGTATTGCAAATTGCAAAAGTAATGCTAAGTGAGCTGGATGCTCATAATATAGTTATTTTAGCGGGACACCATGAGACAGCTTTGCCTTGTTGTAAAACTTTACTTCGAAACGAAATCGTGATGACGGCAATCGTGGCGATGGTGGTGGTTGTGATGAATCAGAGAATGTTTGCGCTTTTTTATGTTGTATATATGTACTCAACGCTCATCATTAAGGTTTTGAAAATGTGAGCTGGGTAAATGGAGTGTGTGTCTTTGCACAATGCAAAAATGTCGCATTTTGCAACTTTTTTTAATTTTAAACAGGGCCAGACGACAGACGCCAGTTGATCATGATCATTATCGTTATCCTTATAATCTCTTATCACAAACTCATCCTACATCCTTCTCACTACCACCGAAAAATATTTTTAGGTTTCGGGCGATTATGTAATTTTCTCAGCAAAATAAGGAAAAGTTTTCGCTGGGATCATAAATGTTTGTTATATTAAAGTGTGTAAGCAATATAAATTCATGAAAATGACCTTGTAAATGAAAAGGTGTACATGAATTTTAAAGTATGATTTCATTTTCTCCTGTTGTTGGCAAAGTTCAATCAATAGCTAGGCACTTTGTTTGCAATGAAGTGAGTAAATGCGCTTTTCCTGGTAAACGTTTAAAAACAACCTTTGTTATGATATTGACGTTTGAATCATCAAAAGGATTAATTCTGTTTTGAAAAATGAATTGAATAATGCATTTGTTATGTAAAATGCCCCAATTATTGGTTAAATATATTTTGTAGCACGACAAGGTAAATTCCACATCTGGAAATGATTTATGAAGGACAAATTTCAAAGTGTCAATACACAGACAGATAATGCGCATGTAGAGTTTTGTAGTATAAATGTGATTATATTTTAAATATTAATTTTAATGGCAGCATTTTCATTGGCGAATTATGGAGGAGAGGAGGACATGGCTACAAACATGCCGAAAATGCGCATATTCCACATTGGACTTTGAACCAGTTTCTCTTGAATTTGGTATTAGACCAATCAAAAGGAAGAAAGTGCAACACACACCAGCAACGGCACGCAACAATAAGCCAGTATTGAATATGGATTAAACTATATGTTGAATTAATAGCAATGAGATAAACGAGTGTGCAAAATATTAATCGCTGGAAGAGAATGCACGTTGCAATGTAAAAAATAATTGGCGATATCAATAAAACATTCAAAGAATCTGCCAACTTGCAATAGTGAATAGCTATAAAGTTCTCTGTGTAACATAACATAGTATAAGCCAAGCCCAGCCCAGTAAAAAAGAAGAATATTCATCCATGCAATAGTTGACAATTTCAAACCTTGATTTTATAGGGATACGTGCTTAGGCACACACATGTAGGCAGCCAGATGCGTTTTTAGCAGTCACAGGATCCATTCACTACTCACGACACACACGTAAAAGTGGTTTATGCTGGTCTGGTCTGGGTCATACTCAACAAACAGACTTTTAACCATACACGTATATTTTACTTTTACTATTCAACGGAGTCAATGATAGTGACGGCGGTCTGCAGTGGTGATAAGGATAAAATATAATGAATGATCATGATGCACAATATTCTCCTCTTCATATAACTAAATACTAAAAGACTATGTTTGGTTTGCCTCATCTCTTGCAAACGACGACGCTACATAATAGGTAAGTTCTGATAACATAATGAATGTATGGAAAAAGAGGGAGTTAACCAAGCAATAATACATGTTGTGCGCATTAGTCAACGTTTTTAGTTTAGAGACAGCTTGCTATTCAAGCAACATTGTTCTGTTTATCGAAATGCGTAAACGGCTTGATTTGAAATGTTGTAGGCAGCAGTATTTGGTATTGTTGTTTTGAACACAGAAAGGAGACAGAGCTTCCAAAACATTAAGCACGAAAATTACCACTTACCAAATGTGTACGTAACCACTTTTTTATGCCGATCCCGAGGCAAAGTCCAAAGTCCAAGGTACAAAATGTCAATTTCCTCAGGAAGAAATTTACACATTAATATGGATGAGAAGCGTGTACTAGAATATAACAGAACCGGGAGAACAAAAACAGTTTTTTTAGACTCAGACGAGTTTTTTACTGTCAGCATCCCATACATAGGTATTTTTATTGTTATTGCTTTTTCATTCTACCATGTCATCATATAATATATCTTTTCCTTCCAAAGCCGGTTCTAAGTGCATTTTTGATAGTGAAACTGAAACGGTTGTATGGAGAGTGAACATTAAATGGGATTTTGAAATTATATAGAGATGCTATAAAAATGTAGTAGGTGGCTCCTCTTCGTGATGATGACGCGGAATTGCTGATACGTGGCAAAATATTTGGCGTTTTGGCAAGACCCTCTATGCAATATGCATGCACTTGTTTACTGAAAATATAAGTAGGATTTGGTGTTATTAAAACCGAATCTTTGAGAACGTTGAACGTGTGCTTTGTTTTCTACTGAGCTTGAAAAAGGTGACCTTCCACTTGGCATGAAGGAAAAAATGTTGCGCAATTGTCGGGGCGGTCCGGTAGGCTGTAGGCTGGTGTTTTGACGGAAAGTTTATAGTAGTTGTTTTGAGATGCGGTATCAAATTATTTTGCTGTTGATGAATCATAATATTTATGGAGGTGCGCCTGTTTGTTTGGCAAGAGGAAATCATAGAAATTTTACAGGAAAGTAAAAGTAAAAACAGAGCTTATAATTATTTGTTGATTACGTCAAACGTGCATTTTGTTCATGAAAATTGATTACAGATCATAGTCCATAATGTGCTTTTATTGCCAATAAGGATTTTTGGCTTCCAAGACCCGAAATTTGGACTATGAGATGACTGTTGGTTTATGAGACTACGTGCACTTAATCTTGGAACCGGATTTTGTTTATGAGTTCAGCTCCAAAAAATTGGATCAAAGCGTAAGCACAACCATTCATGATCAAATTAGACACGAGTCTGTAACTCAGATACGTTGGGTGGGTTCCTTGTTTGGACTATGCGCGATTCGGACTGTGATCTGAACATTTGACTTTCGAGAATGGGTGCAGAGGTACAGTGTCCAGTACAGGATTGTGTACAGGATTGTCCAGCTTATCTAGGCTTATCATGAGTTCCAAATTCCTATTACAGCTGCCATTCGTCGAAGCTTTAATCTACGTTTGTTGCCAACGCTTATAGGTATATGTAATTCTTCTTCATATTTAAGAACTTCGCGACGACCATTGCTCGTTGGACTTGAGAAGGTTACGAGGTCTACCTAATTAGTGATTTACTGGAGAAATCATGTATAAAAATACAAATAAATACGGCTTATTTATTCTAATGGGCCATAAACAAGATTAGAGCATTCAAGTTTTCTGTGGCAAAATTGAATGAATGTATAATCCTTTCCTATATATCCTTGATTCGTTCTCTGAACTTTGTCGCTTGCGCTCTGACTATTAGGTTATCGGTTGACTCTACTGAAATAAACCTCTTAAAACTGGTATTCCTTGCTATAATCATGCAAACGAACAAGTATGATAACAAATCAGCACTTGTAGTTTTATATTTATCCTTTCCTACAAAGTACATCTACGTCACAGCCACGTAGCAAATACGATAATAGTCCCTGCCTAAAGCAAAGCTCAAACTCAAACGTCTCATTTCCAGTTTAATTTTGGAACGGACGAATTGAATAAAGTGTAAAGTACATCTTGTGTCTTTCTATTGCTTGACAATTTCATTAAAAGCCGAGACACTGATTCTTGGAAGAAATTTCGCGTAACTAAAACACATTAAATCATAAGTCTCCAGAATTTACAAGCTTAACATTGGGAGTAGTCCATATTTGTTTGCTAAGTTATGTAAATAGTACATAATACGTTTTGGCGCACCCTCTCCAGAGAACACCGACAATGTTAATTTTACCACTAGCGGTTGATCCCCTTTCACTTAATGGGATTAGCACAAATTAACTTTTATTTTGGGGGTGAACTTTGGACTTCTTGTCTGTGTCTGGTGGCTTGTTCTCGGTCATTCCGTTTTTAATATACAGAAACTTGACGAAAATAAGGTTGTCCTACCAGTAATGATTTTTTATAATATATTTGTTACAAAGTATTGGGCATCTTATATTTTCTTCATTTATCATTTGCCGCTTGGTTGCTAGAAAGTGTCATGTAATGGGAAGATGAAAAACAGAAGACAGTTTGTGTGTATGTTACGTAATGTACTTGATGTTGTCTTTGTCTGCTTTTTCGCAATTCCTCATTTTAAAGTAATATCTTCTCCGAATCAAATGTTTGCGTAACTTGATGAATTGATATAGACTAAGGATACAGCGATAGATAGTGGAAGCACAAGTATATTTGTATACCTTTTCAGTTGCTTTAAAATGGATAGTATAACATTGATTTGAAGAAATAAGCGCAAGTAAAATTAAAATACATTTTATACACAAAATTGAATGTGCCTAATAGATAACTGGAAACTAAAATTATAAGTGAATTATAATTATAATTCCACTTTAAATCCCGTGTAAAATGTAACAATGGCTAGTGGATGGGAAGCCTTGAAAAATTATAAGTATTTAAATAGAATTTATTACTTTATTTTGTACCAAAACTCACATATTTAACATTTTATTACTACAGAGCATGGTAATTACTGTCAACTGTGTATTAAATAAATTGGTTACAACCTAACGCCTAGAGCTATGAAACTATTTTAGATTCGACATTTTGCTAACAAAGATAGAAGTTAAACACTGCTTCACAATTCCATAATCCAATTGAAGATTTTGTTGAACAAATCAATGCTGATTGAAATTGGAAACTAAGTTGACACAATACATTGAGTTTTTGTGTACGATGGATGTTATTCATCGAAGCGTCTATTCGTCTATATTTGCGTGCAGGAAAACCTAAAGTAAACGGGAAATATTTCCTTTGTCACACGTATTCAAATACAACTGAATATTTTTTACTTATTTTCGTACTTACATCAATTATACTTAGTCCATTTATTTTTAAATTACATATTTATGTAATTAACAAACAATATTGGAAACCGGAAACCCTTAATGAATCATAGGAAAGTATATTATTAATATTATGTTTTGGGTTATATATTATGAAGATTTAATACACAATATGGGAATAAATGCTACTCTAATACAATATTGACCAGAATGCTTTCCTGACTGAATAAGTTTTGAAACCCGACAACTTGCTAAAAATTAACAATAATTTTATGTAAACCATAAATCCATATGTACCTATTTAAAAAAATATTAATGCTTACAGTAAAAATGTATAGGTATTCATTTTTGTTTCTTTCTACTATATACCATACAATATGCTTCAAATGCATTTAATTAGAACAAGAATATTTTTCGGGAGAGAACATAATATTAAAATATATGAACGTTTAACAATTTTTATCCTTTGTTACATCTTGTAAATATCAACAATGATTTTATGCTGGAAATCAAATAATTAGCTGGTACCAACTTTGACAGTTGAATATTGTCGCACTTATAGACCCAACCAACGCAAAGAAATGAAATGAAGATCCAAACATCAGGCTACTATATCCAAAAGAACGCTGCAGCGTATTTGCCGCAGACGCGGTGCAAGTTCCATCTTCATCATTGCTTTGTCCTTGATAGCACTTACAGTTTCCACTGCTTGCTCCCAGGATTTTAGAACCATTTTCTAGAGTCGGGGGATCACAAAATGCACCACGGACACAAGGCTGCAGATTTTTTCCAGACAAGTAGCACTTTACATTAATTTTTAGCCGACAGTAGCCATTCCTGTAATCATAGTCCGAATCCGCGACACACAAACAACGACCTTTTATGCAACGCATAAACGTTTCCCTTGGCAGACATTCAATATTCGAAGAACAGGAACCGTTGTAGCGAAAACCGGAAACTGCATTAAGTAAAAACGCCAGAACAAGGAGAAGCGTCAGCAGTTCCATGTTGCTTTGGAATGGCTTCATGAAATCAAAATAGCTCATGATAAAAATTTCCAAGAATAATTCGACAAAACATTTTGTAAAATATGCATGCAAAATTTCTGTACCTTATTTGATGAAATCATTTTTTGAAAAGTTGTATCCTTTTCAGGATCAATTCAAAAAGTCAATTAATTTTTCCCTAATGTGGATTTTGCATGTTCCCAATTGCCATCCACCTGCACAAAGGATTCTCAAGGATTTCACCTTCACCACACTTCCACTCAATCATTCCTTCACTACTGAATACCAACTTTCTTTTCTATCCGCAAACAAAGTACAATAATATCGCACATCGCACCTCATGCAAATCAAAGATCTTCTTTGCACTGTTTGCACCCTGCCAACTCAAGCTCAGTTTTTGAACTAGTTCTGGAGCATCCATAAAACCGTGTCTATAATAACCAACAACACCCTGACCTAAATTTCGAAAACTTTGTGTCTTACTGCTTATCTATCTGCACCACTAATACCACCACAGAGAAGCCGAGCAAGATAACAAATTACTTTGTTCAGCTCATCATTATCCCTTGAATAGGTAGGTACATTATTATGCTATTATAGCAGCAACACTTCTAACGTTCACCTTCTGTATTTTAATATACTGTGACCCTGTGTTTTGTCTGAGCTAATGACAACTTCCACTCTGATCGGTAGCCCGAAAATGATGAAAAGACTCCATCATCATCACCATATCGTACATGAATTAATAGAGCTAGCACCCAGGGTGCTTCTGATTTCCCCTTCTCAAATTACAAACAGTACTGGAACCCATAACTATCCAGTAGGCACATATATTTCCCCACCGCGTTTTCAAAGAAAAGCCTGTTGGCCCCTATGTCGTTAAGCTGCTGTCAATCACTTTATTTCTTGAGATATTCACTGTTTTCTTCCTCATCATAGGAGGAAGACATACAAATAGCTGTATATGTTTCTCCTTTCCAGAAAGACGGAATCGGTGCGGTGGTATAGTTCCCCTCGCTGACTAATATCAAATTGACATGCTAACATCACCAAACGTTCTGTTTTATGTTCCACAAATCCTCTCTCTCCTCTTGACAATATGAGTATGTTGATGATAATGAATAAAAAAGTACTTCTTTAAAGGCTGGAAACCAGGTTGATTTCGTCGAGGACTAGCATGCAAAATTATGCATGCAGTTCGATAGTACGATATGTTTATTTTGCTATAGCGTTGCCCTTAAATGCGTACCAAGGCAGATAAAGAATAACGCACAAAATCAAACAACGCTCGAACAACAAAACTCACTCTATTTAAATGAGCATGCCAAAATCAACGACCCGAAACCAAACGTAGTATGTCCGCCGTCAATTCTCAGGTTTCGTTGGGCTCAAACTGTCAATATCTAAAATAACAGCTAGTGCTAGAGAGCTTTCTCCTTCATTAATGGAATCCGGACCGGCAATAGCAGCGGTGTGCGGTGGATCTTTTCTTTGCTTATGTATATTTCTCGCTATTTTGTGTCATTAATAATTCCCCCTTCGACACATTAGCAAACAGTAGTCGAGACATTAATGTAAAGTGTTACAGAAACAAAGTACAAACACAACCGCACAAGTTGTTCGCGAATGATGCATGAAAAGTTACCGTTTTTTATTTCTCAAATGAAAGCAATAAAAACAGTGATACCAAGAAAGAAGAAACGTTGCCCGTTTTCGAATGCATTAAGCACAAGAACCACTCACCAAATGTTTCTCGTTTTTTGTATTCCTCCTATCCGCCTTTCTGACATTTTGATCGAATTGCCATTTTTATGTTTCTTTTTTCTCAGGCTAGACATAATGTACCTAATGGGTTATTTTTCCAAAAAATAATACTTTTTGCAAATACTTACTTTAAGTACAGCTTGTAAGCTTTTGGAAGTTCTGTACAAGCAAAAATAATACAGAATTTATGAATGCATATCACACTGATATGTGCTTATTACCTCATCGGTTTACTTTTTTTAGCGCTTTTCCTTTCATTACCACCGTCAAACCAAGCTTTTCACTTTTGCCGTTATATAGTCATTATCGTACTTTTTGGCAATTTTTTATGCAGATTGGTGTTGGCGGTTTTGCTGTTGCCATAAAATACTTATGCTTCACACTCACATGCCGTTTCTCCTCCCAAACACTCCATGTGTGTTCCTTTAATCACCATTTTTTGAAAAGCGACCCACATTTTTCGCTCAAAATAAAGTTTTCCAAAACGCATAATAATATTTAGGTATATTTACTGGGAGTGCTGGAGCACACTTTTATAATTCGGTTTAGTTTGGTTGTTTGCAGTTAGTTAGCAAGTAAAACTGTGTTATTGCATAGATTGATCAATATTTCACAAGGGTATTATTATATTAAACCATGTCGGACAACGACAACTTTCCATAATCTAGATTCCATCATCGTGTTCATCATACGAAAATAATAACACTTTTTTGTTAGAATTGCTATATAATATGCCTATCAACAAGAGTTAGGGTTTCGGAAGGAATATACTAGCACCGGTTCAGTTCAGTTTACTACTTTCTCCTTCCTTCTTCTTCGTCTCACCACTCCTCTTTACTCTCATTTTCCTCTTTTTTGAGGAATTTGGTGACAAAGTCAGTTTACTCTATCATTACTCATTTCTATTATTCCTGACAACGAAGCCATTTGATAGTTGATATATTATTTGCTTGCAAAAGATAAGAACTATCAGCAGTGGTAATAATAATAGGTAGATAATCGATAGGTATTATGATAGTGTAGAAGAATCTCTTTATATTGTCTCGGTATTAATAAATAATGTGACAACGTATCAAAACCCCCTGTCTAATAAAACAAGTTGAGTTAATGTAATAGAATATGCCAGAATGAACAATGGTTTACCTTAATAATCTATAATCTAGAGATATGAGAAAGTTGGATAATAGGTATATAGTTTTGCTTTTGGCAATCAAATCAAATAACTACGGGTTTTCCATAAATCTAATAAAATATGCTCAGTTCAGTAATAACAAGCATGTAACAATTTAGCTACTTTAGTTGAACACTGTGTACTGCTGTATAAATATGAAACGTCAGACGTCAAGTCAAAAGTTCTTCACTTTCACAATTTTCTAAACTTGCTTTTTTAATTGGTCATTGAACAGAAAAAACGATTGATAGTAATGCGTCACGTTATTTTTCTTGTGTTTTGCATTAAAAATGGACAATGTGCAATGCATTTGCAGCATATTGGTTGTCAGTTTTCACTGAAACTGAAACGAAACAAATACTTGCTAAATTATTACATAAAAGCGGAAAGCGTTTTTCCTGTCTATTCTGGGGCTATCTTAAATTATTCATATTATATATTCCTGACATTTTCTATTTTCAAACATTATTAAAATTAAATGCCACCGTATCGTATTATTCCGGTCTTCAGTTTACTTATGCGAAGGCTATAAATTATTTCGTGTAGCTCCTTTTACCAGTAAAACATTTAAACGTGAATTCCATGTTTGATGAAGCCAGAGTAATTTAGCATATTTTATTATGGTGATGGAAGGTCAATGCTTTCAAAATATTTTTCTTAATTAGCCCCAAAAAGAGTTCCAGCAAGTTTTACGCTTTAACGCAGCATTTTAATTCGTACAAAATACACATCCATGTTCCTTTCATTTACAAAACTGTATTCAAAATGGCTAATACATTTTCCGATTTTCCTATACATTACTAGAGTATATCGCTATCGATTGCGACACTACTTTATACGAATGTAGTAAATAATACATTAGTCTTTTCGTATGCACACGCTCCAAACTATATACAGCTAACTTTGTTAGTGATACTTACAACAACTCTAAAGCCTATAATTGATATGTACCATTTTATGCTTAACACATATTTATTTCTATCTAGCCACTAGCTATAAGCTTTTAATTACCAGTAGAACTATACAATAATTATTATGCCAAATTATAATGTCATTATGACAAAAATGCAGCTATTATAGCTTCAAATACTATTACACCTCAATTCACTATATTACATTCAAGTTTACTAAATTACTGTCCTGTTTTATAATGTCATTGCATTTCATTACATTTTCTTAAATAAACATGACAATTTACAATGTATTAAAATGGAGACTTAATTTCTTGTTAATGTCTTTCTGATATATTGCATGATTAGTGACTAACGTTAAACAGTTGGGTATTATGCCATTTTCAGAAATGATGGCACCAGAGTTCTATTAATACAGTGAATATTATACATGTTATGTTACCTTATCCAAAATATAGCTGAATACAAAATATAAAATACTTTTTATCTTACATAACTTTAATCAAAAAATGTTTGCAATGCTTCTCTTAACAATTTTAACAATGTAATATATTATTTCAATTATATAGGATACAATATACGAAGAAAGCCTAAACCTACTAATTAACAAAAACAATAAATTAAAAATATTTATTATCTTAAGGAAAACATCCAACACAAAACTATTACAACTGTGGAAGCATATGTCATGTATGGCTTTCCAACGATTGCATTGCTATTGCTTCTACTTTTCCATCCTTCCTGTTGCAGATCCATTGTTGAGGGAGCCTTTTCTGCTCTAAGCTCTACATTTGAAATACACTTGAGACCATTTTTCGTCGACTGGAATCCCGGTTTGCAGTCACAGCTGCCAAATAACTGGTGACTGGGTTTTCCATGTAAGTGATACTTTGACATTGGCGCACAAACTGCATCCGGAATGCAGCGAAATACAGTTAAGCCCTTTTGATCAGCGTTTTCCAATGAACAGATTTGTCCAATACCACTCAAACACATGCTAAGGTCACTATCGTAAAACTGTTCCCTATTCTTTCCAGTGTTATAATCTTTCACGGGTCCACAATCACAGGTTTTCTTGCGCGGATGGCAGAATTCAGTGGAACAGTCCGTGTCCACAGAGCAAGCATCATTGAACCGTTTCAAGGCGGAGGTAGATGGTAGAATAAAACATAGGATTGTAAGAGTCACGTAGCTTAAAAGCCAAATATTCTTCAAGTTTTGGATATCCATGTTTCCTCTGCAATAATGATAAACTTTTTGTTCCAAGTTCTGTATCAACAAAAAATAAAATGTTAATTCGGTTAGTTTACAATGCTCAATGCTCATCTATTTTTTATTAAAACTTTTACATTACGTTTGATGGAGTTTTCAGATTATTGAGATGATCCCTTCTTTCCTGCTTCAATACGCTTTCTCCTACTAAAAACTCTATTTCCGTAATCGTCTAAATCCTGAAACAATTTCAAAAACAAAATAGCATGTCAATCATGAATAGTTTGAGCACAGCATTGTTCTCTATAGAATTCTTAAATTCTATGCAAAAACCACACTTTATCTTTGAATGATTTTCAACACTATAATTTAATCACGCCTAAGTATTATGGAATATTATATCTACCTACATGCTAGTCGCGAATTTGAATTATTTTTTGCATGCGCACACAACAGACCGGTGTGTTATCATAACCTTCAGAGCAAACCACTTTGTCATCATTTAATACAATTTCACAGACATAATGATTTAATACACAAACATTATTTTATGTTTACCCATAAAAATTTCTGCTTTTTTGAATATGCTCAGTAATCAGTAGTAGTATAAAATGCGGATAATTCACCGCGCCAATTAGGCACACCATTTTTACTATGAACTGTTATTACCGAAACTGTGTGCGGAGGAAGCACTTTATTGTAACAAGCAAAATTGCTGACACTGCGACTGCACTAATATAGTAGTGCGCTAATTCAGTCAGCTTTCAATAGTCTAATGCATGATGATGATAAAGTATAAATTCATGCAAGAAATGAAAATGCTTTGCTTTTGCATTTGATTCTCACATTGCTCATTGTGAATAGCCAAGTTTTTGTACGGGTATGAGAAGCCGCTTTCTGTCTAACTGTAAAAAGACTGACAATGATATTATCAAAAGCAGTTATTACTATTATGATGCCTCTCCTTGTTTCCCGTTTGTTGCAGCCGGAAAATGTTTGATTACCACAATTATTTAAGCGCACTATATATGCTACTGCACTTACTGTATGACTATGCATTGAGCATTGTATGCCATAATTTTTTCATTGCTCTACAATTCATAAGTAAAATACTATCAGGATAAAAAAGGGAATACTGCATGCCACACAAGTCAACGTAGCCTATAAAAGTTTTTCTGTGACTGATTCAGTGCATCTACCACTTTGCACACACCATAGGCACAGGAAATGTCTATTTTAATGCGTATTATGTATACTTATCAAAATGTATGTACCTTGCAAAAAAGTTACAAAGAGATGAAAACTTTTATTTTTGCACAATCACTGCAAAACACTTGTTTGCAATATGCGAGAAAATCAAACACAGGAAAAGTCAAAAACTTCCATTCAATCTTTACTACACAGCACAACTGTCATTTTACTACTGAAGGGGTTCACAAACTTTTCCTTATGTCTGAAATGAAATAAGGTTCAAAACGAGCTCATATTTCTCAGTACTCTGTTCATTCAGTGAAATGGAGAGCACATGTCTTTTTTGCATTGTTCCGTCATCGGGTATCGGGTTAGCGAGAATGCAGTTGATACGATGGAGGGTGAAATCTGTGCAACTTGGTAAGAAATATTTCATCATCCACTATGAAAACAAGAAGGGGAGAAATTAGTCACCATGTTTTTGTATGGGAAAGGGAGATAAGGACCGATCGATGAGAGCTAAAACTAATATGCAGTGCATTATGCCAGCCCGCCTCCATCTTTCCTTTTTACCATATTTGAATATGCGTCACATATTTTATAAAGATGAAATTCATACTGATATATGCATATCGCGTAGTTCTGAAATAACTTTGAAACTCTGACAATGAGACAGAAGTTTGACGCATTTCATAGTGATAAATGTATGACAAGACAGACAATGCCACGAAAAACGTTCAAACGCAAACAAAGCATTTTTCTGCTACCTTATATTCATTCAAGTCAAGATCAAGAAACTCATTCCATGAATATGAATATCTTACAAACACATGTCGTAAACGTCATTGACGGTTCGTTCGACGCTGTCAGACACTCGTGCTTGTTATATAAGTATCGTACTTTCCTTAAACTTTTTGCCAAGTTTTTATTTGAGTTACACGTAATCCAAACTTGCATCCTCGATTCTTAAGTGTAAACAAGGCGGGATTGTCCAGCGGATGTATGAATACTAGGTACTATTCCACAATGTGGCTACGATTTTCCCACAACTTCGGAAAAACACACGTTTATTTAATAACAATTACTACAGCTAAAACGTGCTTAAGTCTACTTCTGAACAAACAATCAAGCCAAGTAACCACAAATTCACCGCCACCGCCAATCATAATGATCGGATGATACACCATTTTATCGCATTATCAGTGCACTTGAAAAGCTAATAAGCCAATTTCTGTGCAAAACTTTCAGGCTTTTTGTATATATATCCCGAATTCCCACATGTAAGGCTTCACTTATTATCAAATCGGTATAATTACGCTTTTACTTAATGAAAACCGTTTTATTATGAACATTGGCATTGACATAAAAATGCCTGAATATTCTGCGGTGGTCACCATTACCAAAGTTCTTAACGTGAACGCTACTGACTTAACATGAAATGTCACGTATCATTAGTGGGAAAAAGATTAGATTTCAATATCAACTCATTATATTTATATTGCAATGATATGAAGTTTACAATGCATGCAGGTTGTTGAACACTCATATCATATATGACAAGTGCATTATAACGAAAAAATATTTATGTGCATGCACATGGGTTTTATGCACTTTTAAATGTGCAATTAACCTGCTATAAAAAATAACAGGATAATGTGAATGTAAGCTGATACCCCTGGGCATTTTGTACATTGCATTTGCAGCTTATTTTTTGTCTGCTTTCTTAATTTTCACATTTAACGAGATTTTTTCCGAATTTTGGTAGATTTGCACAAATACCAATACAGAGTAGTGCATTAACATCTTTATAGAAAACCTCAAGAACGTGTTAAATGCATTAAACCTACCTATAACACAGTAAATCCTTATTTTTCACATTTCCTAGTAAATTCAATTTTCAGTACACAGAGGAGGACGATGGTAGATTATGTTTGGAGCAATGCACTGTTTGACAAAACATCAACCGTAACAGAAATCCGATTATGCACAAACACATACCAAACAAAACAATAGCTTTACTTTGCAATTGGCAATTACAAATAAAAAATTATAAATCCACAATAAAATGTTTCACGTTCAATTGACGTTTTCACCAATGGTGAATCACCATTCACTTAATCCTTTACTAATATCACGCAAACGCAAAACTTAACACGCGTAAAAGCTGTTTTAACCTTATTCAACCTTCAACTTGTAATATTATAATCCTTCAACTATTATCAAAACATTTAAACTGTTTTGCTTCGTTTAAATTGCAAAAAAATGGTTTTCTCCAATAATTACCTATGTAGCAGCATGATTCAATGCGTATAGCTTGTTTCCGTATTATGCATCAGTAAGCCTATTTAGGTAAATTACTTTTTTAAGTGGCGAAACAGCAATAGATCATAGGATCATGCCGACGCGAGAGTTTGCTAGAGCCAACTGCGCGTTTCTCTTTGTTATTCCAGCGGCAGTATGTACTATGTACGCTCTACTAGAATATTTTCAATTTTAGAATCGTTCTACTAAACTAGCTCAGTGGAATGACACAGAACAGACCTTTGTTTCCCAGTTTTAAATGAGACAAGAAATCACAACAAAGTATTCTCACTTTAAACACCACACAACACCAGCCACCTTCTATCATCATCCCAATCGCCAGCAAACAACTCAAGGACTTTGATTTGATCTCTGCACATGTGCATGTCCATAACACGTCAAACAAAAGGAAATACAATATCAACTTTTACAACAACAACCTATATAAATGAAAACTGGACAAGTAATTTTTCCCAACAAAGAACAGGCACACTGCCTGAAACTCTTGAAACAGTAAAAATTTAAAATGCCAAATAAATAGGTACAATACCTACAATCTGGTTTTTATACCCTTTTTTATTAATCCAATCCACATGGCGAAACAAATCAGTCAGTGACATTGTTAATATTTTTCTTCAACAAGAAAAAGTAGGCGCTTTGTCACCCATGTACCAAAACCAAAAACAGGACAACAGAAGCGTCCACTTCAGTAGTTGTATGCGTAGTAGTAGTGGTCATATCGTAAAAAACCTTTCTTATCAATAAACTTCCTAGAGAAGAATGCGTACAACACGCAGTAACAACTTTACTTTTTACATGACATGTCTGCCGTCATCATCATCATCAAAACTCAATCAAACAAACAGAGCGTACAAAATGAGATTATTATGCCTTTTTGTCACAAACCCAGCAGTACCGTTTGCTTGCCGTCTCTCTGAAAACTTTATTTTACGGCTTTATCGACCCATTTACATAATACAATGATGTCCAGTCAGAGTCAGTCCAGTAAAGTATTTTGAGATTTTAAAGCAGTCTTTCGCTTTATTTCTCTTGTCTAGTAAAATTACCTACTTATTCTTTTGTGCCTTGCGTAAAATGTTTTTTGAGGTTATATGGGACGGGAATACTACTTGTTGAAAAATGTCTTTGGAACACATTACTATTCACGACGATCCACTTTGGTTTTAAATGCTTGCCTGATTAATGATAATGATGACATAGGAAGATCGTTGTGAACCAGGACAAGAAAACACTTGTGAAAATATATTAACAGCCACCACTCATTATTGACATCATGCAGCTTCTCAAAGAGACAGAACACGATTACTGGACTGACAATAAGTTTAAAGTGATTTACTGAATTGCATTGGTTGATTGAAAGAAACAGGCTTGAGTTTTTGGTAAAAATGGGTAAAAATACCAATTGACTGGCCTAAAAGTATGTGTGTGTGCAGGTTTTTGGATATACACAAAACTCTAGTTTCACGTTTTACATGTCATGAAAACAAAAAACAACAATGTTCTTTCATATCATCTTTCTCTATAAAGAGCTATGAGTTAAAATTCATAGAAGTCAAAAATCTACGGACGGAGACACCATGTACAAATAACATAAAAATCCCGTGTATTTAGTTAATTGAATTAAGAAGGGATATGGAATAGAAACCAAAAATCTAACTTGATCCAGACCCAATTTTTCCAACGGTTACTTTATTTCCTTAGCGCTTAAAAATCGTCGTGTTGATAAAATCATGATTAGAAAATACACAAGATTTTGCAAAAATGATTGTTTTTGAAAGCAAAGCAAGCTTGGTCATACACGTTGATTTTCCTGGTGCTCACATCAATTATAATAATTTTGCAAACCTCAGAATGGATAAAACTTGTGCGATGCTAGATTACAAGGTATCCTCCAGACAGGTCTCTGTATGCAAGTGAGGCTTTGCTTCATTAAAGCCCAAACATACTTTTATTCATGATAGAAATTATATATAACTGAAACGTTGAATTGAATTGAATTGAATTGAAACGTTTATGTACCAACAAATGACAAAACGAAAGAATCATGGCTAAAGTTTCTAACTGCAGTCAACGCGAAGTGGATGTGGCTAAAGTATCGATTCTGTAGACGACTGCAACCATTTTGAAAAGAAGGTAGACAAAATTTCAAAGCAATTTCTAAAAATCAAACTTCACCATTTGGTCATGAAGCCTCTACCAAATATAATCCTACCACTTCCAGGAACTTTTATACTCGTATGGTATTTTAGATGGAAATTAAGTTGTTAGTTAGGGTATTTAATGATTGCTAGTAGTTATAAGTTGGCGTTTAAAAATAATTTTGCATTGTTTTTATGTGTTTTATAACAAAAATGCGTATAATATCCATTTCTGCATGTAATTTGAATGCATTATGATCGGGCTTCTGTAGGACTGTGAATCATTTTTTGTGTAATTTTCTGTAGCTATTGAGATAAAGTAACCGATTGAAAAATAACATGGGCATCATAGGCACAGTGAGAAATTGGTGACTATTTCATCTCTATCCCTTCTAACCTCATTTATTTAGTTCAACACATTATTTTACTTGTCCACTACTTTTCAAATGATCACTGAGCCGTGTGTGGTACATGTCTTGTCGCCTTCGTTTTTTTCTCCTTCGGTCTCTAACGTCTGTTCAACTCGTTATGTAGTATTGTGTGTTATTACGGTCTACGGTTTTGGTTTCGAATTTCATATATGAACTAACTTGCGTCAATAACACGGGAAGAGAGTGATCAACAAAATCAGAACGAAAAACAATGCCATGTGTGTCTAGTCACTCTAGTGAGCCTTCAAACTTTTAACTATGATCCTTGCCCACCAGAAAAATCCTCTGAGAGGACTTGATTGTGAGAACAGAAAAACAATTGTCCAAGTCCTTTGAAAAAAGGGGCAAGTCAATCTCCCTGTGATTTATTCTACCAAGAACTGAGACTGGGAACTAGTAAAACAACGATATTACACCCCCGTTTCAATGTTTTAGTTGGATATATCACATCATGCGTTAAACTTCCTGCTTTTTGCTTAAAATGTATGGGATTTCATGATGCTTACACAACTCAATCTCATGTTGGACGTAATACCCACGAACTCACGCAATCGGCTTAAATACTTTGTATGATTACTTTGTGGATTAGCCAACTCCACCGAGCTATAGAACGTGAATATATAAATTGCTGTAAAAAACTTGATACGTGATACAAGTGTAAAGTGTAATATCAAAAGATTACCACTTTGGAAATCACCTTTCGTGATTCAGTAATTATCAGATTTCTCCAGAAAATCATACTTCTTTTCAAAAGCTTACGGACAACGCGTGCAGTCACAAGTCATAGTATTACTATTACCTAATTTAGAAATCTTGACCACTTGACGACACATGTCTATGTGTGATTTTCTCTTGGCTTGAACCACACAACGACAAGATGTCATTGATTAAAGTGTTAATACCTAATAATTGTAATGCAATAATACTCAAAACCGCTCCATGTCATCTTTTTAACATTCCCCTCGACTCTATTTATCTTTGCACTTGTGCCGTGTCTGTAAACTAAAACCACTAATCAAGTCACGCCATTTTCCAACAAACGTACCTACGTTTTATGAATGAATTTCCTGGTATTTTCCATTCCACCACTTCACCAGGGCTTCTGTATTGACAAAGCACTTCACAAAATCTTCGCCCATTCACCTTTTCCCACAAATTCACATGCAACAAAAATATATTCTGGCATAATGCGTACTTTCAAAGCATTTTGAACAAAGGAAGCTCACAGTTGTTTAATAGTGTTGTTTCACTTCAATTCTTGCACTTGTGCGTGGCCCAATGCATGCTAATGAGAACGGCTACTATACTACCAACTACTACTACGCCGTGACCATTATGGCTGGTTTAAAAACCTTTACGATGATGCTCGTTTTTCAGCACACAACAAACTTAGTATTCATTGTCACTCCCAGAAAAATAAATGGTGTTACTACTTGCATTGTACAGTGATACAGCTACTAGTCTAAACTAGACAAGCCTATAAAGCACAAAAAGTCCATTGTTAGAGATCATTCGTTAAAATCATCGCATGTATCTTTACATCCATCCCGGTTCAATGATTTTGTGAAGAATTTTTACATGATAGTTTCGAAATAGTGTCACTCGCCTCTTTCCTCTCGCTCTGTAAACTATTGTTCTTCTTCTCCTGTGTGTTCTCTGTTCTTCGTCCCAAAAGCATTTCCTGACGAACGCTTGGACGCATGCATGAAAAATCATAAATATCTATTATCAATTCTCTAGCTACTTTATACTATCATAAATATGCAAATCCTCTTTAAAATAAATTTTGGCTTGAATAGAAATTATCATATAGTGTTCGTCTCGGGGAGCATCTTAATTTCATGCTTGATGACACCATAAAGATTTATTGTGATTAGAGGTTGCAATTTGCATTTTCAATTGTCGTATTGCTGATATCATTGGAGATTTAATCCTACATTTTGGTTTGTTCTGCCATGCCCTATTAATAAAAAGTTGTCGTGCTCATAATTGAATGTACTATGAAAAATTGTATGTACGTTTACTTTTATGGTTATCAGGAGACAGTTATCCTCATTCATCACTACTACCTCATTAATCGCCAATTTTTTTGCTAATATGTTAATAGTCTTATCGTCTCATTCCAGGAAATAAAACAAGATAATGTTGCATTGATTGCAGATCAAATTTCCCTAAATCAGATCGCAGCAGCACCCAAAAAGCAAAAAGGATTAATTGACTATAAATGAGGTTATCATTTTATCGCTTTTCGTTCTATCGGCGGCAGTTCATTTTGGCCTGACTGAAAATAGTTTTGGAAAACGATGAATGAATGAGTTTCTTATTCAGGGATAATAAATGATGATGAAAGATGAAAGAGGTTTTTGTTTAATTTCAACTTGGAATTTGGAACAGTTTCTACTATTTATATAAACATGAATAGAAAACATACTATTTTAAGAAATGTACATATAAAGCAATAGAGACCGCGAGAATTATAATGAATTTTAAATGGAAATGAAAATATATTACCATCAATGCCGATACGCCTTGTTCAAAAGTGGGAAAACGTGCTTATACTTTCGAATCCAACATGCGTAACCAAGAAGTGGTAGTCGAGATTTAGAAGAGGTGTCAAAGACGACTTATAAATTTTAACTGGTCATTTTAATCACTACGTTAAGTCAAAGATGCGCTACCGTTCATGCAACATGTACTATTTAGCAGGCCCACGTTTTTTACTACAACGCAGCATGTAGCAGGCAGTCAAAGTAAAATGGAACAGAGAATTCGTTTGACTTTCAAAAATCCTAGTTAATAATTACATTGCATATCGCTGTTCTAAACTTGGTGATGGTAATGATGAGCTCATGACTGACATGCAGTCTGCAAATACGTAACTTGAAGCGCTGTTGTGGTCAATTACAATAATTAACTTGAATTAATGACAACGAAGATGCAGAAGTCCAAATGTTTAGAAATTCTTACATTGCCCCGTTGACAGTAAGCCAAAGGAACGCTTTGGCATAATGCACTAAGGACCTATGCATGACCTGTTACAATGCAATACTTAGATTCAAACTATTGGCCAATATCCCTTCCTGAATTTTTACATTCTAATTAGTCACCAAATACATGAAACAAATTAGCGAAATATATTCATTCCAAAAATAAGTGTTTTCAAACTTGTCAAAACAAGTTGTTCACCAGATTTCTCCAAACATTTGTTTAATTTTATGACAATGACGCAAACTAATTATTAGTTCACTTCCCCTTTCCCATTCTGGCACAAAAATCTATATAGAAGCTCTTTAGTCGCGTGCAGCTTCACTTGGCTTGTTCATTTAAAAACTTAAAATCTTACAAGTTTCTTAAGATTTCTTCGTGATTCCCTGTTCCCACTTTTCAAAATGGCACTTTTCGAAAGAAAAAGTTACATAGCTGTATTCCTACTTTGCGCTCTATTCACTTTAACAACAGCACAGCAACTAACGCCCACATTAAACTACCAAGACCCCTGTTTCCAACCTGACGCCCCATGCGACGCGATTGCCAATCTGTACTGCAGCAGCTCGGGAATTTGCGAGTGCCAATTTCCCTGGATGGTTTTTAACCGAGCTACACGTCTTTGTCAAGTGTCCGCAGGTCACGAATGCGACTCCGGAAGCAATTTAATGTGCACGGACAACTCCTCTTGTGTGGGAGTGGACGGACTGAAATTCGAGTGTGTCTGTGAAGAGGGCTACGAGGCGTGTGACATCGGGGTCGAGGATCTTGCCGTGGCTGCAGAGGCAGAGGAACGGCGTCCCAGAATATGCTGCGAAAAGAATAGCTCCGAGGAAAAAAAGTAGTCATTTTAATTGTTAGCCCTGCACCGTTATAATCATAATCCGATGTTAAATGTCAATAAATTGTACTTTGATTTTTAATCTGATTGTCAGCTAGTGGGGCACAGTGGGATTATGGTAATACGCTTGAAGCACCTTCTTGTCAATCCTGTCATTTCATTACTTCTTGGCAAATAGCCTTTCTGCATAATCGTCATACTATTTAAAGCTTAGCATATTTTTCATTTGCATAAGACTCCTGTCGCAGTCAGCAGGATCAGCACTCAGCAGGCTTTTGTGCAAGAAAATCGTCCCTCATAATCCATTTTGTTAGTGGTTCTCTGAACACGATTGACATCTTAGTTAATTGTGAGTTTCTAGATGTGCATTCGGTATTTAAAATGGCGTCAGAATCCCAACAGCAAAACTCATCTGTTGGAGGAACATCCGCTTTAAGTGAACGGCTACTGGAACTGGAGAAAATGAAGTTTTTGTCACTGGGTGGGGACGGGGAGACAGAATCAGTTTGGGTTAGACCCAGGTCGAGTTCCACTCCGCTGGGTTGTGACACCATCTTAAAAACGGTTGGCTATTCCAAGGGCTTTCAGCGTGGACGGTATCTTAACGTAAGTGTGTTTAATTTGGTTTTGAAAGCGAATTAATGTATTTACTTAATTTATTGACACCAACAGAGGAGTGAGGTGCCTGTTGTCCTTGTCACTGGAGCGGAAATAAGGAACAGTAGGGGCATGGACTCCCACGTGGCCAAGCACCTGCAGACATACTACGTAAAGCGTATCCTGTCCCCGTTTGAGTTCTACTTGGAAAAGGAGTCCCTAATGGCGTGTGTGCCGGAAGCTAAACGACACGACAAAATGCAAGCACATTATGCTATTCAGGATTATGAAGCTTATGAGGTTAGTTGTTGTTTAAAGTTAATTGTCTGATTATTTCTAATTTAATTAGTTAACTGTGTTCCTTTTTATAGTACTTCATTCATGTGAGCAAAATGAAGTGCTACGCGTGTTACGAGCCCAAATCCAAAAGCTGGTGGCGTGTTCGAGTGCACGACGTGGATCTGGAAAAGGGTCAGGCTTTCGTTTATTATTGCGACACAGGGAGACGGGAATACGTTCCATGCGAGTCGTTGAGACAACTGGAGTCACAGTTTTTTGGAACTTGGGACTCGGCCATTTTGAAATGTTACATGTACGACATTCTGCCCGCGGATGGAAGTATGACGTGGTCCATTCCTGCCATTGCAAGTTTCAAGGAGCTTTTGGAAGATCGAAGATTGGGTGGAGTTGTGATGAGGTCCACGTCAAATCCTGCGGTGGAGTACGGATCAGATGTGGTGACTGATTGTGGCGTGGTTCTTATCGACAAGGACAAACTGGAAAACTCGGACACAATTAATTGGCTTATGGTGAAGATGGGTCATGCGCGTTCTATTGGGATAATGTAATTGGTGAACTAATTCCTTAGAAAGTTTTTGAGTTTCCATTTTTGCATTTTGCATAGAAAACAGCATTATGTGTTTTTGTCTTTGTTCCAAAGGTCCTGTTCCCCCAGCGTTATGGATATTCCAGGACTAATCCCATCTTTTGACGTTCCTGGAGAAAAGAAACCACGCAAACCTATAAAATATGACAGCAGAGGAATTGAGCCCCAGATGTTACGGGAAATAACAACCAAAGCCATGGCACATTTCGATGGTCTTGATCTTGGCAAACCAGCATACTTGGAAAGACCATCTGAACAATTAAGCAGTTGAGTAGAATTGCAATTTATGAATTGTTTTAGTACAGTGACTTCTTACTAAACTGTATTCTTTAATGCTTACAGATCCGGAAAATTATCTTCCATTTTCCATCCGCTCCCGACTTGCCTGGATGAGATTGAGCTTTGTAAGCTTTGGACCTGGCCAAATCTACATTCATACCAGAAACAAGAAGCTAGAGCTAAAGGCCATGGAAGCTAAAATGCAAAAAGTTTGCAAGGAACTTCCTCGGCCGAAAATTACTGACTTGAAACCTGGCTCTCTTGTTACATGCGACATGAAGGACCCTGTAGATTCTTCACAAGACGCTTGGTGTCGTTCCGTTGTATTGAGCGTGAACACAGCTCGACAAGCAGTCAAGGTATTAATGGTGGACTACGGCAACATTTTGCTCGTTCACATTTCCATAATCTACCAGCTTCCAAAACAGTATCGCTCAATACCCTCTTTCGTTCATCGTATTCACCTGTCTGACATTCGACCAAATTACGAAGTTCCTGAATGGCCCAATGCAATCAACAAGTTTCTCTTTAAAGTGCTACTCTCTCATGAAATTGACCAACCACTCTACTACGTTCATCTTGCTGACCAAAACGATAGTGTCAAGTTTACTGACTTTGGTAATGCCGTAAGTTTCGATGTTACTACTAACAAATGGGTGGAAAGTGCACAGGCCAAACCATCAGAGGAGTTTGATGCACTAAATTCCATGAAGGATGATCCCCTAGTGGCCGCACACTTTCACTCCCATGGCGTGCGTATATTCTATGAGGTTGCGGTAGGCGAATCAAAATACTGGGAGTTTGAAAATCTGTCTGACTACTTGGTGAAAAGAGAATATGCCGTGTTTGTAATGCCCCGAGCAGTGGACAAGGACAAGCTTCACGAAATTTGTAGGATTGGATGTGGAACATTATGATTTAAGAAAATGTTCATCTTTATTATCGTATTTACTTTCAGTGATTTTGTACCATTTACAAACCATGTTCATTCAATCATTCAGTTTTCATTGTAACAATATTTTGTTAAAAGTTGAATAAATTCTAACATTATGTAAAGTTAATTGACTAATTCAAAGCTGTTTGGGATGACGTATGCCACGGTAAAGTTTCTATTGCTCTTGGGTTGTTCCTCTGCAGATTGGCGTCAACATGTTGATTAATGGCTTGGTTGTCGTTGTTGCTATCCCCTTGTCCAACTCCTATTTGCGTCTTATTGTAGTCCGATTCTGGCACGCATTGTCTTGATTTTGTTTGCACATACCCCGGCTTGCACAAGCATTTCGGGGGAATCCAGTAGAAAAATGGGTAGCAAATTGCGTTTTTCACACAGCCCAACTGCAGACTTGATGCTGCTCTCTCGTATTTGCAGTGAGTTCCTGCAGGACTAACGCATCTCTTCATGTCCACGTCATAAACTTGAAGCTCGTCCAAACACTGGCACTTGCCATTTTTGCATACCACCATTCCCAAAGGGTTGCACTCGTCTGGAAGATAACTGCAAGGTTGACCAATGCCTGGAACACAGTCCCCACTGGAGTTCTCAATATACCCCGCTTCACACTGACATTCCGTAAAGACTTCCCCACTTTCATCCCGTTTCTCTGCGCAGAACGAGTTGGGAATGCAGTCATCCACAATGGAAGTTGAACATGGACCTCCAACAACGCTGACGCATTTTTTGGTCTTGTTGTCAAATCGCTGATTAGACGGACTGTCACATTGGCACACGTTGCTAATGCAAGCTAAGCCTTGAGTGGTGTCACAGGGTTGACTTAGGTCACAGGAGTCACCAAACTGAACTCCGGATGAATTCTCCGCTAAGGAGTTTCCCAAAAATAGTAGGAGTACTGGCAAAAGGTATTCCATTTGAAAGCGGGTTACTTTCTGAAGATTTAATGTCCTTTTTGACATAATATAAAATGGTGGGACTTGGTAAAGTAGTAAAATAGTATTGGAATTATGGGAAACAGTATCATAGGCTTTTGACAGATTAAATGCGGCAACTAGCAGTGTCAGGATAAAACTGAGAGATGAAAGTCAAGTGATGGAAATGAGGTGATGTGAGCATTGGATTAAATTGTGCAAAAGCGTCTGTTATAGGGATTTACAACGCAAATCGGATGAAGTATTAATGCTACTACGTACAAAAAGCTTGGGTAAATAAAATAGGGAAGCAGTTTCCACTCTGGTAAATACTGCTTGTAAAACGCCAGCTTAAAATTCATTAAAGATTTAAATAAAGGAAGATTTTTGCTTCTGCCATTTCATCCCTGTACAATGAATTAGAATGAACAAACTGTTTATTCTGCTTTTAATTGTTTTGATGAATGCTTCGAATTGACTTTAATTGACGGTACTGGATTATAAAATAGTTCCATTGATAGATGGTACCGCTGCGCTTCTCAAGTTTCACTTAAATGTTTTAAGCTTGTAAAATTCATTATTTTAAAGTGACGTACATTTTATAATGTATCATTTTAAACTCATTTATCATCATGCTGCTGCTGCCCCTCTTCAGCAATTTGCAATCCGCCCAGACTCGGTCCAGCTATAAACTTTTTATGCTCTTCGTCATCAGCCTCATCGTCATCTCCTTCCCAATGCTCCTCCCTAATAGACCACACCTCATCGTCATCAGACTCCTCCAACTCCTCAGGAATATCCTCCCCACTGTACAGTCTGAAAAAACCTGGAAGGTAAAACTGACTCTTGGGGGGTTTCTTCATGCCATCCGGAAGTAGCATGGTTTTGCGTTTTCTTTGCATTTTTTCAAACTTTGTATGAGAATTCAGAAATGGTTTGATGAGTATCTAGGCTTTTAAATTATATCTGTTCTCATGATTAGTGGTTACCATTATTAGCGCTCTTCGACCTGTACGCTTGATCTCTGGATGGGTAAATACGTACCAAATAATTTCCACCAAACGAAATCCCACAGCGCCCATGATGGGAATGATAAACACGCAAATGCACAAGAAAATGGCTAACGCAAAGGGAAACAAAAGGGGCAATAAGATTTCAGCGGATTGTGGACTGGATCTCTCGTCCTTTGTCTGAGGATGAACTTCCTGGTTCACAAGCCAAACGTCAAGTTCGTCGCCCGCTGAAATATAAATGCGTCTTGTGTAACCTTACTCACCTGAATAGGTTGAAATGATGACAAGACCGAGACAAATTTGCATATTATTATATTAAAAAGTAACCGTCAAGAGTATAACGGCTAAAGAGAAAGGACCATGTTGTATCATCATGCTGATAAGCTTCTTGTGGCTCGGATATTTCCGGAGCTAGACAATGTCTCTCGCGTTGATACAAAGTTCTGGGGTCTTCCGGTCTTTGAAATGTTAGTCTTTGTCTTGATGAATAAATTAAATGTTTTGTCAAATTAAACTAAGTTGTTTTCAATGATTTATTAAACACAGTTAGCATTTTATTACTCTTTCCAAAGATTTTCCAACAGCGAACTGCTGTCGGGCATGCTGAGGGAAGTTTCGATTTTTGTGGATTCAGTTCCATGAACGTATTGCTTGCTTTGCAATAAAAGCAAACACAGGTACAGAAACAAGTTGATTCTATGCATGATTGACATTACTTCTGCAAATGAAACCTACTCATTCTAGCTATTAATCTCACAATGCCCATTTTACCTTAACAGCTTTATTGAAAACTTGTAAAACTAAAAATCTCAAAATCTGTAAAAATATCCCATATCCCTGCTTAGAGGTCATAGCGTCATGGTGTTCAATACTGTTGCGTTTTATTCATTTGCTTCTTTCCATTACATCGACATAGATTGTATCATGCGGTTGGAGAAAGGGTCCTCCTGGAATAAACTTTAGTTGAGTATCCTTTCTCCCAACAAACTTAAAGTGTCTCAGCAAATATGCCAGAATCAGAGGCATGACCTCATACGCAAATCTCATTCCTGTGCAGTTCCGTGGTCCATGTCCGAATGACGTGCTAGCATACGGGTTCAACTTGTCCTTGTTTTCCGGCATGAATCGTTCAGGGTCGTACTTTTCAGGATTTTCATTGTATTCCGAGTTCCGATTAATTGCCCAAATGGGAAAAATGATGGTCATTCCCTTTTTAATGTGCAGGTTATATTGCTTGTTGGACCAGTCCTTGGTGCACAAACGCTCAGTGCGATGGAAAACCGGATATAACCGGAGAGATTCATTGATACATGCGTTCAAGTAGGTAAACTCTGTAAGTTGCTCATGTTCGATTTTATTCTGGTGCTTGTCAAAAACAGCATCCACCTCGGCATACAATCGTTGTTCCATTTCCGGGTCTTGGGTCAAGTGGTAAATTACCGTGCTGACCATAGTGCTCACTTGGTCTTGGGAAGCAATGTAGAAAACTAGAGCATGTGCCATGATTGTGTACTCGTTTACATTGTTTTGTTTAAATTCGGGAGTGTCCAGCTTGTCATACCATTCAACACACATGTCCACAACATCGTTAAACTTTTTTCCAGAACGTTTCCTCTCATCCACCATTTGTCTGAATATTTTGACAAACTTATCAACAGGTTCCGCATTGAAGATGGAAGGTATAAACTTTTTGATAATCGGAAGGGAATCTGAAATTGAAATTGATCTTAGTAAGATCCTGTTTACAAGAGCTTGTAAAAATGGTTAAAATGTTGATATTTGCATACGAGACCACATCACCAGTTCGGGAGAATGGTTGTCAACCGGAGAGGTTAACATGTCTCTTACTATTTTAGCAAATTCATTATCATCATCTCGATTCGCACCAATGCGAATGGAGAACACGCACCTTCCAATTAAATCCGTCAGCATGGTATGAACAGCTCTGTTAAAGTTTGATGAATTTATCAAGTGTGAAAATGTAAACTTTACAGCTATTTTTATAATAATATTTGCACGTACATGTCCACTGGAAACTTTTCATACACTCCATTGTCCGTCTTGATCTTTTCCTTAATGTAAAACACAAAGTCTTGGGTTGCCTCGACCATGGGTAAATTCATTTGCTTGATTTTTGCAACTGTGAAAGCTGGAGTTGCAAGGGCACGAACAAACCTCCATTTTTCAGCTATACAAGAAAAAGTGCAAAAATGTAAGATCATATCTAATATCTATCATGCCCTGTACATTCAGAACTAACCTGGTCGTAACACCTCAGAAATCTCGTTCATTACCGGGTTTCCAAACTCGAACACTGGCTTGCCGTTAAAATAGTCAGCATCTTTGACGCACATTAAACGGACCAGTTCAGGAACGCATACGAATAGCTGTGGCTGACGTCCATCGTAAACCTAAATATTCATCATTTGATGACAATGAAAATGATCTTAGTGAAAATGGAGTTCAAAGTTAATAGTCTCAGAGTACCCCAAAAATCGGACCGTAATCATCCATCCATTTCTTGTCGTTCAAACCACAAACTGTTTCGTAAGTTTCTCTCGTTGAGCCCAAAAGTGGATGATGCTTCACCACTGGAACTCCCATCTTTTCCAAAACGCCATATTCCCAACGAATGTACACCAGTAACAGAATCACTACAAGAACAATTAACAACACTAACGCAAGCAGCAGCGTAATCATATTTAATAATTGGTTTCTTTAAATTTTATCAGTGAATTTGTCTTCCAAGTTGCAAATGTTGACAATCTTGGAATAGGAATCCGAATTTCGGACTGATTCGTGAACATTGCGAATGCAACCGAAATGTTCTTACAGATTTCTTTGTGTAGATCCTCGCATAAAACTTTCAAGGTCTTTCTTTCCAGGTTTTTGTGTGTGCGTCTGCTGGGATTTATGCGAGATGTGATGCCACAAGGCATTAGGCATACCATTTTTTGCTTTGATATGCATGCTTTATCCATGTGCACTCTCATCGTTATCTAATGGCGATGATAGTGCAATGGCTGTACTTGTCCTTGGCTGTCGTTCATAATTATCGACCTCATGTCAATCTGAAAAACGATGTTACGTGCGTTATTGCATATTATAGTTGTAAACATGTATGTATAACCTACCTTATAAGTAGACATTATGTCATGTATCATTTTTTATGCTATTCAGATTTGCATTTTTCCAGAATTTTACCTATTTGACAGGAATGATAAAATATGATAATATTTTAGTACCATATATTTTCTACTATGCATGATAAGAAGCTTGAATTATCGCAAAATTAATGAATATCGATTTTTTATATTGACAGATCTTTCTTATGGTTATACCTATTTTACAATTAGGACACGCTTAACAGGCTACGTCTGCTTTAAGTTCCCTGAAATCTATTGAAATTAGCAAAGTAATTCAGTATGCTTGCTAGAGTTTTTGTTCTAAAAAGGGCCTTTGATGGGCTGCCAAAGACGAGCGATTTTGAAATTGTTGAGGAGAAAATTCCGGATGCACTAAAGGATGGAGGTAGCATACCAATTACAACCAGCTTGTTAAAAATAGCATGATGTGATTTACTGGACATGGACATATTTAATCTGTTACAGAAATTTTGACAAAGGCGGAATATTTGACAGTCGATCCATGAGACTACATGGCAAGGAAGGACAGCCTTTACCGGGAGGTCAGATTGCAAGGTATACAAAGTCTTTTCATACTGGCAAGTGTTGTAAAAACGTTGATTATACTTCTAAAATTTTGTTTGCGTTTTAGAGTTTTAAAAAGCCGCAACTCTGAATTCCCAGAGGGATCTCAAGTATGCGGCTTCTTTGGATGGCGCGATCTAACCGTTTACAAACCAGATCCGGATGGGCCCCGAAGTTTTTTAACAATTCATAAAATGCCTGATATGAAAAAACTTCCAGATTCATACGGTTTGGGAGTGGTTGGAATGCCGGGAAACACGGCCTTCTTTGGCCTGCTTGAAATTTGTCAACCAAAAGCTGGCGAAACTTTGGTTGTCACTGCGGCTGCAGGTGCAGTAGGTAGCACGGTTGGGCAAATTGGGAAAATCAAAGGTTCGCTGCGTTTTACTCGATTATTTTTCAGTTTGAATGGAAACTTTTTATAACTGTAAAAAATAGGATGCAGGGTAATTGGGTTTGCGGGTTCTGATGAGAAAGTAAAATGGCTTCAGGATGAACTTGGCTTTGATGTTGCTATAAATTACAAAAAAGTCTCTGACCTGGATGCAGTATTCAAGAAGCATGCGCCCAACGGAATTGACTGCTACTTTGACAATGTATAATGAACTTGACCTATATTTCCCTTCCTAGTCATAGTCCTAGTATATGGCATGTCTTGTTGATAAATGGCAGGTGGGAGGCGAATTCAATTACCATGTGGTAAGAAATATGAATCCTCGTGGAAGGATCGCACAATGTGGTTCCATTTCAGAATATAACGCTGATCGATCTGGCATTCCAAAAGGTTCAGAGTTATTCTTACTTTCATTTTTATGCTAATAGTGCTCTAGATTGGAAACATGATAATATCGACTATCATATGCGAATAAATTGCAATTTCACCTTTCAGTGCCTTTTGACTACCCTACTTTCCGAGTTAAATACGTTAAGATGGAAGGATTTGAGGTGGGTCGTTGGGAAGATAGATGGTTTGAGGGACTGCATCAAGTTAGAGACTGGATATTGGAGGTACTTGCTACAATAAATGTTGCATGAAATGTTCAGAATTTACATGGAAAGATGTTTTAACTTTTCTGGATTTTTTCAGGGGAAAATAAAAGTGAGGGAGACCGTTACAGAAGGGTTCGAGAATATGCCGCAAGCATTTATAGAGATGCTTCAAGGTAACAATATCGGCAAGCAAGTGATTAAGGTTTAGATAAAATTTACCATATAGTATGTGTCATGTGAAATTGTAAAAATGTGTTGTATATCGTTGTACATTTTGAGGAATAAGCGAAACCCAAAAATAAAATAAAAGCCTATTGGGATTATAAGGCTTTAAACATATATACATAATGCCTTTTTTTACCAAAATGACATCATCTCTGTATGAGTTTGCCAGTTTAACAGTGTGTATGTGGTTTATTAATCACATGCCTGTCTCTATAAGTTATGATAGTTACACAGTCCATAATATTCATAGATATAAAACACTTGACTGCCTTGCCGGAGATCGAGGTGTACATTTTGTTGAAAGTCAAAACAAATACATAATTTTTTAATTGAATACATTTAAACCATTGACAGACTGACTGGTATATGCAGCTCAATGTAATTTTAAGTTATAGCAGTCACTAGTTTATCGACAATCGAGATAGAACTCTCATTCAGTTCAAATATTTAGCCACTATGCTTTCCAAGGTTTTTGTTCTAAAATGTCCTTTCGACGGACTTCCAAAGGTGACAGATTTTCAAATTATCGAGGAGAAAATTCCGGATGAGTTACAAGAAGGAGGTAGCCACATTTGCAATCCCATATACTTATCGAAAAGAGTGCAATAATTTCATATAAAACTGTTTTCGTCCCAAGAAATTCTAGCAAAGGCCGAATTTTTGACAGTTGATCCTTATATGCGGCTATTTGGTAAGCCAGGAGAGCCCTTACCCGCATGTCAAGTCGCAAGGTATATTGCTGATTGTATTTTTTGCAAACGCTTTCCCTTACTACAAAGTATGTCTGAAATTATCATATAAAAAAGTAAAAATACGCCATATTACAGAATAATCAAAAGTCGCAACTCTGAATACGCGGAGGGATCCCAAATATGCGGTTTGTTTGGCTGGCGTGATTACACAGTTTTCAAACCAAAAGGCCAACGAACTTTCATCTCTGCACAAAAAGTGCCTGATATGACAGCTTTGCCTGAAACTTACTTTCAGGAAGTAAGCAAAATGCCTGATATGCAAGGACTTCCTGATTCGTATGCTCTGGGAATAATTGGAATGCCAGGAAACTCTGCATATTTCGGAATACTGGACGTTGGTAAACCGCAACAGGGTGAAACTTTGGTAGTCACAGGGGCTGCTGGAGCAGTGGGCTACATTGCTGGGCAAATTGGGAAGATTAAAGGGTTTGTACTATTTATTTTATGACTTCCGTTTTGTACCTTACTTATGATTCATGATAACAGGATGTAGGGTAATTGGGGTTGCCGGTTCTGACGAGAAAGTAAAATGGCTACAAGAGGAACTTGGCTTTGATGCTGCAATAAATTACAAGAAAGTCTCTGACTTGGATGCAGCACTCAAGGAACACGCTCCAAATGGAATTGATTGCTATTTTGACAATGTAATTTCTACATTTTTGCAAAAAGATACAATGATTTATCCTACTGTATCTACAATAATTTTCCTTATCTTAGGTTGGAGGTGAATTTCTTTATCACGTTATGAGAAATATGAAACCGAATGGAAGGATCGTAAGATGTGGTTCCTCGTCTGAATATAATACAAATACAGATGCGTCTGGCATTAAAAAAAGTTTGCATTTAAAGTTTAATTATCTATTTAACTAAACCTACCAACGCATTGCCAGTATAGTGTCTTATATTGTCTTTAAAAATCATCTTTTCAGTACCATTCGACTCCTTCATTTTTTTAGCTAAAGGTCTAAAGATGGAAGGTTTTAATGTGTGTCAGTACGGTGATAGATGGATGGAGGGATTGACTCAACTTAGACAATGGGTACTTGAGGTAAACCTGTCATGTCTTTTTCATTTTAAAAGATTTTTAGAGTATTCCCATTGTAATTCACCGAGCTTTCTTCCAGGGCAAGCTAAAAGCAAAAGAGACGATTACAGAAGGATTTGAGAATATGCCGCAAGCATTTATAGAAATGCTTCAAGGTAACAATACTGGCAAACGGATAGTAAAGGTTTAGAAGATTGATGCTCCAATGTTGCTTGCAAGTTACCCCTATTCTTTGTGAAAACCATGAAACAAATTATAAAAGAAAATTATTCATTATTGATATGGAAAGACTTTCATAAAAAATTTGTCACAGAATTTTGCATTTCCACTCTTCTATAAATTCAACATTCAACACTGCATACTGGAAGCGTTGTAGTAGCAGCGAAACCTAAATGGCAATGATGATCAAATTGTGCATTTTTGGAAACGTGCAGTTGTCAATTTTGTCGATGCTGCTCTGAACAACAGGGTCCCCAAGGATACGTCAACCTTTGCATTTTTCGAACCTTGCCTGAATAAATTCTCGATGTATTCATACATGACCACTTTGCATTTGTCCTAGTTGTCCTGTCCCGTCGTCATCTCTGTGCTGAATACCACAGTCTGCACTTTTGACTTTTACTCTCATTCTTGCAATTTTGCTAGGTTTTGGTAATTACGAATAAACTCGTCAAGCTATTCGGACAGTCGGAGGCAGTTTTTGGAATTCGAAAGCAAAGATTGAAGTCTTTATAATTACTATTCTTTGTCAAGCTTCGAATTTCTGGTGTTTTCAGCATCAATTTGCAATGTCATTCGCCATTAAGTTCATCCTTGGAATATTCACTGCCGCCGCAGTAGTATTTCCCCCCCTTGTAACTGGTCTTCTGGAGTCGATGTGTTTCAGCCCAACATTTTACAGACTAACTACCGGAGGCGGAGGTGCAGGAGTTATAGAAGGGCCGAAAGGTACGTAACGGTAAAGGTATAAAATACGTAACGGTGTTCGGGGTAGGGGGAGGTAGTGGGATTCGTTACGGTTTCGTACCTGGTCCTACGGCAGCGTTACGTAACCGGCAAACAAAGTAAAATACTGGCAAAGATCCCTCATTTTACAGATCTATATACTTAACTTTGCAACTCAACTGTTACTCCTAGTCATTGCTTGTGTGTCACCTTTCTTGTTTGACTTTGCTAGAAAGTTTTAACTTCAGTTAACATTTAAACTGATAAAAAATGTCTGACAAAAGTAAATTGCACAGTGATCTATTGAATGCATTGCGTGTGTGTGTGTGAACACGATAAGGTCAGACGCGTTATAAGAATCAAACCAAATTTGGTACAGTAGTTCATGGGGTCATAAGGACTAGGACTCCTAATTAAGGAGGAACCCTTTTGAGCTAGATTTTTTTTACCTAATTAGGCACTTGGCACTAATTACTTACAAAATCATTAAAAAACTTGTATTTGATGCTTTATGATGAATATGAATTTTTTAGACCCGGCCTGGAATAGACTTTACCCAACCGACGTACCATGGTCTCACTCCTTTTGGGGACTTCCCTTTTTTCCTGGTAATGATAGTTTTTTAAAAACTCCTGTGGTTCTTAGTTTCGTGAAGAATTCCGTCGGGGACACTCTGTCTGGCTGGGTCTCACTGGATTTCAAGAGAGTGTCCACGTCTGCTTTTCACTATTTAGCTGTTTGGGCAGTCAACGAGCATAACGAAGTTTACGGCGAATTTGTCTTCACAAGCCCGAGGTATCAAAACTTCCAATGTAAACCACATGGGAGTGTTCAAATTCGTAAGAATTTATAGCAGTTCAAATTAAAAATATTTTTCCATTGACAAAGTATACTAAAGTTGCAATTTACCCCTTTCTCCGTTTCTCTTAGGTCCACAAGACTTCATTCCTTGCTCTGCGGGTCCAGCTAATGCTGCTCATGTAAAATTGAAAATGAAAATACAATTTCATAGTTTTCTAAAAAACACTAAAAGCAGCTTGCGTTAAAATAGCTCTACTTCCTTTAGTATCCCAACATGTTCGTCTACGCCCACCTCACATATTCCACAAAAACCGGCAATTCCTTTGGGTCAGCCAAAACTTTCAATCAGAAGCCGAATGCAAAACCAAAACACATCAATATGTTGTGGCGCTCTCCGGCACAGACTTGGTGTGACCGCCCAAAAAAGTTCAGATTCATGTTCGCCATGTCAGCACACATCTATTGGGAGGATCACTGGTGTGGAAACTGGGGTACACCCAAGGCCACAATTCCACCAAAATTCGATAACATGCAAAAGGCTGGAAACTGGGCTCCTGATCTACTCGCTAGTGATTGGATCTATCCCAAGTTTTACGGGATTCCATCCAGAAATGACCAGTCACCACTTCGCCCATTCACTTGTGGAGGAAAACTGTCGTCTGGTCACTGGGTTGATAAAGTAATAAGCCAAGATCTTGAGCCCTACTGGTTTGATCTAGCATTATGGAATAACCCTGACATACCTGATTGGGACCACAAGGCAGTTGTAGCGCGTTCCACTTGCATGGGTAACCGGCCTGATGTCCCATCTGACGAGAAATTCGCCAATGGTAGATGTGCCAATAGGGTATTGAATTGAATTTTAATTGCAGACTTTATTAACGTAACGTGACATTAGTTATAATACGTTCAATTACATATTGTTTTCATAACCGGGTCACAAAAAAACAGGTAGACGGAAATTCTTATCATACTGGTTCAAAAAAAGCCCCGATGCAGTGTTTGGATGAGTCCGAGGCGCTGGGAACGTCAGAGTTTAAGGAGGAATTTAATGAGCACCTTAATAAGACATGGTTGGCTGAAATTGAGCTAAACTGCACATGCCTTATTTGGACAGATCATCCACCCAAGCAATATTCTCGCATGTTCCACGACTACCTGGTTTATGATGATTCGGACCCTGTCCTCCCATCATCCGACCCTCCTTATTACACTGATTCAGCTTCCCTAATTCGAACTGTGGAGGAGGAGCCAACTCTACCTCTGGAAAAGCGATGTATCCTAAGCGTAGTAAGCCCCGAGGAGCAGGGCAAGGCAGGGATTTGTGTCCATTCCAAAGTGGGGATTTTGATGTACGGGGTTCGCCAATGGCACGGTGTCACCAGTCTTGGCGTCACGCTACTCGTCACCCCGCTAACGATTTTTATTGCCAGATATTATAAGGGTGAAGCTGTGCTGTCGAATGGACGCCTACCTATCAAAGGATGGTACATGGTAAGTGACAGCTACTACCCTATTGAAAGCTCTTAACACTTTCACTTTGGAGTTTCTTTTAAAATGCTCATCTTTGCTCATGCTTTCAAATACGCAGACACACGTTATGTTCCTGTTTCCCGTAATTTGGATGCATAGCAGCGGTTTTACCACGCTGAGCAGGCAGAGGGAAGTGCTGGGTTACAGTCTGACCAGTGCAGCCAGTTTCCACCGTATTCTGGGATTGGTCACCCTTTTAATTTTCATGTTTCAGATAATCACTGGGTTTCTGCGTCCCATAAATAAGCACTTTAGAAGGGTGTACATCTTCATGCACTGGTTCGGCGGAGTCACCCAGCACATTTTGGAAGGTGAAGATTGTCAAATTCATTTAGTTTTTTTGGTTCCATTTGCTTGTCAATCAAACAGTCATTTTTTCTCATTTCCATCACTGCAGTGATTCTATGCATCACTGTGCGATACGTCCCTGCTTCTCCGTCTCAGAGTTACAGTCTCTTTAATCCCGAATTTGGAACGGAGCTCTCATCTTTCGTGTCCTGTTTGATTATGGGATGGCTTGTCTTCAGCGGAATTATGCACATTGGTCTTACAATTCACATCAAGCTAGAAGATATACGACTCGGAGATGGCTCACGGGCTGTGTTTCCAATTATTATACCACTCCTGGCCATTGTGAATAGGGAGGAGCTTGAGTTGGGACGACTTGAGGTTAGCATAATCTCAAAACTTATTTTTCAAAATTAATATTTCAATCGGTTAATATTTTCCTTTGACTTTTTAGAGGGAGCAATGGATCCGAAGAATTGCTGTGTTGACCTATGGCTTCGTCACTGTAGCTGTGTATGCGTTGAGCGTTGTTTCCATATACCAGGCATTGTATGACACCAAGTATTATGGATTTGGACCCATGAGCTGTACCCACGCTTTAAACGGAACCCTTGTTAACTTTACAGAGGAAGCGTCTTGCGTAGAATCCAATTGGGCTTGAGTAGTTTGTTGTAATATCCCAAATTAGAATGATGCAAAAAAATATTATGATATAATTCATTACGATATACGATTCATGATAAAGTATTTAAGTATAAAGTATGAGTTTTTAATTTAATATTTAATGGAAAAATTAAAGTTTTAATTACGCTTCAAATTGAAGCCTTCAGTTATCAACAATGAAGCAAATGAAGTTACTTTATTTTTAGTAAAACTTGTTTATTCATCATTCATCTTCTTTCTGTAATATTATCACGGGTTGGAAAAAGGGTCCTCCCGTAATAAACTTGAGTTGAGTATTCTTTCAGGATCATCATCACATTCCAGTCGCAGTGCGTGCGCTGCGTTGTAATGCAGAAACAGAATTGCACACACAAACAGCAGAATTGGAGTTTGGCAGAATGTTCTTTCTTGTATTCATTCATTTGTGCAGAAGCCTTTCTGCTAACATGCGTTAATTTGACAAAAACATTATTAACAAACATTTTCATAAAGAGATTATATAGGTGCTTATATGAAAATGCATATTATGAAAACATATTATTTTCAGATCTTTAGTATAACCATATATAAAATGGATCATGGAACCATCGCATGGAATGTAGCCAACAAACCAGTTCACAGTGACAAGCCTCTTTATAAGAAGCGGCAAATGGGACTTCACAATGTTAAAGTTTCCAATTTTTTAAAGCATTTAAAAACAAAATTACCGAAAACTTTTAATGCACGTTAAAAGTACATGGAAAGTACTACATACTGAAAAAAAAATCGGAATTTTTGCGCAATTTTTTTCGAAATCTCCTATACCGCCCCACGTTAATTTTCGGGTTTTAAATATTTTTTGTAGCTCTCTGGAAGCAAAAGCGGGTGCTAGAGTTTGTCCTAAACTGTTCTACTTGATGATTAGTTTATGTTTAATTTGATTTCAAGTCTCTAGCTTGTAAGCATTTTGAGATAATTAGCTTTTAAAATCTTTAGCTAATTGACTGAGCAGACATGCGCAACAACATGCAGCTTCAAAGTTCAGAATTCAAAAAATATTCTTAAAATTTCTGAAACTCTTGGCATATATGCTTTGGAGAATTCTAATTTCAAAACAAGTTTTTATTTAATTCTAGCATGTGACCTGGCCACCGGGTCAGGGGTCAAAGGTCAAAGGTCACATGGAAAATTAAAATGTTTATCAGTTTTGAAATCAGAATCCTCCAAAGCATATATGCCAAGAGTTTCAGAAATTTTAAGAATATTTTTTGAATTCTGAATTTTGAAGCTGCATGTTGTTGCGCATGTCTGCTCAGTCAATTAGCTAAAGATTTTAAAAGCTAATTATCTCAAAATGCTTACAAGCTAGAGACTTGAGATCAAATTAAACATAAACTAATCATCAAGTAGAACAGTTTAGGACAAACTCTAGCACCCGCTTTTGCTTCCAGAGAGCTACAAAAAATATTTAAAACCCGAAAATTAACGTGGGGCGGTATAGGAGATTTCGAAAAAAATTGCGCAAAAATTCCGATTTTTTTTTCAGTATGTAGTACTTTCCATGTACTTTTAACGTGCATTAAAAGTTTTCGGTAATTTTGTTTTTAAATGCTTTAAAAAATTGGAAACTTTAACATTGTGAAGTCCCATTTGCCGCTTCTTATAAAGGGGCTTGTCACTGTGCAGTTGACGTCTTTCGTCTTTCTGCTTGTTACACATATCGAGGTATGCACTTGTCTACGACCACGTGTTTTCTCTTTTTCCAGTTCAGCATTGCACATTGCACACTATTACGAGACCGTAGTAAGCTTTCTGCGTATCGATCATCGAATACTCTAAAGATTTACTTTTTCTTTAACTATATTTCTCGTAATAATGGCTTTAAAATGGGGAATCCTAAGTTGTGGCAAAATAAGCAGTGATTACTGCGCTGCCCTTACTGCATACACTGAAGACCAACATAAAGTCATAGCTTGTGCTGCTCGATCTTTGGAATCTGCCAAGGAATTTGCTACAAAATTTGGAATCCCTAAGGCATACGGCTCTTATGATGAGCTAGTGGCCGATCCCGAGGTACAAGTATGTTATGTTGGATCAGTTAACAATCAACATTTGTCACTGGTCAAGTTGGCACTAAGCAATGGAAAGCATGTATTGGTTGAAAAGCCAATGGGGATTAATGTTCGAGAGGTACGGGAAATGATTGAGTTGGCCAGGGAGAAAAAGGTATTTCTCATGGAAGCCATTTGGAGTAGATGCTTTCCAGCGTATCAAAGACTGCGAGAGGAACTTGCCAAAGGCACAATTGGGGACATTGTTCACGTTAGTAGTACCTTTGGAACACTACTGACTCATAAGGACCGTTGTCGGTAAAGTGAAATTGTGGATGACTATTAAGTTAATAGTATTAACCGTTCCGTTCTCAATCTATTGACAATCGTTACGTTTTCCCATTTTCAGGCTCAAGGAACTGGGTGGAGGCACTGTCCTTGACATTGGGGTTTATAACGTTCAGTTCATCTCTCTTGTGATGGGTGGCCAAAAACCGGAGAAAATTCTGGCATCTGGCATTCTCAACGATGACGGAGTGGATGATTGCAGTAGTGCAACTATAATGTACCCTAATAAAGTAATTGCAACCATTATTTCCAGTGGACGTGCAAAAATGGACAACAATGCTTACGTTTATGGTACAAAGGGATTTCTGAAGGTAATGAATGACAATATGTTTAACAGTTTAAGAAATACGCACAGAGGGATTAGCATGTAATTTTTGCAATTGTGTCAATTTGTAAGGTGCCTGCTCCATTCTGGTGTCCCGTGGAGTTTGTGACTCCCTCAGGCACTGAGAAGTTCGAACTGCCCAAGCTAAAGTTTCCGGTGCATTATGGAAACAGTCAAGGCCTTGCTTATGAGGCTGAAGAGGTTCGTCGTTGCATTGGTCAAGGACTGTTGGAAAGCCCACTTATGCCTTTGGACGAGTCCCTAACAATGGCAGAGATTATGGAGAGCATTAGAAAGCAAGTTGGAGTGACATATCCACAGGATGCCTAGTCAAAAGCGATGAACATTCATCAGCAGACAATATATAAGCAATTCAAAATGTGAATTTCAAACATTAAAACAATAGTTGACAAAAATGATAGAAAGACTGCAGAAAATAATAAAAATGCTAATGTATTTTTGTGTAAAAATGGGGAAAATTTATATTGCTTCAACTTTCGTACTTTTATTTATTTACAGTCTTCTTATAATTGCTTTTTTCAGATTCAATAATTTAATTGTTTGCTTAACAAATGCACAGAATTTCAGGATTTCAGAAATTTTTAGCTCCACTCATATTCAAGCGCTCTTAAAAAGCGTATGCTTGACAAGGGATTTGGAAAGCATACGCCTACAGAAACCTATCAAAAATGACTGAGGACGACCTTCACACTATCTCAACAACTGAAGACGAGCCAAGCGAAAATGATTCAGCCGTTTTTTCTGAAATTGCGCAAGTCGTTCGGGGAATGCCGGGACCTTCATTCAAGAGACTTGTTCATGGTATGACATCGCAACAAAAACTACTTGACTAAATTAATGTTCACCTACTTGTAAATTATATTCTAGAATTAAGCCACTATCGTTTTTGTTTAAGCCAATGATAATTTCTTATTCTTTTGCAGACGAGTTGCCAAACTTGAAAGAGCACTGTGAACGAATAAAACATCTTGACTTGTAAGACTGGGAACAATGCATAGACGGTCTTTGATAGACCACTTGTACATAAGCTTGTAAAAATGCTATTTCGTTTATTGATGGCGTAGATGTAAAGTTAGTATGTAATGTAAAATTGCAAGCAATATTGATCCATGTAGAAATACAGGAATATACAAAATTTCGACTAATAAAAAAGAATTATGTTATTTTGCATTATGCATGCATTTCATTCATTTTTTGTGAAGTCTAGTCTAAGCTTAGCCTTATAATGTAGCTTGTCCCGTCTTAAAAAGATGAAAGCATTCCCAAACATATAGGTAATATAAAAAATTACTATTATCATTGTGTATTGCGTATACAACGCTCACGACTATCACCTTACTGGAACAATCGTGAAAATGGAACTTTAGCACCCGACCCGTGTATACGTATGCTATGCGCGTCTGACGCATTTTGCTTTTTCAGCCATCCAACGGTCAACAATAACTTTTTTTACTTCGCTAAATACATATAGGTCTCTATTGTACGTAAATTGATTTTCTCATGTTTGTTTTGTCAATTTTACGCAAAACTTCTATCAGTTCTTAGTTCTTACTGCTAAGTGCTAAATAATATTCAAATCTGATATTATAAAATATTTATAAGCTTATTGTGGTGTTGTGGTTTAGGTCTCGTTGCATGTTATTTCGTTTGGTTAACTTGGTTGTTGAAAAGGAATTGAAGAAGCAACAGTAGCAAACTTCTCTCGCACAATTATACCAATAATTAGTATTACCTTGCTAAAACTGGTGGCAGTATATAGCTCAGTGGGTTGTATTTCACAACTTGTGAGTAGTGGAAAACTATAAATATATGAACTGGACAGTTTATATCGTCACGTTTCATAAGTGCATATTTTTCGTTGCAAATTTCTCAGAGCATCAAACTTATCTGCCGAATGTGGTATGACACACATAAAGAATTGATTACCCATATAACAATATTTTGAATTTTATTGCTCTCGTTTAAAGCGTTTGTTCAATTTTGTTACTTTAAAATATTATTTTGATGGCATAAGAGGCTTTTATTGATAAAGAGGAAACCGATTTTTCAAAGATATAATGGCGACTTTGTCATCCTGTGAAATATCTTGGATAAGCGTGGGTGGCGTTGTTTTGGTAGTCGTATTTGTATATTTTATAGTGCAGCCGTTGTTACAACGCTTTCTACTATACAGGAAACTGTAAGTAAAAATCCGCTTCCAGTGATTCTAATCACTCAAAACTGAAACAATCTCATTATACCCGTTAAACAATTAAAGCAATGTATGACTTCTTTTGGTAGAAAGCGTTGGGAAAAAACTCCTAAAGACAGTATAGTAATGAACAAATAATCATTTATATAATATGCATATTATTTTATTTATGTGTTTGTACTTTTTATTTAAATAATTAATTAATTTTTAGGTACTTCATGGATTTCCAGCTGCAAGGTTCAAATTATTAATTGAATTAGTCGATAACTTAAACTTTCATAGCATGCTATCATTTCCAAAACAGGTCAATCCCCAACATTTCGCCTTTTATCTTAAAGGTAGAAACTTATCTGAGACTGGCTAATCTACACTATGTTGTAAGACATTTTAAACAAACTAAATCACTCACATATATACCTAGTTGATAATGTAGCAAGTGTACTACGTTCAACGCATACGATTTACAAACAATATTGTTTTTAAATATATGTACCTAACAGTACGACAGGAAAGATTTCTTCGGTCCAAATGGTACTGAATAATTAATTAATTAATTAAAAATTGTTAAATGATAATATTTAATTGATTATATGAATATTTTGACGAAAAAGGTAAATCCCCCTGGATTTCATGGAATGGAACTCATGTTGCCGACTCGGAATTCATTATCAGTTACTTGGGAAAGTATGTATCAATTGTGTATGCAGTCATCTCCCGAACTTACTTTCATAAAATCCTATTTCGTGCATCACTTTTTTGAAATGTGTTCGTTTCAGACAATTCGAAAAGGACTTTAATCAGAAAGCATCTGAACACCAGCTCGCAGTCGCTCGAGTGGTTAGAACAATGCTTGAAGAGTTTTTTGTTAGGTATACTGCAAACTGCAAACATTGAAATCAAATCAGCAAAATATATGTCCTATACAAAACTATGTTCGAGTCTAAAATGATCTTGCATCTCAAATAGTGCTATCTTATTGGAAAGGATGGTTTACAACAAACGAAGCGCTCTTCGAAATGTTGCGAATATTCCCTTAATTTATTTCTACATACTTCGGTACACGTTCAAGAAGAGGTTTGTGGAGCAAGGAATTGCTCGCCATTCTCAAGAAGATGTTACGGATATTATGTCAAAAAATTTAAAAGCAGTTTCCTCTATTCTGGGAGAGAACAAGTATTTTAGTGGAACTGATGAAATGGGGGCTGATGATTGCGGAATATTCGGTGATTAAAAGTGATTAATAGACTTCCACCCGGTGGCCAGTTAGTTCCCTTCCCACTATCCCCGGATGACTATTTCACATGTTGCTCCCATGCAACTTTGTTCCCAACTACAATAGTCAAGAGTGGTCTGGGAGCAAGTGGCTTGGTGGGCTAACTGGCCAACGGTTTCATCTTTAGCCGGCAAGTAATCGCCTAAATGTTCTTGTTATATTATATAGGTATTCTTGCTCAGGTGGTTTGGGGCTTACCGGAAGGTTCACCTTATACTAAGTTGATCAATGGTAACCCTATTACAATTTGCAATGTAGGATTACACTTGGAATGACAGTTCATATCATAAATGCATGGTTTGTTTTATATGAAACAGGTGAATGTTCAAATATAAAAGATTATTGTATCAGGATCAAGGAAAAACTTTGGCCAGACTGGGATGATTGCCTGGCAAAAGATTAGTTTCAAAATTCAAAAAGGGTTCAAGATTGAAGAGATTAAACTATTATACACACATTTATAAAATCGCAGTCGCCAATAAAATTCAATTTTACAGAATTAAATTTCTTTTAACAACGCAAATGTTCTTATGTATGATTGGAAAATTGTATTGTTACAGTGGAAAATATTTCAAAGGTACTATTAAAAATTAAAAATACCATTCGAAATGCCAGAGGCGTAATATATTATACCTGCTTGTAAACTGAATGACATCAACAATCGCTTTGTAACGTTCACTAACTCATCATATTGTTCGTCTACACATTTTATGAGTTGTGACATGAGAGTACATTAAGATCTAACTACAGCCTTTAGCCTTTGAAAGTCTCATTCTAGACAACAGCTTCCTTGGAGCCGGTAAAGTCTTCCGCCACTTTGGTGACATTATAGAAGGAAACTACTTCCACTCGGTCTTGCTATGCAGTTTATTCCATTTCCGGAATAGTGACCACGTTCCTTAGCATGACCACTGAATGGCATATGACACCTAAAAGTTGCTTGTCCCACTTTTATATTATTTGTTTTTGTATATGTATTGTTACTCAATACAACCTAGAATGATCAAGATAAGCCCAATCAATCAATCAATTAATTGTCAATCTGGCCTTTTGCCGGTGTAATTCTTGACGGTTTTGACAAATTGTTGCATCCGCGCGGACGCAAATAGTGATGCAAATGGAACCAGAACAGAATCAACCAGATACATTTTTACAAATAATCAGCATAGTTATTAGTGAGCATTTATCACTGGTTAAATTGGCACTGTTGGCACTAAGCAATGGAAAGCATGTACTTATTGTATTACTGTTACATAATTATCCAAAGATATCATGAACAACTTTTGCTTAAGTCTCGTGACATGCTATTACGTAGCTGATCATTGTGAAGCTGGTATAATGATTTTGTCATATAATATGACTCATATTTGTCTGTCTGTACTGTGAGCACTCTAGACGCTTTGTCAGAATCGCATCAAACTTGGGTTCTTTGGGTTATTCATTAGGAAAACCCATGTTCATTTTGAGCCTGACCTGTCATCCCCAGAGGACATAGCACAGTTTGTTTCGTTTGAATTGTTTGATTGTTCAAAAAGAACTGTAAAAGATGCAGCATGAGCAGTCCCTCTCGACGCACACAAAGATCAAGAATGAGTATTTTTACCTTGCTGAAAACTGGTGGTTTGCCAGGTATCCAACTCAAAGGTTTGTGTGGGCTTATGTGAGCTGGGCAGTTTACGTTGTATTCGTCAAATATATTATTGTGATGTAACAAGTAATAAGTAACACATGGACGGCCTGTGGCCGGGCCGGACCATGTTACGTATGTATTCTATACAGGAATCTAAACAATGTTACATATTGTGAATCTATACATGGAATTAACTATAAAGATGAGAATTTTGGGAAAGCTCAAGTCATTCTGAAATAAACCTAATTCGGAGTAGCACATGTACCTGCTCGCGACCTTGCAATGTTGCAATAATTTCCATTGCGCTAAAAATTATTTCCATTCCATTAATATCTTTCATAGATAGGAACAGAGCGGACTGAGTGTGATAGGTGTGGTGGATAGTGAGATACACGTACGTTACAGTGTTTGCAATTTTGCAAATCATTCAGAGCATCAAACGTATCTGCCGAAGAATGTGATATGACACACATAAAGAATAACTCATCCATGCACACATTAATTTTTAGAACATTTTTATTGCTCTCATTTGAACAAGCATTTGTCCAATTTTTTATTATTTAAAATATTTGTTTTGTGACTTTTATTCATAAATAGCAAACGACTCTAATAAGATTACAATACAATGTTATCATCCTGTGAAATATCTTGGATAAGCGTGGGTGGAATTGTTTTGGTAGTCGGATTTATATATTTTATAGTGAAGCCGTTGTTACAACGCTTTCTATTACACAGGAAACTGTAAGTAAAAGACCACATCCAGTGATTCTAATCACTCAATGCTGAAGCACTTTCATTATATACCCGTTAAGCAACTAAAGCATTTGCATGATTTTTCTTTTCATAGAAATCGGTGGAGGAACACTCCAAAAGACATGATAATACTCCACGGGTTTCCTCCAGCGCGCTCAATCCCCAATTTATCCCCATACGTTTTAAAGGTCGAAACATACTTGAGGCTAGCAAATTTACCTTACACTGTAAGACATTAAACTAACAAAAACACTATAAAGCATAGTGTATTACGTATCAGAATTACTAATATCAATATTTTTAAATGTATGAATGAAATGAACCTAACAGTGGGACAGAAAAGATTACTTTTCGGAGAAAGGTGATACATGATTTATTGATTAATTGATAAATGCTTAATTGATTTTTTAATGATTAAATGTATATTTTGACAAAAAAGGTAAATCCCCCTGGATTTCATTAAATGGTACACATGTTGCCGACTCGGAATTCATTATCAGTTACTTGGGAGAGTATGTATCTATTTTATGCAGTCTTGATCTTCCGAACTAAATTTAATATAATTCGGTTTTGCGCATCAATTTGTTGAAATGTGTTTGATTCAGAAAATATGGAAAGGACTTTAGCCAGAAAACATCTGAAGACCAGCTTGCAGTTGCACGAGTTGTTAGAACAATGCTCGAAGAGTTTTTTGCGCTGTATTATATTCATTATCAAATTGGCATAAAATATTTGTTTACTAATTATGTATGCAAAATTACGTTTCAATCTAAAAAGTAATCTTGGGTTTTCATTGCAAACAGTGGTATCGGATTGGAAAGGATGGTGTACAGTGATCGAAACGCTTTTCAAAAAGTAGCGAATATGTCCCCAATAGTTTTCCACATAGTTCGGCACATACTCAAAAAGAGATGTTGGGAGCAAGGAATTGGTCGCCATTCTCAAGAAGATGTGACTGATATCATGACAAAGAATTTGAAAGCAGTATCCACTCTTCTGGGAAAGAATTTGTACTACGGGGGGGATGAAATGTGTTCTGATGATTGCGGAATATTTGGTGAATAATTAATTAATATTTAGTGATTAACACACATGCACCAGGTGGCCAGTTAGTTCCCGGATGGCTTCATTCCCAAACCTTATCACATGTTGTTCCCAACAAACTTCAAACTATGTACCAGACTGGTCTGGTAGCAAGTGGCAGGGTGGGCTATAGCCGTTATAACGGCTAACTGGCCACCCGTTTCATCTTTAATCGGGAGGTAATCGCCTATAGGTTAATTGTATGTTCTTGTTATATAGGTATCCTTGCTCAGGTGGTTTGGGGCTTACCGGAAGGGTCACATTATGAAAAGTTGTTAAATGGTAACCAATTGACAATTTTTGCAATATAGCATGACATTTAAAACGACAGTTCGCATAAATGAATGGTTTGTTTCAAATACAACAGGCGAATGTTCAAATATTAAGGACTATTGTATCAGGATCAAGGAAAAACTTTGGGAAGACTGGGATGATTGCCTGTCAAAAGAGTAGATTTAAAATTCAATAAGAACACAAAGGAAAAAGAAGTAATCAATCAACAATCAATCCACATTTTTAGAAAAGAGAAATCAAAGAAAGAAAGAAAATATTTTATTGAATTAACATTTTGTAAACAATACATATATTCCTATGAATGATATTATCTGATTATGAATATTATGGTATTATTACAGTGGCAAATATTGCAAAGCCACGGTTATTTTCTTGAACTATTACTTTTAAAATAAATATTTTATTAAATATTGTTTGAGATGCTCGTGACGTTAAATATACGAGGAGTGTTTTATATTTGTTAATCTTCATGTTTTCTTATTGTTTCATTAAATATTTCTAATGACTGTGCAAGGCTACGTCTATACATATTCATTTCAAGTATACCTACTTAAACCTTTTATTCCAATCTATTGTACTTACCTATTTGAATCGACTTGATTCCAAATTCATGCTATAGAATTATCAGAACTTTCATCTTTCGCTACCAGAAAGCAATACAACAGCACATTGAACACAGTAGAAAACAATTACATAACTCTCTTCACTCACTCCAAGTTCAACATAATAATGATGCAATGTTTTCATGAAAAGGTATAGCAGAGAGCAGATGCGGTAACGTAATATTTTACCATTACCAGCTTGTAAACTAAACGATGACCAAGTGCTTTGTAACTCATCATATTATTCAACTACACATTTTATGAGTTGTGACATAAGAGTTGTGGCTAACGTATATCCAAGGACGTTACACTGGGAATATTATACTGTCTTCTGGAGTATTCACTTTTATGCACTTATACCCAGAGTAGTTAAGTCTATATCAAATTGCAAATTATATGGACATGTACAGAGCGTTTTCACGAGCGGAAAATCAGAAAAAAATTATTAATGTTATTTCAGTCTTTAATTTCTATTTTTTATTCATAATCTATATTTGTTTTATATTCAAGTTTTTATTGCTTAACAAATGCAAAATAGTCGCCACTGTTTTAGTCTTTAGTCGCCACTGTAGCTGTCGCGTCATCTACGTAGCTTTACAAGACAATGGCTTCCTTTGATCCGTTAAAGTCCTCTGCCACAGTGGTGACATTATACAAAGACATTACTTCCACCCGGTCTATAAACTGCTGTGCAGTTATTCCATTTTCGGAATAGTAGGTCAACTGTTTGTCTGTAATCTGGAGGAATCCATTGTCACTAAAATAGCCGCGGTGATCTCCACGAACTGTCAAGTAGACAAATGGGGCAATGGCTTGGGTGGACAGGGTAAACTGAACTGTCTTACCATCACCAACTGCAGTTACTGATTTAATTTGCAGCTTGGGATCTTTCAAGGATAGTTTATTGCGGGGATATTGGAGAAATATGAAATTGTCTGGGGTGCCGGGCAAGGTGACATATACAACACAAGGATTTACATCACCTCCGTCCGCGACTGCGGAGCAGTTTAGAGTTTGGAGCAAGGCAGCATCTATGCGGTGTACTTCTTTTGACCTTAAAAATTCCTTGAAATAACAAGTAATGATATGCATGAGATGCAGGTTCGAATGAAAACTGTGTTCAAAAACAGTAGGTTAAACTTACTGCCAAAACTTCAACTTCGTTTTCGTAAATCGGAGTGGTAGAACCCAGTCTAAAGATTTGGGTTTTAAGCGTTCCCGTGAAATTCTTTGGCAAGTCTGAGATCAGTTCAATGACAACATCCCCGTTTTCGAGTTTGTAAGGAGAAGCCAAAACCGGGGCAAAGAACTTGATTGCATAATACATTTGTAATTTCCAACGGCCACTAATTTCTAAACAAATGCAAAAATCTTAAAATAAAAAAAAGCATTCTTTGCGAGATTCCTTGTGAGTTTTGATAATTTATAACCCACCCATTGAAGACCATGAGCATCCCTCCCAAATGTCGTTCAACTGCCAATACAACGCTCCCATATTGTGGCCCGTTCCATCCGAATCAAGTTTGTCCTGCAAACGGCGATAAAACTCGGTTTGCGTTTTCTGACCCATAATTTGTGTAACTTGAGCCATGTACAACATGTAGGGAAAGGCTTCGGTGGAGTCATAATCTTTTGGGAAGGGGAGATGACTTTGTATGAGCCTTCTAATTTCATCTTGGCCAAAAGGATGATGCTGACGATGTTTCATTTCAGATGATTCCCAATGCCAACTTCCAATGTTATCAGCTACTTCAGCCAAAGATTCGTAATGGGGAAAAGATTGATAGCCATACTCGCTAGCATACCGGGTTCTATTGAACATGCGCCAGTCCCAGTTGTCCATATCAAAGTTGTAAAAGTGAACTGTACAAGTCAAGATAATAATTATTTTGACAGATAATCGTGTTACATGTAATGCGTAAATGACTTTAGGTTATCATTTCCTTACTGTCGCCATATCGTAAATCATAAGGGTCAGAAGCGATCCAGCCCTCTTTTTCAGATTCTATGCCGTTTGTGGGACTCGAAACAATAAACTTTCTAGCTGGATCCAACTCTTCCGTGAGCACCTTGATTGTGTCAATGTACAACTTGACATAGTCTTCATAGTAGGGCTCGAAGGGTACGGAACCGTACCAGTTTCTACGAAGGGCAGCTTCGTTTTCATTGTTTCCAGCCCACATTACCAAACTGGTTCTGTACTGCAAGCGTTTGACTTGTGTTTCCACTTCGTGGCGAACGTTTGCACGAAATTCCTCAGTGGCTGGGTACATTGCACAGGCAAACATGAAGTCTTCCCAGATAAAGATTCCGTATTCATCTGCCCACTAGAAAAATATGAAAACAATTTTTCATATGATTTTAATATTGGAAATAATTAATAAGTTGACTATAGCGTACATCAAAGAATGCCTCGGATTCATACATGCCACCACCCCAAACTCGGATCATGTTTTGGTGGGACATTTTTGCAGCTCGCATGAGCCATTCGGTCTGACTTTCCGTAATGCGCTCGGGTAAAACGTGGAGGGGAATAGCGTTGGAGCCCTTGGAGTACATCTTCACTCCATTTACAACAAAGTAGAATTCTCGACCTATTAGTGAAAGGTAAGGCTTACTCTTAGCAAATGCTTTGGGGCATGATGAGAATCCGTTGGAGTCGAATATTTTTTACCCATGGATTCGATGTTGGGATCAACAAAGTCTTCAATAAGGTCGACCGTTCTGAATCCATATCGAAGCAGCCTTGTACTGCTTTCGGTATTCATTTGGGTCGACAAAGTGACATTGTACCAGTATAGATTTTGGTCTCCGTAACCATTCGGCCACCATAATTTTGTTTCTGCACCCTATATTTTCATTAAGAGATAAGATAATATGTTAGTTTCACGTGTTTACAGCAAGTCATTTCCAATCAATTTTACATTTTTAACAAGTTTTACCGATTCGGTTATTGTAATATCAATGCTCTTTCCCTTGCCCTGTTCCAAACGCACGGTTTGTGTTAACACTTGGGAAGAACTTCGATGGAAAGTTAGGGAGGCGCTGTTGTCATTTGCAGCAGAGTCGTAGTAAACGCGCGCGGTAACTTGCCACGTTGTGGCAGAAGTTTCATCTGGAATGGGTTTGGAGGGTGTGCAGAAAATCATTACGTCTCTGATAACGGCTCCATTGTAACCTTCAATATAAATGTCTTTCCTATTGGAAATGAAAAAGAGAGAAGTACAGTCAGTGAATCAGTACCGATAAATTAAATGAACTGTGTGACTAGAACGGCAATTCCATTCACATTCTACGCAGTTGAAAACTTATACAATTTTAGATAAGTATGACGCGTTCGCTTTAGATTATTTCGTGTTGATAAAAATGCTAAATGACAAATTTATATTATTACCAGATTCCAGAATTTGGATATGATGGACCTGCAAAATGCAAAATAAATTAGAACTCCCAACTTCAATGGAATCAACTGATTTACAATCTCTCATTACCCCAATCCCAGGAAAAGGCAGATTGCATTTTACGAATCATTTGCGCTTGATTTTCTCCTCTGTATTCAGGTACCAAACTTTCAGGTACAACGGGATAGCCATATTCATCAATATGTCTCTGAAACTCTGCGTGAGCGTATTCCACTGGAGATCGGAATGCAACTTTAATGATGTTTTCCCCAAGCTATGTGTATCACAAAATCGACAGAAAGTATATAACTTTTTATGGATCTTGTTTGATATGAACCTTGAGAACAGTATACCTTTAAAGCGCTTTTGATATCGAAAACGTAGCGAGCAAACATGTTCTCGCTTTTGCCTACAAGTTGGTCGTTAATAAATACTTCGGCTATTGTGTCCAAACCATCACAGACTAGTGAGATGTCAGTCTTCTGAAGAAGGGCGTTGGTCACTAAAAGGCAAGATGAATTCATAAAAACTTTCGGAACAAATTAAATTGTTCCAGAGAAGTCAGCTTAAATTCTACCTGTAAAACTCCTTTCAAATGTCCAGTCTAACCTACCAACCCATCGGTTTTCCATATCATTGTATTCATGATAAATAGCGCTGGAAAACACGCCCTGGTCTTCCAGGTCGGAGTAAATGCCTCCAGGAACGGAGGCACTTACTCGTACTTCTAAAATAATTTAATAATATATATGGTCAAGATTCAGGAACTGAATTTCATCCTGAAAACTTTTCTATCAAAATTAATTTGGTACCTTGACCCGTGGCGTTGAAAGCATAAGCGGTCCATTGCGCGGAAGTCCTTTCCGCATTTAATGACAGTCTTTCAATCCCGCTAATATGGTATTCACTCGCAGTGCAAGCTGCTACTAAAGCCGCACTAACAATTAAAGCTGTTCTGAACATTTTTACTTAAAATGATTGACTAAACACGGGCAGAAATATGGGTTTTGGGACGAGTTCCCTGCATGACCACTGAATGGCCTATGACACCAAATAGTTACTTGTCCCACTTTTATACTCTTTGTTTTTGTATGCATTTTTATGTTGTTACTCAACACAACCTAGAGAGATCAAGATAAACCCAATCAATCAATCAATTAATTGTCAAATTGGACGTTTGCAGGTGTTATTCTTGACGGTTTTGACAACTTGTTGCACCCGGGACGCAAATTTTGATGGAACCAGAACCAACCAGATAAATTTTAAAATTTATTGACGCAAAATAATTATTTTTTGTAGTTGACAAATCACTATATTTTGAACATATAGATATAGCTTACTAGTATAGAATAACTTTGGAGAAACTACAATTTATTTGCCATTGGTCAAAGCATGCGTGCAAAGCATGTTCGCATTGTTTGAAAAGCCTATGGGGATGATTCATGCCCGAGTGGTGCGGGTCCCGTAATCCCGTACTACGGGAAATGATTGCATGGTGGTTTTCATGTAAAAGCAATTTGGAGTAGATGCTTTCCAGCTTGTCAAGGGCACGGTTAGGGAAATTTTCACGTTAGGAACAGTACTGACTTATAAGGACCCTTGTAAATAAATGTGAATTTGTGCATTACCATTACCGACCATTCTCAATCTCCCCTCAACAATCGTCACGTTATGCTATCAGGAACTGAGTGGAATACTATTTTAGATATTTATTGGTGATGACAACGTTCCGTGTTTCTTGGCTTTTGCAGATAATTCTGGCATCAATGTTGAGTCATCAATTCTTACTTTTATGGTACAAAGGGATTTTAAAAGTTAAGCAGTGACATATAAAAATAGTGCATTTTTGTAATTCTTCCAATTGCGTCAATTTTTAAAGGCGCCTGCTGCAATCTGGTATTTTGAGTTTGTGGTTCCTTCAGGCACTGAGGGAACCTTTGATTTGTCCGAGCTGAAGTTATCCGTGCATTATGAAAATAGTCAAGGTCTTGCTTACGAGGCTGAAGCGGTTCGTTGATGCAGTGGCCAAGGACTTTTTGGAAAGACCAATATAATGCCTTTGAACGAGTCCCTAACAATGCCAGGAATTATGAAAGCCTTAGAAAGCCAGTTAGAGTGACATATTTTATCCATAGGATGTCTAGTCAGATGAACATTCGTCAGCAGACAAAATCAAAGCAATTAAAAATGTGAATTTCAAATACTAAAATAATAGATTTTAATAGCTAACAAAAATGATACAAAAATTGCAGAAAATAAAAAATGCAAATGTATTTTTGTGTAAAAAAGCCAAAAAATGCCAACAAGGCCATCATTTTGTTGCATTATTGTCGTTTAGCGTCAATGTCAATTACATGGACATGAACAGCTTTTTGACATCAATGGCCACCACGAAATTGACAACTCCATTCATTTGAGATAGGTTTTTATAGCCTATAATGACAAAACTCTATTTTTAGGTTGCATATGCGTGATAGCTCTGATTTCATTAAAAACTGTTTAACAGAGAAGCTAATGATATAGGCGTTGAGTGGAATAACTGTATTATGTATCGGATATGAAATATGGAAATGGTCAACCTGTCTGAGAGACAACACGCATCCGGAAGATAATGAACTCATTTTGTTGTAGTACATTTATGGTTTTAGCATAGCGCGACAGTTTTTTAATGAGACAGCCAATTTATGAAATAGTAACGAAATTATTCGATTTTCAGCCTGCTTGCATTACAGTGAGCAAAAATGTGTCACAATTTAAAACTCGGGATTTTAGGAAAATCATTAAGGAGTATTTTTAAACCTGATTGATATTAATATTATCCGAAAATGTACGCTTTTAAATTACTGGCGGGGGTAATATTCAGTTTTTGCTTTCCTTTGACTTCTGGTGACCTAACAAGAATGCAAGAACATGAGTGTCCAGGCTCATGTTCCACACTTTTGGGGTGCAAATCCACTGGAGGAAAGGTGATTGGATTTTGCATAGACGGGAAACTGTGCTGTGGAGGTGGGTAAACTTTGGAGCACTTGATTATCTTGGTTTTATAAACCTGATTATTATGCGTTTTTGTGCAAATAGGATATAATATTGTTCCTACAACTGGAACTTGTGGTGCTAGCCTGGTAGCACGCAAAGTGGCACAGTTTAGGTCACCAAATTATCCTGGCTACTCGGGTGGCAATATGATTTGTGAGTTTACTTTGCAATTAAATCTTGCAACGGTTGGAATACGGTAAATTAGCATTCTCTAGTGCTTACTAAAAGTTACCCACCAATTTTGAATATAATACTGGTTACAATTATTTCCAGAATCGACTTTTTAGATTTGAACCTACCGACAGTTCCAACAAATCCTGCAAACTTCTTCGAGTCTCCAAATCCAGTTTGCGATTCGGATTTTATGATATTGCGTGGTTTTACGGGATGGTCACCCGACTTTAGATGTGGAAATTTAACGGGATATTCATGTAATGATGATATTATTTTGAAGTATTGGATTTGATCTAATCTATACTCTACTTATATCTTGTTTGAAATTCGATTTTACATTTTACCTTGATATACATACAGTAATGGTGGATAGGGAAAATGGTCAAGCTATTCTCTCAACCGTTTTTATTATGGCAAGCCACCAGTATCGGTGGAATATTCAGTACACCGAAATTTATTACAACGAGGTTGAAACTTTAGGTAATTATTGCAGTCAAAAGTCAACCTACTCCAAGATCTTCAATATTATAACTATAATGAAAATCATTGCCTTTTATTAACTGTTGTCCAGATTACTCTTTACGAAACCCTATCTACAATCCCAATAATCCAAACAGCAACAAAAAGCAGTGGATTTGGTATCCCCCTCCTGGAACAGGAATCTCAATGCAACTTTCCCCACCACTGGGTCACCCAGCGGAACTACCTCCATCAATGTTAACGCCACCTTTATCATGGCAATACTACCAGCCGTTAATGGCGAGGGATGCACTTGCGGAATCTACTGAAGTAGAAGCATTAAATAGCACCGATATCCCCACTTCGGTGATTGAAACAGTGAACCACGCCAACAACACTAAATTTGATGATAACCAACCGTTTTCCCGTATTGTTGGAGGAGTTGACGCCAAACCCAATGCCGTCCCCTGGCAAGTGTCACTCCAAATTGTGGAGATATTGGAAAGTAACCTTTGCGGCACGCCAAAAAATATGAGTTCGCATTTTTGTGGAGGGAGTATCGTCGGAGACAGAACCATTCTGACAGCATCCCATTGTTTCTATTCGTCGTAAGCTTTTAAATTGTCCATTAAAAATATTTATAATGAGCAGAATAACAAAGTCTCGTTTTCTCAGGTCACGCTACTCCCATCCACTGCTTCCAGCAAAGAACATTAAAGTGGTAGTAGGAGAACACGACTTTTGCAGTGACAACGAAGTTTCCTCCACTCGTGAATATTCCGTTGAACGTATTGTCCTCCACTACAATTACATTTCCACCGACGTACTTAACGACATTGCCGTAATCCATCTTACCAAACCAATAAAGTTCGATAACAACGTGCATCCCATAGCATTAGCTGACGAGCACACCAAAATGGACATTTTAAAGCCCCTTCTATCCGGCTGGGGATCTCTAGGCGTGGAGGAAAACTCCACGTATCCCTCCATTCTCCAGCAATCCTCCAACATTCACATCTTTTCGGAAAAAGAATGCCAATTCTTTCAGCGTCAATTTCTTGAATACGTGTTTCCCGACAGGAAACTATCGGCCAAGTACAGAGGCGCCTTTGACCACGGCATTTGTACCAGAGCTACTGATACAATTACTGAAGCTGGGTTTGGAGACAGTGGAGGCCCTCTTAGTGGATTACCATCTTCAGGCGGTGCTCCAATACTACTTGGCATTGTTAGCCACATGAGACCACATCCAGATCCGGAGACAAAGCAGGAATTTCATTTAAATTATTTTGGAAAGGTGGCATCTTACCGTAGATGGATTTTAATGAATATGCTCTGAATGTGAATCTACATTCTCCAAACCAGCGCTTAATAAAATTGCGCTACGAATATCTTTTCTTTTTGGAATGATGAAGAGCCTCAGATGTCCCAACAACGCTTGGTCGAAACGCTGATGGGGAGCGCATAATTCATGGAGTTCATACGCCCTGTTTTCCTCATCGACTCTTAATATGGTCAATGATGACCCTACCAAATGGCAACGTGTTCTACCAACCAAAAGCATACACTTTCCCGTACTACCAACATAATCAAGTGTCTATCCCCTTTACCTGCAAAATTTGCCAATTTTAATGCATGTATAAGCCTATTACTTCACATTACTTGTTAAAACAAACAATTTTGTTTATTTTTGTGTAATAAATGCGATGATTAAAGTGCAAACTCTAGGTTTAATTATGAATTGAAATTAAATATTGCACAATGAGTTGTTGCACAGGTAAAAAAATACCAAATTTTGGTTCGCGCACAGCAGCAGCAACCAATAAGCTGTCCAGTTGACGGAACAAAGTGGTACGCTTCACGTGCATGTATATAGGGTTTCATTTAAACGAAATGTGATAGATGTCGGTGGCGATAGGGTTGAGATGAGAGAGAGCCAAAACTATTCTTGCCGATTAATAACTTACAGTGCACTGTAGTGATTGTAAGAGTAAACTTTACTTTTATTGTTTTAAATATATGAATCTGTATTACGTAGCATCTACATCTGAAACCTATGTATTAAAAGTATCCCCAAAAAAATTGACAAGAACATGAGCACCGTTGACTTTTGACAATGCGAACAGAGACCACGACCACACGTCTACCAAAAATATTTGCATCTTATCACAAATATGCAAACTTACTGTTAAACATTCTTATACATAGAACATTTTTACAATCTTTTGCATGAGATCCGCCTTTTGACAATAAAAAGCCAGCTTAAACCCCTGTCGGGTGGAAAAATCCTGTTTTACGTTTTTAATTGCTACATATCCTTGCTCTCCTCCTTGGCCTAACCTTAACCAACCAGTGCAAATGGTGGACAAACGCAAGTTTGGTTACGCACTTTTTTAAAAGTTGAAAGCTTGCAGTATTTTCTTATCCTACGCACCTTTCTTCCTTTAAAGCTTGTAATCTTGTAACTAAAGTTCTTGCCGAAGGAAAGGAATGGCAGGTTTTGCATTTGGAGGGAGGGAGGAAGTTGCAAAAAGCAGATAAGCCGATTTTACGTGACAAGTACCGTAAAAATGAATGGGTATTTTTTAAACAAGTTTTTGGCGGAGGAGAAACATCGTTGAGCTGGTTGACAGGTGGTCAAAATTTTAATCCCTTTCCTTGTATGCAGATTGCCAATAAAATGTAAAGCACGACGGGGAATAAAAAAGTAATAATACGCACTATCCGGTTTTTTGTTATTTATCTGCAATAAACCAAGAAGGAATGCAAAAACCTAACAGTATTTTTATTGTTAAGCAAGGAAAATTGTAAGCTTTTTATTAGCGGTGCAACCTAACTTTGAACTTGCAAACTGAGCTTAGGGAAAAAGATGCCTTATCAGGCTAATAACATTGTTTTGTGAAATATTGCCGTACGAAAGAGGCACGACCACGAAAGACACGCACAAACTACGCAAAAATTTACGCACTTTGTGCCTAACAAGTTGGCGATCTTTTGCTTTGCTCTTTTCCGTCATATTATCGTCCTGCTTCCTTAAACGGCACGTTAAACGGGAAAAATAGATTAGAAACTGATTAAAGGGTCAGAGGCAGCCAAGGTGCTGTAATTTTCCCTAATAACTTTTTCATCAATCTAATACGATGATCGTGTTGTTGAAAAAGTGTGCAAAACGGAATTACCTTTGCTGCTTTTGTGGCTGTCAAGATGGAGGACAATGGAAGCATAAAAATGCTTCAAGAATTTAAAAGATAAACGACCATTTGGCTGCAATTTTTGATACTCATAAATCTCAATTTTCGGAAGCTAATTAAACTCCAAAGTGCGGCTACCCCTTTCCCTACTGTATAACAGGTATGCAAAAATCAGTTTTGATCATGATACCAATGATGGCCGGCCAAAGGGACCTTATCGTCATTTTTCAAGGTGACTTGACACAGACCGTCCCTTCAGACTAATCATTGCTCATTTGCATGTATACGTCATATCGCATCAGTAGCAATGCAGAATAATAAGTATAATGTCAGAATTTATGATATGCGTAAAAAGTGCGTAAACGCAATTGCAATCACATTGAGACTCGTTCTTATAATATTTATGTGCAATAAACTAACGCATTGCATTTCAATAGTGTATTCTAATGAATGACCGTTGACCATACTTGAATAAAGGTTTTCAGCTTATATATACCTGTTTGTTAAGTTTTCAGCGTTCATTAGCGTCAACAATGGAAAACTCAGTAGTTTAGTTCAATGCAAAGTGCGTAGCATAAAAATGTGCAAAGTGCGAAAAAGTACCTTCAAAAGTTGAGACAGATTGATCACTTCTGCTATTACACACAGAGACAAATCAAAATGCCAACTGTAATGCTTTTTGTAAGCAAATACAATTAAATTTGAAGTCATTATTTTTCAAAGTTGAAAACCTGATGAAATGTAGCCTATTATTCTTTTTGCCTCAAGTTGCAATTTATTGGTGTCTCCTGTCAATACCATAAAAATGCTTTTGAATGAAAAACAATAATTGCGTGTAAGATTTGGGCAAACATTTGAAATTGATATATATATTGTGTCCATTCATGTTTCCATTTCAGCACGCTCATTGTTAAGCAGATGAAGAGGTACCTACACAAATAATATGCAAATATTGCAAGTTTTTTAAAAAGCAGAGATATGTTTAGTTGTAAAAAGGGCGTCGGTGTAGCTGATTTTGAGTGCTTATTTGATTACTGGTGACGGCTGCATTGTATACAGAAGTGGCCGGCCTTTGTGACTCCGTCTTTGATTCTGGTGATTGTTGATTGAAAGCCTTATCATGGGTATGTAGGGATTTTATGCGTACACGCACTTTTTGGTCAAACAAGTTATCTATCACCAGACCTTTTTAATAAGGATCAAAATCCAAAAAGGAACAAGATTAAGGGTGGATTATTAGCATATCATTAGGTTCACATAAACAGCAATTAGTGACACGTTGGTTTGGACATTGCGCGGTGCTGTCACTTTGATTGTGCGTGAGCACACATGGAGGAAGGCCTTTTTGGCGTCTGTGCTGATGAGAGGTCCTTCTCCCCTGTCACAAGTCAAACCCACGCATAAACCCTCAAAAACAAACTGTACATGAAACCCACACGCCAAAAGCACCTCACGCACTTTGACATGGTCAATTTTATGTAATTTGCTTACACGCAACTTTTACTAATGTACATTGTGCGTGAATTTGCTTTAATCTTTGATTCCTTCATTGATTCATTGAATGCCTAGCGCAAATTAGTACTGAGGTCATGACCTATCAATTTGCAATAAAGTGGAAATCAATAGAAACAGGTAATAATTATAATTTTGAAAGGTGACACGTAAATTAAATGTGGTTTGTTGTTTTTCTGTTGTTTGCCTTTTGCACGTCTAAAAGCAGTGGTGTTCTTGCCTCATCGTTCCAAGAAAATCTAGCAAAATAACAATCTTTCGTTTTATTTGTTTCATCATAATATTATTATGCTTTTTAGTGGGATTCACTTAAACTTCCCAAATGAAGTTTTTATTGGGAAACTGTTTACGTTGTTTCTGCAACGTGCCATAACTCAACCTTGAATATGCACCCGCTGTCATATATTTTTCTAATGTTTTCCTTTTTCCCTTGTCAAAAAGTCATGTTGAATGGGAAAGTGCTCCCACTTTCATAAAGTGCACTTTTATATTCTGGTGGTAAACAGTCGTAATTTGGAATAAGTCATTGGATTGATGTTGACATAAATAAAAACATTTTCAAGAGTCAAAGAAGAAGTGGTCAACACTCCACATGCAAATTTTTTTATCTGACAATGACAATATTAAATAGCTCAATTCACTATCAACGTGACATATGTCCCTGTTTAAAAAAACTGTCAAGGGAAAGGGTACGTGCGGATATATGTTTCAGCTTTAGATGTCTTTTGTACGTCCTTTGAAATCAGTTTGGACACTTTGGGAGAATGAGGGTCAGTCATAAATATTTTTTGGAATAAAGATAAAATGTCGCACACATTCTCAACGTTTTATAGTATTTTGGCTATAAATTGGGCTCATGTGACACAACACATTAAATAATATGAGATGACAACAAAGCCAAAGTAGCATTTTATTATATAATATTATGTATTTTGGGCGCTAATCCTACTAATACTATAGTTTACTGCCGTTTTTTCTGGGACGCACACATCAGCTTATCAATATCAACAACAACAAGGAAGGGAGTGAGAGTGAATCTCGCATCATAAAAATCTCTACTTTTTATACATATTACAAAGTTTGTTATTATAAAACGGATTAAAAGGGAAAAAATTATATGGGAAGCGCACAATCAAAATGGCAGTAGCTGTTTGGAAGCCAGCTATTAGGAAAACAAGGATAACGATAACACTTTATTGTTGGCGGCCACACAGATGCAGGGTCATTAGAACATTCATTCAGCTAAAAGGCAGTGTAGTAGTTGTTTCATAGAAAAATCTCATGTTTACTGTACCACCAACCAGCATCTAGTCAATATATGTACCATTGGCTATTTCTTCATAATTTATACTATTGCCTTCAACAAAATATGACAATCAGACAAGTCAACTTGCAGTCTACTTTATATCATTTGTCAAAGCCGCGTCAAAAAGATGTGAACTGATATGACTGATATGACATATGTGTATCCGCCGGCATTATTACTACTGTGTATTCCTTGCCATGATGATTGTCTATCATTTTTCTAATCAATGGATCATTAGTAGCTAGGAAAACTGTATCAAGTTTGCCAGTTGAAAAAAAAACAATAAGCAGTTATCATCGCACAATCACAATCTGATCATCATCATGAAGCAGACAGACACTCTTGCTTGTGTTCATGTTTATATATCTATTAAAGAAAATAATTGTACATTTCTGATCATCATCATATCATGCCCATTATTAAAACGATATCCTATAGCTTTTTTAGGTTTTACACGTGGAGAGAGGAAAAAAATCCAAGAAAATATTTAGTTTGTTGCACTGTTACTATTTCCACTGAATAGAATATTATACAGTAAGTTAGTAGTAGACTCTTTTCTACAAAGACACATACTTAAATCCACGTGCTGACGACTGGGACGACGGAATGACGGCGACACAAACGCTTCTTGTGTCGCTCCATATCTGTATAAACTCTGGTGACTTTTCTGTTTCCCTCTGTATTATTTGAACAAGAAGAGGACACTAAATAGAAGCATGATCATCAACATTCATCCTCTTCTACTTTTTTTCTTATTCTTGTTATCTTTTTCCCTTTCTTTTCCCACTCCGATTACCCACATTTGTTTACGCATGGAGCAATATCCCTCCTAATGATAACGTTTGGTACAGATACATATATAAACTTTACGCATAATATTAAACTGCGTGTGTGTACGCACAGTGTCACACACACACGCATAAAAAATCTCTGTTTGATCTGTCTTCTTGTCTCCTCGTGTCTAATTTCTCCTCCTTTTCTTCGTCTTCCTTTCCATTTTCCACGCAACAGACATCCAGACACATGGGGACATTATAGAGTCTCCACGAGGAGGCTTTTACTCAATTTGTGGAATTTCCCGTTTCCGACACATCCTAGTTTTCTTCCTCCCAATTTATTCTTCTTTTCTGCTGGTGGTTACTAGTTTATTACGCGCTAAAAAAAAGTTTGCTTCTTGGAAGAACAAAAAATTGGAACTTTCCTTTTATCTGACGTAAGTATGCATGCATGATGTGATTATGAGAATTATACACATAGGCTAGTAATGTGGCGGTTGTTACCCGCTTTTGTTTACCAACTCTGCGTGGATAAAGTTTTTTATTAGATTTTCGGGAAAAGTGTCAGTGAAAAATCTTGTTTATTTTGTTGTCGTCACTTTTTTGCCCTGGCCATAAAAATGTTTTAGCTTTGTACGATGTTCCATTTTAGCCGAGTTCATGTAGTACACGCGCTAACTCCGGCACGAGGATGACATTTTTCCCAAGTTTTTGGAAATTGTTTGGGTTATACAACTTTGCGAACATGCGTGTTGCTTGAACTTTCTCTCCAAAACACACTCTTTTAATTGTCATATTAATGATATTTCTGCGATTTCTTTTTTTACATTTCGTTTCCGCATCTTTCTGTTCTTTCTCTTTCTGTTGATCTGTTTTCCATTAAATTCCCTAGTGCGTAAATAGTATAATTGGGTATCAAACTTCATTTATTACTCTGATTTCCTCATCCTAAACACTCGATACATTTGCATATCAACTATCAAAAATACCAGAACACACTCTTGCTCGTAAATAATATTCTTGCCACATAGAGCATTTCAAGTTCTAGTTGCTTCTCAATTTATCCATTCTTTCTTCAGCATCTCGTTTGATTATTGTCACCGAGCCAAAATGAGAAAATTGGAAAGCTGGCTGATAAAATGGAATTTGATTCTTCTCCCTCCCTTTCATTTCTGTCTAGCTGTCTACTCAAGTGGAAAAGAGTTTAGTAAACAATTTGTTTTGCTAAAAGCTTTACAAAATACCAATTTTTTGTATGAAAACGTTTCTGTTGAAAGCTGAGAAATGCGTAATAAACGAATAAGGAAAAGGAACAAGTTACAAAATGCTCACTTTCTAAAATAACAGCAGTGCTAAATAGAAACTTTTTTAAAGGTGTAACTTTTCCTGTTTTGTCTACGTCCCCTTTTTAAAGGAAAAATTTGTTTGCGGTACTTTTAGATCTGCTTCATATTTTTATGCTTGTTTTTATTATGCAATCTGGCTAGAATAACGGGTAGTGTAAAAAAGCAAAATCGTAGAGTAAAGAGATTTCGCAATAAACCATTACCACCAAACCCTTGCCCTTTTTCATCTCCACAATTTCTTGTGGACTTTTGAATTGAGAATGTGTCAAGAGGATATTTCATCGGAATGAAACCAGCAACAAAGTCTGATGAATCCTGATCCCTTCTTTGTTCCCTGTCCCTTCTTCTTTTTTATGCTGGAGCAATAAAACTGAAAAGAAAAAGTCATTAACGCAGATTCACACACAATGACACACAATATAAGCTCTCGCATTCATACAAAAATGGTGTCGCACGCAACACTACGCATATGGGATGATGAAAGGAAAAAAGAAAATCTTTGCAGAGAGCAACACATCTCCCGTTTTTCTTACACAAACACACACAGATCGAGAAAAAGGAACACGACAACAAGGAAAATTCATTATAGTAATTTTTGTCGTACTTCCTTTGTTGAAAATGCGACCATAATTTCTGGTCATCATCAAGGATATATACTTTTTTATAGGAAGAAGAATTTCATCAAAGGCTATTACGCATGTATGGCCATGCTTATATAAACTAGGTCTATAATATTGCGCGAGTTCTTGACAAAGAAGCAAGGTTATTACCACCACATAGCCATTATTATTATGAAACGTACAACCATTCATTATACAATTACAACGCGCGATATTATTACGAAATTTTGTCATATTTTTATGGGGCTCCCTTTGTCTAGTTTTGTTCTTCCTAGTATTTATACAATAGGTTAAGATTATGCGTTACGCACCGTACGCAATGTATAAATGTGCGTATATCGTGATATTTTTCTTATTCTTCCCCTTCCCCTTTTGGGACGTTTTATTCACAGGCTTTGTGTATATTTTTTGGTGCCACATGGTTGTCGTCAATGACCAGTAGTTGTATTAGCAAAGAAGAAAAATGGACAATGGGTAATAAAAAGGGCATCTGATACGCACTTTATGAGAAATGGGAAATCATTCTTTGAAATAGAAACTACCATTTTATTTGTAACTTCAGAAATATTAAAAATTATTAACTTCAAATCTATTTTTCTTCGCGTTTAAAAAATAAAATGATGAAACAAACCCGTAAAACTTTAAAGAAAGCTTGCTTTAGCTACCGAAAATATAAAAACTATAATTGTGGTGACTCAAAGGTGGTCCTTGGCTTTCTACAGTACAAAATTACACCATCCTGTCAACTCAGGGAGCTTCCTTCCTTTCCAACTTTCAAAAAAGTTGGTTTTTGGTATAGTCCCCCGTGGTCAGTCAGTCAGTCAAAAAAAGTTTTGAAACTGGACAAGATGACAGAAAATTTGTACCCTGAACAAAGTACAGTCGCTCACGCACATGAAAAGCCACACATGCACACTATACATCTATATTCTTTGAACATTCCACATTTTCAAAAGTTGTTTGCACGAACCTCCTCTCCCCAGAACAATGGGCTACACGTGTCTATTATTGAAGAAAGTGGCAAAGGCAAATGAGTACAATGAATAGAGCTACACACACCATAAGCACAAGTTTCAACAATAAAACATTATATTACCATGTGTAATGTCCCGCCTGGACAAAAAGCTGTGTATAGTGTATTTAGCCAAACACAACAAAAGAAACAAGGGAAGGAGGTCAATTAAAATGATTCCCTGTTCCAGTTTCACTTTTTATCTGCCAAAGCTTACACACTTAAATCAGTGCTTATAGTGCGTACACGCACACACATGTAACTTCTTCTTAGAGCAGCATCTCTTGTATTTTGTCTGGATTCCATTATCATTACCATTTACATCAACAACGTCAGCAAACAAAACATTGTTCTGACGCTCAGCGCTCATTATTCCAGTTCAGTGTGTCCAGCACTTGTACAATGGCAAATCACAACCAAACAAACAACAACAACAGTGAACAGATATCAAGGGCGTGCCAAAATAATCTTGCCGTCATATTACCATCATATGCATATCGTCGCTGGTAATAATGAAAATGAAAACTGGCCCTGAATTCCTTTCTCTGCTGGACTTTCCATTTCTACGTACCATCTTCACAATTTCTTAAATCCTAGCTTAATCCCATATCATGAATGAAAATGGGTATGCATATTATTTACATATTATGCGTATAAAGGTGCGTGTGTGGTGTAAAATGAAAGGGAAAATCACTGAACTTGATCATGAGATTCGTACATCTGGTTTTTTTCTACGCGTGTCCTGCCAGTTTGATTCCCGAGTGGATTCCCATTTTGAAATTAGTTTGCTGACAGGTAGAAAATATATTAATGTTGTGGACACCATCATTTAACTTTTAATAATAGCTAACTTTGCTGCTCACAAAACAGTAGAGTGATTACAGGTGCATGTAAAACTGGAATTTTCCTATTCAGCTTTAGAGCACAATGTTGACCATGATGCATCATCCTCCACCTCCACTCTCTGTGTTTTAATTCAAAATGCGTTGTTTATCAAAATGCATCAATTTATGATTTTCCTTGCTTGCCATCTGACCAAAACGACCAACCTTGCCAGAATATGAAGCGATGAACAAGTACCTCCATTGTAATTACTATTGGTCATCATCCATGCAATAACCTGATTACAATTAGGCGCTAGTACCATTATATAATCATTATATTACCACTTTTTATATTACCAACCAGTTTAAATGAGAAAAGACTGGAAAATTCTAGTGAACTTTTAATATTTTTCCTGGGTGCTTTATCAAGCACATCTATCTCTTTGCTCTGAACTTTTTTGGTTTTGTGTTTATTATGCCACTTGTTTCTTCCTGTTTTTACCTCATCCTGAATGCGTAATATTACAAAAGCCTTTTGAAAACATTGTTCTTTTCCTTCTTTACAAAAAAGACATGTACAAAAAAATGCTTCGATTATAAAGCCAACAGCCAACTTTTCCTATATTCTTTCCCAGAGTGTTAGCAGTTTGTATACAACTTTTCAGGAGTAATGATAAAAGACGCGCATTTATGATAACGTTCATCATCGTCATCATCGGATATATCAGACGTTGGTGTTGTTTGGCTCATTTTAGATTGTGAGACTGGTCAAGTGCAACTCCAAAAAATCCCAGCGTTGCTGCTGCTCCTGTTGCTTATATAATCCACCTGTCTTCTTCCCGTTCTTCCTACTTTTTTTCTCAGCTTTAAAAACAAAAGCCTTCTTTCTGAATATTTATCGCTCCGTCATGATCATCCTCATCATCGCCCTGCCTATCGTCTCTCTCTCTCGGTCATTTTCTTCAACTGACCACTACGCAACAACCGGCTTGAAATATAATTGTTGTTATCATGCTTCAATGTTGACCATGTAGCTCAGAGTCAGTTTGATAATAAGAGAATCAACTCAACTCCCAAATTCCTCATGACTTAGTTAAGATAACGCGTTTTATATAAACACTGAGAATCATTCTCCTTCAAGCGTTCCTTTCCTTTCCTTACGCACTTTTCGTTGGACTTTCTCAAACGAAAGGAAAAATCCCAACGATCAACAAAAAACGTGTATTAAGCCAACAAGCATCATTTTTATTACCATCATCATTCTCATCTTCATCTTAGTTTGATGCTCTTCTTGATGGTCAGCGGTTTTCGTAAGATTATCCACTTCTCTCACTCCATGCTTATGTACGTGTGGTGCTTCTATTTCTTTTGGTCTCCTTATAAAAATCGTTTCAAGTTCAAGTTTTAATCTCAGTGATACCTCCAACCAACTTGAAATTCAAATATTTTCAGCTCACAAGCAAAAGCGTCCAGTTCTTTACATTTTTTGTTTCGTTCCTAGTGGGCAGTCCACCATATAAATACACGCACTCTTAATCATTTTTTTCTTTTTAAAGACGGCACACATGAGATGAAGAAGAAGAGTCATAATAATCATTACGATATGTACTTAGTTATTATTACCAGGCTATTTTTTCGTCTTCTCAAGTCACAGTCACTTGAGATATCTTTTATCCATCTTCTTTCTCTGCTATTTGCTGCTGCTAACGGCTAAACAAGTAGAGATGCATCAATGCTTATGCATTTTTCTATGCACTTTTCACGTTTCTTATTCCTCCTTTTATGAAATACTGGCCCGCAGTCAGAAAAATCAAAGAAACAGGCCACATGACACCACCAAGTGCGTAAGTACGTTTTTGTTCTTTCTCTTTGTAAAAATAGGTATCTCTTGTAATTACCACACCATAACATTGCCACACCACCAAAAAGTCCAGCATACTCTGTTCTAGAGGCGTATAGTATAATGAGCTGAGAAAAAAAGTTTCAGGAATCTCTGGTGGCTCTGTCAGTCAATAAAAATTTGAGGAATGGACAACTCTTCAAATGCATATTCATGCTTTTCTATATAAAAGTTTTATTTTTAAAAGCAACAAAAATACCTTATGGTCAGTTCTAACAAAAACCTGCTGCTGCTGGAGAAATAATGAGTACGTATACATTGGTGAATGTTGCCTCATCGTAATTTTCACTCTAAAAATGTTTCTTAAAAGTTATCCACAGAGAAACAATCAATATGAGACCATCAACTCCCAAACCTCAACCTCATCATCACCATAATCGCCCGCTTTTATTTTTTCCTGCGCTGCTCCCCTGGCCTGGCGGCATTTGATGGACGTTGGTCAGTCATAGTACATGAGAGACCGATCATTTTTTTCCTGTACTCCATTAAGAAAACACGCACACTTCAAAAAGTTCCATTTCCAGTAGAAAACAACTAAACTATATCCGTCCATACATGTATATTAAAATGTAACATGTATTGTTTTTAGCCAGGCGCATATCATCACCCTCTAGTTTCTCCGACCATTTCAAAACAACATCAAACTAAAACATAGATAATGATATATTACGCAAGACAAAATATTATAATCGCTGGAGAAGACAAAGACAAGAAAAGCATTTATTTTACAAGTTGGCTGGTGGCTACTTTTTCTCAAAAAAGTTTTATACTTGCATTTCATCATAATAAAGTTTGGACGCTACAAGATGATTGTCCAGCAGCTATTCTATACGCATAATATTTCATGGACTATTTGTATCCACTTTAAAAATAATATTATTTACATGTCCAAGAAGACGCTTTAAAAGTGAAACCGATCCAACAAGGGAAGTCATTTTTTATGCTTATAATAATAACCACCTGAAGAAGACGACGCTATAAATACGTATACAGAAGTTTAAAACTTTCAATGCATGCCATTCTCAAGCCAGCAAAGTTTTCGTTTGGGGAGTTATTTGGGAGGAAAAAAAGAGAAAAGAAAATAAAAGTTATTTTTTTCCTGTTCACCGAGTTGTACGTAGTTGTCGCTGAGTCGTTTTGTTGCAACGCTTTTCTTTACATTACACGGAGGCATCTTATTCTGGCTCCTCCTTAGCCTCGTGCAAGTCACAAAGCAATAAAAGCAAGAAAAAACGTTTCTTCCAACTTCTTCTTCTCAGGTTCAACTGAAAGAGAACAGTCAATAGTGCACACATCACGCTGCATTTTACTTTGGTCTATATATTCATAAGATATCTCATGCTTATAATTAGACTTCTATAATATGTACATGTTTAAATAGTGGTGGTGTGGGAAATGTAAAGAAAAGGAAAAGTGGAAGATGAGAAAAGCCACAACAAATTATCTAACGTTCAATTCAAATAGTCCGTGTAGTACATGTATTTATCCTCCTCCTTTTTTTCTTTCAGAAAAATCTAATCTCAAAGTCATGGATAAATGCACTGGTCACCGCCAACTGGTCAGTTTACATAAAAGACAAAAAACAAGCAGTATATTTTCTTGTGGTTTAAGCTTGTTTCTTTTTGGAGGAAGGAGGATGTGTGGAGTGCATTATAGGAATTTGATAATAATACATAGCAGCTCAGCAACAGATATCCCAAAAGAAAGAAACAAATTCTCCCAGAAAAATAACAAGAGACAAAAGTTGACTCTCTGTGGGAGAAACAATACTGATAGATGAAGATGGAGGAGGAAGGCGTTTGTTATAGCAGCTCAGCGTGTATGCATATTTTTACAAAAACTATAAGCTATTTTCTATCAAAATGATCTTTAAACACAGCCAAAAATATATCTCGTATGTACATTGTATAGGTATCATGAAATGCAACTCACCTCCTCTGAGAATAGGATTCCTATGGAACGTTTTTTGTTCCTGTTTCTTTCTTTAAGCGTCTGTATATTATAATAGCCTTGTAAACTAGCTCTCTCTACGCAATAATATCATCTTTGTGTGCGTATTGCGTGCGTGCTAGGCTTTTTTAAAGGTATAAACTTTAGCCCTGAGCACTATACTGGCTGGATATAATGGAATGAGAGAAAAAAATAGTTCCACGTGTAAAAGGTCAATTTGGACAAAGTTGTCCTCAGAGAGGAGAGCTCTCTCCCTCTTCTTCATCTTCTAAAGCTTTATTTTCTGTACTCTGGATTCTCTCTGGGTCTATCTATATGACTCTGCTGGCGTTTTTTCCAGCTTTTTCGCCTGCTTGGTTGGTGCTTAAGTGCGTAACAACGCATATTACTGACTGACTGACTGCTGTGAACTTGCCAGTGCGTAAAGCAAAGCGGATGGAAATGCAAGTCTCCAGACTAGATCATTTTTTGGATATAGAAAGTGAAACTGCAGCATTATTGCCTTGTAGTTTGTTTTATTTTACTTTTTTTCGGGGAAAATTCCAGACGAGAGGGTGGCTCAGGTTGTATATTAGATTGCAATGTAATATTATACAATAATAGCACCATTTACAGAGAGAGACGGTACATGCGCGTATATACAAAGAAGAGATTTACATAAATGGTGGCTTTTATTGCCAGTATTGACATGAGAGATGGTAAGGTTGACAGGAAGGATTATTTGGTAAACGAAAAAATGATAATCAAAATAGCTCTCTACGAAATAGAGAGAACGTTGTCTTTTTTATGGCGTTGTTTTGTTGTAATTTGTTAATGTAATGACTGCGATTAAGCAAGCTCGTGTTTGTGTTGGGCCCGAGAGGAATGAAATGGAGAAAGCTCTGTGCAATTGACAAATTGGTGCGTGATGTGGTTATTAAAAGGCCTTTTAGCTAGGGCTATTCTCAGAAAGTCACCGCAGAAAAGATACATAAGATATTTGACAGATAATCTGTCTGGATAAAAAAGCAGTAAGAAACCTACAGGTATTTTTTTAAACTCACGCACTATTCAGCCATCTCAAGTACAAGCCATTTATGGTTACATTTTTTTAGCTGCTGTTGCTGTCGATGCACTCACTTTTTTATAACTTGTTTCATTTGCATGTATGGAGGCTTCTCTTTTTTGTTGTAGACGAATGAACGAGTTGAAGGTCATTTGGGCTTGGATCCCATAATAATAATAGCACATAGTGTATCATCATTCCTATCTCATTTACAGTGTACACGATGATAAGATGAGCATGTCATTTTTCTTTTTCTAAAACAAAAAATGCTTTGCATGCTCATGTTTTCCTCTGTTCTAATGTGTTACATTGTTGTTCTCTCTTTATTTCTGTACAAGTATTTGTCTTACAATTTTTTATTATCCATGTTTGTATGTTTTATGCATGCGTAAGTGTAATAATGCGAAGAGAGAGGAGTGAGTGCGTTTGTCAGTGCCAGGAGAACTTTTTTATGGACAAGTTATTTTGGAGTCTATGCCCTCGCAAGTATGCAGCTTATTTTTTGCTGCACTTTTTTATAAACCTGGCTTTTAGCTTCACGTGTGTGTGCTTTCGCTTTCATTCTGGGTATCATCATCATGATCATCTTGTAGCTTGGAATAATACCACATTAGAATCAGAATATTATCATCATCGTCTCTCAAGAAGCATCAAGAAGATCATCACCAGCTTCTTTTTGGCTTTGTACAAAAAAAGCTGCTCACCATTACCAACTTCTACTTATCTTTTTTCACTTTTTCTTTCCATGAACAATAGACTGGACTTGGTGTAACCAAAAAACGCATATATCTGTGAAACTTGATGCGAAGATGTGAGTACACATTACATTGTACAAACATTAGATACGCCTTCATCGTCCATAAATAAAAAACTGAGTATTGTACACTGCTGCTCTTATGCATCTCACTCACAATAGCAAACACAACTCACCAAAAAATCTCTTTCCTTTTTCTCTTTTTCCATCTCCCTGACTTTTTCCACTCTTGCTGGCTTGTCAATAAAAAAAATTGTGCGTGCGGATGCGTGTGAACGACACTTACCTTGACTGGAGGATAGTGCACTGCACTCATCATCATGATCATCATAATATAGCCTAGCGCCACGGAATGCCGGAGTGTAATAGAAAGCATGTAAAGTTATACAAGGCAACAATGCTATTATGGGAAAACAGACAAAAATGCTGAAAGATTCATGTAATTACTAAGAGAATGATAGTGCTGGCTCCAGTCCACCTTAGTCCGTGAAGAATGGAGAAGCGCTTTAAATCAGCAGACAACAGTAGCAGCGTTAACTAAACAATGCGTCTAGGTACAAAAAGTTTATATAAAAGGTCACCTTGAAATAAACTTTTTCTTTCCTGTGGTTCACGTGGGATCGCTAAAAATGAAAATGTTACCAACATCATCAATGTCCGTTCATCAAAAATCACGCAAGGGGAAGTTACACATGCTATAACTACTGGAAAACATTTTTTCTGTTATGCAATATTTTTGTAAATAATATGCCATTTTGTACATCATTAAAAGTACTTTAATGATGATAAAAATAGGAAATCGATTGCGTGCTCATTATAAGCACACAAGCACAAAATGTTTGTTATTGTCATTGCCCTCTGCTCAATAATAATCGATACAGGATGACCGAGGAAAGGCAAAGGGGTTAAACCATTGAAAATACTAAAATACACGTTTGTTTCCTTATTATCTATTTTTACATTCCAAGAAGCCAAACCAGAGAAATAAGCATCATTAATAATATAATAGCTATAATAGCTTTACGCAATAAAGGCAATAAACCATTCTTAAACTGTGTTCAATGTCCACCCATCCATTCTTTTTTTCTTCTCCAAGCCAAAAGCCATCACTAAAAATGCAATGCAAGAGCTCTATTAGTTTTTTACGTGTAAAGTAAAATGCGTTAGTATTAATACGCACAAAGAGGAAATACACAGGAACGCTGCGCTGCTGCTGGCTGATAATGATGGCTAGGTTGTCGATGTTGCGACTAGGAAAAAGAAAAATGAAAAAAAGCACAGCAAAAAAGTGGATTATGATGACTGTGGTAGTGGTATGGCTTGCATGCATGTATACTATAGTTCCAATCACAATCATCATCATGACAGTGGTAACACGGTTACCTCGGTTTGCTGTGTGCAAGTTGTCTAAGGAGAAGTATAAAAAAACAAAGTGTACAAAGAGCCGAACAAGCTTTTCGTGTTTCGAGAGTGAAAAGTTGCGTTGAGCTTTTAGGCTAAAAGTTGCAATGCAGGAAGAAAGACGAAGGAATATATATAGTGGCAATCCATAGAGAAGTTTTTTTGGAGTGGAGACAGACTTACTGCGTTCAATATTATGCAACATGCCTTGCCTACCTTATGTACCCACCTACTCTTACGAGTATTGCGTGTTCCCAGAGAGAGTTCTAGCTATAATACTGACAAAATAGTGTTTACTTTTGAAACGCAATATAAACTAAACGCACTTTTCTCTATGTAGTATGCTTTATGCTTGGATGGATGGTGATTTAAATATGTAATATTGGAAATAAGGAAAATATATACCTTGTGTGTGCACTATAATATTAAATATATGCATCAGGGGGAAATGTAATGGGCACGCATTACACGAAATGGAATAGTATGCAAGTTTTTAGAGCCCGGCCCATACTTTACATAATGGCTTATGGAGAATCAAGTTGTGTAGCAGTAGTGGCGCTAGGCATGACAAGACTGGCACTCTGGCACACTGTTTTCTCAGAAGTTGCACTGCAGTTGGGTCTATATAGGATATTATTATGTTTTGTGAAACAAGAAATGAAAGAAGAGAATTGATTGTGCGTGAGTATATGCGTTTTGCGTTACTGGGTTGTTATTGTTATTCTTATGAAATGGGGAAAAGAGGACTGTGCTTGTGCATGTAGAGTACATATAGAAAAGAGACTCAACCTAGAGAGTCGGCACGGCATAGTCTGGAGCAAGTATTTTAGAAATAGAATTATGCGTTGGGCTTTTGGACCAGTCCAAGATGGGAAAAGTAAGATTCCTCCCCCGCACGTGGAGCTGAGATCCAGAGAGTTCAACGGCCTTCGTGGAGAGAGAGAGAGGACGATGATGATGATGGGAATGATATTTTGTGCGTTTGGCGATGATGATGATTTTGGATTGGATGGGAATTAAAATGAAAGAGGAATCAGTTCTTGGTGGAGACACGGAATGATTCTAATACAAGGTTCCATAATAATAGCAGTAACAACAACCCCACACTGCACTGCCACTTCAAAAACTTGAGTTTACATTTTATTCTGGGCTTTGTGTGTGTGTGCGTAAAGTATAAAAAATGCAGGGAGTTGGGGATGTATGAAATGCGGGGTGGCGCTATGTGGCAAGAATATTTTGTTTCGAGGAGGAAAACCAGCTTAAATGTCAAAGAGGAAGTGATGATGAATAAAGGAATGACAATGTGTACAAAATGTTGTGTGTGTTTTTAAAAAGGAAATGAGAAAAAGAGGGGTACAGGAGGTGCTTTTAGATTATATTGGTTTTGGAGAAAAGGCTGGGTGCATTTAATTATTGGGCGGGATGTGCTCTGATTTTAATTTTGTTTGAATTTGGAATTAGCATATCTTTATTTCTAATGCTTTGCTAATTTTTTTTACTGTTTCATTTCACCCCGTTGCTGAAATTTTTGTTTAAAATTACTAATGTCACAGTGAGACGACGTGAAAATGCGCTATACTACTACCCACGTATAACCAACCAACAGATAATGTTCATCCCGCTCATTCAAAAGCAAGCTTGTTTATTAATATGCTATTTTAGCTCACCTTAAAAGCACAATTTACAATTTTAAAAACCAATTACCGGTGTGCGTGTGCAAGTTTCAATTTCTTTCCCTAAAAATATACACGCCACGTTATTACATATTTATTAGTCAGCATCATCCTAATAACGTTCCCTCTTTCTGACTTTTATTACATTTCCCTTTCCATCGTCTCAAATTCTCATGAAAATCGTATCAAAATCAAAAATTCTATTTTTTCATTTTTCTCAGACAGAAAAAAATCAACCCCTAAAAAGAAAACTAATGAAGCCGCGGTGTATATTGTGTGTATGTCGCAAAGCACTGTTTTTTGTCTTGTTGTTGCAACCTTTTTTATGTAAACACATAATACATCTTATAGGTAATACACACATGACTTCATAAGGGTGACCTCTTACAGACAAGCCATCACGTATCCTCTATCACCTATCATAATAATCCATATAACTTATCAGGCTTATAGCAAATATGTACCCAAGTTGCCTTGCCACGAGTTTCGATTTTCGATCTCTTTTTCCCTTTTTCCTTCAATTTCTCTGCTTGGGCCGACACATCATAATATACTAGTGCACCATCGTGATCATCATCAACGCATATCGCACACGCACATCATCATCATGATCATCCTCCTTTTCTGCCTGCACTCTCTCTATTTATTCCTCTCTTTTTTCTCCTTGTCATGGTGGCCCCTTTTCTCTTCCTCGAAAAGAGGGGCAACGCAGCAACTGCATTACGCAATATGTGTACCAAAACCGTCAACCGAGAGCCAAAGCACCGAAAAAAACTGCCTGTGTGTCTAGAAAAGACACAGAAAGTGAAATAGGCATTTCTTCTTCTCTGTCTATCTCTCGATGTTTCCAACAACGCAACTTGTTATCTTTGCTTTACATTTTCTACTATACTATAGAAAACGTAACATGCTTTCTTTCTTTCCCTTTCATTTTTGTAGTAGATTGTCTCTCAGTGTGTCTATTCCAACCCAATGAAACGAAACGAACCGCAGTTTATGTACGTTTTTCTAGCCATCCGAATCGGGAAACCTAGAAAAGCCAGTAGAGAATAGCTTAAGACTTTTCCCTTTCGCTTTTGTGCTCCTTTTTCCTCCTGCAAAATTTGTCTAACCGTTCCGTTTTTTTATTCTGGAAGATTTTGTGCGTGCATTTTTTCTATATGGAACATGCGAGACGCATGCCTCCAGTTCTCCTTGAATTCGGTTAGACACACACGCGTGTACAAATGTCTTGCGTTGGCCATGTCATGGTATTGTGTCTAGGTCTTTTGAAAAGTAAAACCAAAAACCAGGCTCAATGGCACGCAGCTCTCAACTTCAACCCGAAACCAGAGAGCCAGAAACTGGTATAGCGCCATATATGCGTATAAATATATAGGCAGCTAGTAAAAAGTGAAAGGGGTTTATGATCACTTTGTTACAACATTCTTCTAATACTTTGGTTTCTTTAAATGCACAAGTGACTGTCCTCCTATGTACCATTTTCCATTTCCAGGAGAAAAAATGTGCATCTTTATAAACATTTATAGGCTATTGGTAGATATGCATCTATATATACATCTCTGAAAATGATAATTATAATAAAAATCACTTTTTATGTTTATGCGTGTCCCTGTACTAAAGCTCAGGTTTTAGTGCGTATATTCCTTTCCAGAGAAGAGATGAAGATGAAAGCGCGTGTAAACCAAATCTACATGAACAGCAGCGTTTTGTCAACTTTACGCTTTTATGCTATGTATCACCTCGTCTCTTCTTACGATTTTGATCAAACCAGTGTGAATGATAATATAGAAACCTTGTTTTTTATATAATATTTCTGTGTTTTGCTGGTATTATTATATATTTATAGTGGAAGAGGTGTTTAACATTCTTCCTTTTACCATGGCTTATTTAACCCTTTTGCCCCTTTCTGTATTATACTAAGTATTGTGTGTGAAGCAATAATCATATCAAGCAACCAGGTCGTCCTCAAACTGGATTTATATTCGGCACGTGGAGAAGCGCTCTATTATATGTGCAATATGTCTTGTTCATCCGAGGAATTGGAATGATGACGAAAAATGATCAAGCTGAAATCAGTTATTTTGAACAACACGATTTAAAAGCACCCAGGATTTTCTAAACTTACATTTATATACCTAATAAACTTTACGTTGCTAATTTATGTTACCCAAACCATCCATCTAAAGATGGATAATTGGCTGTTTTGTTACGACAAATTTTTGAATAGCGTTAAGCCAAGCAGATCTATCATGGTGAAAGCAAGCAGCATTATAAACTTCAATTCAAAATAATTTTATATTTTAAACTCCATTTTAATCTTATCCACTATAAATGCTTATGTAGCGTTTTGCTTGAAGTTTGACAATTAATGTCGGTTTGTTTAATTCCGTTAAAAATACAAAATCCAGACGCTTGTCATTACATGTTGCTTGCTGTAAACACCCATGGTGCAACTTAATAAAGTCATACGCACAAATTCAGAAGTCATAGATGCAAACATTTTATAAATACCAATACTTAATGCGTAACGCAAATTTTCACGCAACCATGTATTATGTCAGCTCTTTTTCCTCGTGGAGTCGGTTGGCAATGAAAAAAAACGTTACACACAGCCAACTTTTTATTGTAGAGCAAACAAACAAAAATAAAGTGGTAAACAGCTTAGTTTGATAATAATATGGAGATCTGTTTAGATGACTCAACCCAAAATACCTAGTTGTGTGACAATATGGCAAATGAGAGCGCAGCAGATAAAAAATTGTCACCTTTTTTATATCACGCATATAGATAAACTACTAAATAATTCAATTGCATTTTTGCTTTGATTATTGGCATTTATTAGCAAAAACTGCTACATGCAAGGTGGTGATGATGTAGGGGTTGGGGTGGATAAAGGTTAAAATTACATGTTATTATGCTTATATATTCCGTTATTGCACGCATTGCGTATACGCACATTATAGTATTTACTTTGTTGAATATGTCGCCTTTGTCAATTTAATTCATTATTTTTCATAACGTTTTCTACCATATATTCTATATTATGCGTAGTAGTTCGATTTGTCGCTTTGGGATGATGAGGAGGTTATGTTATAAACTTGAGTAATCTAGGCCACGTCACCTCTATTGTCACCTCATTTTTTCAGAATAGCAAATACACATTTAATAAAAACACAAAAACAAGAACTATTCACTGTGTGACAGTAGCCTTTGAAGCCGAGGAACTTCAAAGAAGTGACAATGATAATGATATGATTAGGATAACACTTGGAGTTGCATTACAACAACAAGAAAATGTATATATTTTTTTGTAAGTCTGATGTCCTCTGAGTTGTCACCCAACGCTAGAATAGCAAGCATTTTTATAACATTGTATATAGCATTTTTATTACCCCGTGGGTATAAAGTGCGTACACGCATAATTTTTTATATTACCTATACACCAAGTTGAAAGCTCTGTCTGGGAATTTCTTGCTGAAAGTTGAAACTACAAACATAAAATAAATATGGCAAATGGCAAGGGGCAACATGTAAATCAAGTCAATAGAACAAGAAAAAAAGAAAATATTGGCTCGTTGTCAGTTCATGTAATGCTCATTAACACGTACTCAAACAAAAAAGTAAATCTACTATTAAGCTAGATACCAGCATAGCAGCACATCCTCTTCCCTTTAAATAATGGCGATTACAGTATGGTTGATATAGTACATTGCATTTAAATTTATTTCAAATTTCGAACCTGTTGAAGCGCCACTAATAACCCTAGACAGCACCCGCAGCAGTAAAAATATTTAGAAAATAGTTTGGCAGTTAGAAAAAAAGAGAAGACCTCTTTCTGTCACTGTGCAATGTAGTCTACATTTCAACCTCATCAGAATCAAAGAAAACAGTGGAGAGAGAGGAGCTTGCCAACTTAAAATTAAAATGTGATACAATTATTAGAAGAACTGATTATTGGCGAGAGTATGCGTGCGTACACGCATAATATGTAACTTATACGCACTTTGTGTTTGTTAAGAATGAATATATAATACACACACAACCAACCACAAAATGACAAGTTGAACATTTAAGACAGAAAAACAAGTCTGTTATTTATTTAGAGCACTTTTGAAAAATGTCGGCTAGTACAAAATCGCTAAAATACGCACACGCGTGGCGTTGCATGCATATAAACAGGCTCAATCGATAAATATTAGCACATTCGCATATTTTATTAGTTTGGTTAGTCCACAGTTTAAAGTAAACTGTGTACAAAACGTTAGACAAAAAAAAGTATGTTTTATGCACGCACTTTATTTCCACTTCCCTTGTACTTAAGTAATAAAGTGCGTACATGTGTACACGCATGATTCGCACGCATATTGGCTTATGTGAGCTGTGAAAAAGACAAGCTTGGAAAACAAGACTGACAATGATTTCCACCCTAGTTGTGAGTTTATTGACATGAAACTAAATTGCTCTGGTTTTAGAACTTTAAAAATAAAGTGTAAAATGCAAACTAGCTTTCCTTTTTTCTCACAGTTTTTCTCTTCCTCTTAGTTTGAGTGACAAATGAAGAGGTTAGCAAAACTAAAGTGGCCTTTGCAGTCAATAGAATAGATCACTCAACATGACCACGATTGGCTTTTGGCCTGAGCTTGATGCTTGAGTTTTCAGGGGATTTTATTATCCTGGCCAATAATTCTAATTAGGCCAAGAAGATCAACTTGGTACTTTGACTTACGCACTTTTTTATCCGTAAGCATTCTATGTTGAATATGTGCCTTCATGATTATTGACTAATTTTTATAAATTTTCTGAAGCAGGCCATTTTTTGTCATAATGAGTTTGCTACATGAATACTCACTCACGCACTATAATAATGCATTTCATTATTTTACGCACAAAAAATTGACCATGCAGTTTATTGATATTTACTTATTCATGTATAGCCAATTATACAAATAGCCTAACAAATTGCAGCACACACATTGTTTCAAGAACAAATAAACTTTTAACGGTTTATCGATCTATTAAACAGCCTTTAAAAATTCCTTTGTTATTTGTCATTGAGCCCAAATTACTTTGTGTGGCAATTACGATGATTGTTTTGTGATTAGTAATTACGGAAGAATATAATGAGCGGTGATTGATTAATCTCTCCTTTAAACTTTTTTCAAAATCCTCGTGGCACACAAGCTTCTGGGCTGTTTAATGTACATTTTATGCTTGCATGAACTTATCAGTTGCACGACTTTGATTTTATGATTGTTAAGAAGATGATGAATGACTGTACTTTTATAAATCATCTTGCAAAACAACAACAGCCCAACGTTATGGTACAATTTGCATTTTGGGTATACGACCGTTTCCATTTTACTTTGCATATACTTTTCAAGGTTGACTTTTGCCAGGACGTAAGAAAGCAACTTGGAATTTATTATAAAGTCATAAATCTGAAGATACAATCAGATATACTCAATCATGCGAATTGTGCGTACACGCATAAAACACCTAATGACTCGCTTGACATTGTCTGACGAGGAAAAATTTCTACTCAAAAATAATTTCTTTCCCTTTTTGCTTTTATTTTTTCCTTGCCAAAAAAACTAAGTATCTGGGCCAAGTCGCGGTTGGATGTGAAGTGCGTGAATGTGAAATGCGAAAGCAGACAATATATTTAAAAGTACAGTATGCTTTTTATCAATTATTGCATCATAAATAGTTGTAAAACGGCATTTTGACTTAATTGGTTAATTGCCGATGAATGAACTGATGGACATGTGGACATACGCAGTAAATATCACAGTCTGCGCTGTGTCCTCCCGCTTTCTTTTCTGATAAGTCAAAAGGTCACTTCTGAGAACAATCAGGCACCCAATATACATTCGCAGGAATTTACGACCAAATTTCCGAATTTTATTGCCTTTTAACAGACATCCACACAGCCACCTCCTTTCTAAGAATCCGCTATCCCTTACGCATGTTTTCAAGGAGCACAACATTTTAAAATATGAACTTCGTTAAAATGCCAATTTCAATCTGTGAATATTTCGATACCCCATGAATATTACAATCGCATAAAGTGCGTGTGATGTGCGTATATATTGTGCGAGCATGTATAATTTTCTGTTTTCGTTTTTTACAACAGATTTTCTTATTGTGCGTCAACTGCTTAAGCAACGCTGTCAATTTTTATTGGCACTTTTATGGCCACATTTAAAAAATAAAATGTATAATAAAAAGTACCTACATGAAAGGGTCAAACAAAAAAAGTTTTGAAAAGGAACCGGCTCTGCACCGCATGACGTCCTTTATCATCATCAACGACCTGGCTATCAGTTCGATTAAGAGTGAATCAGTGAATGATAATTTGGATCATAACATGATGATCATGCAAGATCATGTGGCAAAAGTGGGATTTTATTGAGGTTTTCAAGAAAGATAGGCGTCTACTGGTTTTTCTCTCTGCCTTCAAAATAGTGTGTACGTGCCGTCAACCTACCGTGTGTGGTTCATTCATTTTGTGTGTGCACGCATTTTAATTAATTTGTTGATACATTGAATAAAAATTTTATATGAAAATGATTCTTTCCTCTCTAGTTTATTGTCACCAGTAATCAAAAAGGCTAACAACTAAATAGCAGCACAATATTGTACACTAGTCAAGGAGTATGCTCAAGTGCGTTCACGCACAATACGCACTTTTCTGTACCACAGATACTGCTTAATCATTGCTTGATGACATGCAAATTAACAGGTATCTAGATTTCAGATAAATAAATGTCACGTTCACAATACTGCTCTGATGTTGTGCTGTTGTCTGCTCTCAAAATCAAATTCATTCTCGATCAGCGAAGGTCAGTTTCATTTTACACTGCGATCCTTATCATTAAAGATGATTAAATTAAAAAGAGCTTAAGCAAGTAGACCAATGAAAAGTAGCATTTTATTACTAGTCATTACAAAGTCTAATGGCAAACATTGTGTAACATTTTGTCATTTTTGTTATCACCTTTTACTTCCATCATCATTGTATTGACAGTTAATGTGGAACTTGTAGCAACAGAATGACATTCTACAACAGTTCACTTGTCTTGTCTTGTGAACTTGGTTATTTTACAAATTTAAATATTTTCAAGAAAAACATTGCCAAATGTAGAGTTCACGCACCTTACGCACAATTGTGTATTTTTATACAAACGCACTATTTTTTCTTCCAAGCAAACAAAGAGTTTAGGCAATAAAAAATTAGCATTTTTGCATAAAAATAAGTTTGCACTTTACCAGTGCACTCAAACTAAGAATGAAGAGCAAAAGTGCGTACCACATGCGTGAATCGTGCGTCATCACCTTTTCAAAAAATCATAAACAGACGAGATCTTATCTCTTATCCCTTTTTAAAAACAAATAGATATTTTTCTGTATGTAAGCTTTACAAGGAAGCTGTCATTCATCTTCATTTTTCTTTTTAAACCTTGCATACTTTATCTTGATTAAGTTAAAATGTTTATGTGATTTAGTTTATTGCTGCTGCACGCACAAAATCTAAATATTTTCATCAACAATCTTATTTTACTCCACCTGCACTTTATAATTTCAGTGTTTACTACATGTAACCGTTTTAGATGCATTTTTGGTCATCCAAGCACAAACACACGCGCAAAATCCCAATAATTTTATTAGCTCAAGTTACGCCTCTGCATGCGTGCATACCCTAATTTTAGTATTTTCTCGTAAGTTGAGTTGTTGTAAAACAAAACGAGAACAAAAGGATACTGATGATCTTTGATAGTGATCTTTATACCACTTTTATTTCATCATTCATTCTACACCACCACCTTGATCATCATCTATGAAAATTCATCTAATCTAATTTGGCATTCCTTTGGCCTAAGATGATCATGAAAAAAAATCCTCATAGTCTACTAGAGATGCATCCCGAATTGATCAAGCTATATAGACTGTGCAAATACTGCGTTACTTTTTTAGCAAATAAAATGTTATAATATTACACACTCACGCTCAATATTTTTTCTGTATTCGGCTTCTTTAGTTCAGAGAATTTAGCAAACAGGCAGAAAAAAGTATTTCTCAATGGCAAACCAAAACTCGTGGCAGGGCAAACAAGAAGCTCAACAGTAACAGAGTAAAGGCAGAAATTACGGCTATTAAAGAACAATACAAACAAAACTGTACAAAATAAACACATCAATTTTTGCCTCTAGCCAACTATATTTGCATAGAGAGGCTAACAAGAGAGGATGGAGAGCTCTAAAAATCTAAACAGTTAGTTTTTAATAGGTGGTAGGTTGAGTAGGAGGCAACATCAACACGAAATATTATGATTATCCCAGACTCTTTCAGACAGCGATGCTGACACTTGATGAAGAACAAACGTTAGATTTTTTCATTTTATTTACATTTTTTCTGCTCATTATCTGCGTTGGCAGGAGCAGCAGCAGTTATTATAACTGCAACTTCCTTTTCTGTCTTCTGTGTACGCACTTTTTTATTCCATAATGTTCAGCATGTCTACCTAATTTGCATGTGTGTGGTGCGTAAAAGTGCGAATAGGTGCGTATGAGAATAATATGGTGATTGTAGATGATGTGGCCTGTGTAAATTGCATTGTCTGCTTTGCTTGTTTTTCCTTAGGCAGGGTCAAAGTCACTTTAATTACTAATTATTTAGCAGAGAGTACAGTATCAGTAACACCCTTTCACACTTTGCTTGCCATTCCATCAAACTAGAATTGTGTACACTATGAAAAATGTGATGATGAACGAAGGATAACATTGTGCGATATGAAATGAGACAAGTGCCCTTTGCCCTTTGATACATTTTTGCAGGCCAATTACAACAATGACAACAACATAGCACAGCATAATATAATAAATTATTTGTAAAATAAATTATAACAAAGTGCAAATTATTATTTCAGTTAATTACATTTTCTACTTGTGTGTGTACGCACATTACGCACTTTTATTAGATGATACCCTTTACCTTGCCTTAAATTCTTTCCCTGAATTGCTAATTACCTGATTTAGGGGATGGGCCATGTCATGTCTTGTGGTATGTCATGTTTTTTGCTGGTAATTGCATTTTATTTTGAAATATTCATTTTAGATGCAAATTACTCATCATTCTATGATGACTGGTGGCTAGATATGAGAGCACGTAACCTTTTTGTTCATCGGAATTACCATGTGAGGTCATTCTAGATATTTTTTGAAATGGAATAAGCATTTTTAATGGATTTTCGTGCTATTGAGGTCCTACCTAGTAATTATAACAGGAAAATGGACAAATCATGTAAGAATTTTTTAAAGGTTGAAGCCGAAAAGATCATGACGTGGAGTAATCAAAATAGACAACATTGCAGTATCGGTGTCGCCACTGCTATCAAAGGTCAAGACACCGCACATGTTACTTAAAAAACGTGGAAACAATGCCCAGTTCAACTTTTTATACGCTAATTAATAACTTAAGACGACTTTCTAAATTGTATCGCAGTCTCCCACTTCACCACTGCCAACATCATCAGATCCGTATATTATGCCTCGTGTCACTTTCTGCTCTTGAGTTGGCACCACACAGTTGGCCCTTACCAAATTAGCCAAAAAGCCAAATAAATAAAAAAGAAATGAATTTCCTAAAACTCGAGCCCATTACTATTGCAACTCTATAAAATTTGCATTTTACTGACCATTCAAGTATTGGGTATGCCCTTTAATTAATGGTATCACTTTCATTCTCAGAGCAGAACACAAAGGGACATAAAATACATTTTACAACCCGAGTATATAACTCTAACCACCACCACTTCCAAAAAGCAGTACCATAAAAGTAATTACAAAGCTAGTCTTGTCTCAATAAATTACCACCGGAGAGAGGTCAACCAAGGAACAAGCGACTTGGCTACACAGTATACTCATTTCATATGCAACAAGAGCAAAAAACCATATTTTTTACAAAGATGGACACAAGTTGATTTTGTTTGTGTGCGGTTTCACTTTTTTAACTGACAACGTGTTGAGTTTGCCTCCATTTCAAAAGGCAGAAAGGATGAGAAAACAATTAAATCAAAATCCATTACATTTTTTCATGTCTCAAGTTACAAAGCATATAATATGCAAACACCACAGACATCATAACCATCATCCTTCAGCGCAGAGATTGTTTAACAAGTGTAAACAACCAATTTATAACTATTACCAGAAAACTAGACACAACCATTTATAAGTAATTACCCACTTGACTTTTTTTGTTTCAATGATAAACATTCCTAATTTGGTCGTGTTGCTGCTCTGCGCATCATTCATCATCATGCCTGGCTGCAAGCCTAATTTCCCAAATTGAAAAGAATTTGCATAATAATAAATCACGACAATGGAATGGAAGGAGCAACAAAGCATAAAGTTTCATAACTTTCATGGCTTATTGTCGCATTATTTGCATGGTCGTCTCAGTATGCCCCAACAGTGTGCAAAATCTCTAATACAGGTTAAAAGAATAAGAAACGGACGGCCATGTTGTAAAAACATTGTAGCACGTCCACCAAACTCCATATTGCAATTTTTTGCAAAGCTTGTTTCATAATGGACCATATAGCAAAGCTAAAAACATGTTTTTGTGCTCGCGTATATATTTCAAGGCTGCTTGTGCATACCTTTGCATTACGCTGCTGTTTATCACTAATCAGCTATATGCTTACCAATTTTTATCTTGATTCCTTCGTCCAGCTTTGGCTTATTCCAAGGAAGTCCAAAAAACATTTCCCCGTTTCCATTTTACACGAGTAAACAGCTTTTCTGTAGCATAATCTTGATTTTATTCATGGAACACGGAACACTTTGTATTTAATGTGTTTTTATGAATTCCATCCTCCCGTCAGGTATTTTTGTGTATTGATAAAACATTTTCATTTCACCTCGGCCTTCTTTTTATGAAAAATCAAGGACGAACGCTGGCTCGTTTTTGGTGGCGGTGGTGGATTTTTGGCTTTGCTTAAACATTATCCTGTTTTTTTATTCCTGTGGACCATGAAAGTGAAAGTAAGTAGGCACGTTGCAATCCAAGTTGTCTATATACCAGTGTGAATCACCAGCAAAGTTAGCATTGAAAACTGCTCTCCTCTGCCTGCTCCTGCTTCTGGCTTTGCTGGAAGGTTACGCACACGCACGGGGCAACGCGTGTTCCATCAACCGTTTCATCTAGCAATTTCTGGGCCTGTGAATACGCATATACTTAAGCAGTTATAATATTTTTGGTATTGATAATGATAAATTTTGGAAAGAAAAAAGCCAACAGCAGCAGCAGCATTGAAGGATGGCCATAAGCAATAGTGAAGTGTAAGGTCACACGCTAGCTTGCAAGATTATGGAATGAATGAGTTTAAGGAAGGATGAATATGAATGGAACTTGCCAGTAGTACGTATATAGTGCGTGCACGCACAAAAGCTACAGAAACATAAATGTCTTATCCAAGTAAACATAAACTAGTATAGAAACGCGCTATACACAGGAAATGATTATTCTATTAGGAAACAACTTCAAGAGAAGAACAATGACATTGCTCACAAGCGGGGTTTCTCTTTGCCAGAAAAAATCTATACCGAGGCGCGTGTAGAAGCTACACAAAAAGTGTGAACTATGCAGGTAACAAAACTAATATGAGAAAAATGCAATATTTCTGTACTAACAAAAATAACGTCAAAAAGTTGTACGATGGGTAATCAAGATAGCCAAGAGCTGTGTATTATATACCTAGCTGAGCTGGTGCACATCCGGCTAAACAATCAAATAAGCTTATACAAAAAGTGCGTGTACAAGGAACTTACATAGTAGCGCTTGTCATTTTTCATGTGTGTACGCATTGCGGATGGACTCATTCAAGGTCTTGGTCAAACTCAAAGGTAGACTTTATTAGCGGCAGTGGAGGAATTATGAGGCTCTAGCTAGTGTAAAATTTCACTGTTAACCGTTTTTCAATGTCAATCCTCATCTCATGATTGTTATACAGTCGGCATTGCTGCTCTTGCAGTTTTTAAGGAGCAAGAGCAAGATCAATGCTAAATTAAAGAAGCTTATATGTACGCACTTTACGCACATTTTCATTAAAAGTTTTTATGCGTGTGTGTATACTCACCTAAGTATGAAAGTGGCAATTAAACGCAGAATCTGTAGACGGAAAAGGGAGATTTTTATGAGTGTGCGTTATAGTGGCAATTATCATTGTATCAAACTTTTGACTAGATGATGATTATCGTTTACCGTGTAATTATAATTGTTCTAAAATGCATATTAGACACTATGACATGCTAGCTAACATTGTAACACATTTTCTACACAAGCTGTGCAATTTTACCTCAAGTCATATAGAGTAATACTACTTGCAGCAGATGGTAAATATCATAGGTAATTCGCAGAAGTGTTTACTGTTCATTGTGTAAATGGATCACCAACATAATCGAAGCTAGAGGATATGACGTTGACTGGATGACATTCACACGTGTATAGTTGACTACCAGGAAGAAAACAAAAACACAAAAAAATGATTGCATAAATTCTTACCGAACTCAAACTCCATTTTACCTTCAACACAACTTATTAATTGCATTACTAAAATGTAATATTACAATTATTCATTCTAGAATGCTACAAATTGGTTTTATTGGTTGCACGCCGTATTTCTGTACTTTTGGCTCGATAGAGCTGAATACCGTAGTAGATACAGTTCTAGCAGAAAGGTCTAAATCCATCACCGTATATCAAATAATGAATTGAAAAATAATTCAATCAATTTCACACCTTCCACTGTCTCCCACAGCGGTAGTGTGTGTGCGTGTGTCATCTTCCTCCTAATGGCAAAAAGGATTATATCAGCCTGTCATTTAAAAAATGCATGTCCCTTTATTCGCCTCCTTTTTGTCTTCTTATCACCACTTAGCATCTCTCCTCTTTCCTTTTGATCTCTGCTTTATACTACCGCACCAACATCATCATTACCATTCTCACATTCTCAAAAAAGATTTTTGTTTCCATCTTATTTGCTTCTTTCATTAGCTCTTTTTATCTCATCTCTTGTTTCCAAACTGCCGTTTGTCTTCACTCTCTCATCAAAAAAGCCTTTTGGCTCATCCGATATCTTATTTTCTTTTTATACAGTCACACAGGCATACATTCTCATTTTCTTTCATTTCATTTTGTTTGTCTATCTGCCTGTCTTCAGCTGAACAAGCAATAAATCAGTAAATTGGCAGTTGAGTCACGTTCACACTCCTTTTTGCTACTATCATACCCTGCTCATCTTACCGTTTAAGAAAAAAACTGTATAAACTGTATAAGCGTACGAAGAAATACAAAAACGCTTTGTTATCTTTATCAATAGTGTGTCCATGTCACTGCTCTGCTCTTGCTAGTCAACCCTTCAGAATAAATTACGTAATTGGCCTAATATCGCAATGTAATACGTTTTGGCTTGCCCTGTCACACCACACAACTGACCACACCGCCCTTTTATCACTAAAATGCTTCAAAGCAATAAAAAATTGCGTGCCTGTCCCCGTCCGCCGGACACTTTTCCCCAATAAATCTTCATCAAACTTCAAGTCAGCTCTAATCTTTTTATAAAAATTTTATGCATGTAACCTTTCAGAAATGTAAACAAGAACGCCTATTCATGAACACGCCTTCTGCTGCTTGCTACACCACAAATTGCTACTGAATTACCAACAAAGTAAGGACACTAGAGACAAGAGAGGTTCATTGGAATTCTTCAGGCATATCCATTCAACATTGTTTGGGGTAAAAAACGACATAATGGGATAGTTCACTATTAACCCAATTCAGTTTGATTTTATCTTTTATTTCATCCAAAATAGCATTGTTGTTAAAATCCTGTGAAAAACGTAAAGTGTTTGAGTACCCGCTTTGTTCATACAAAAAGTTAAGCTTGTATGAGACCTACTTTTTCTTATGGGTTGATAGCCCGCTGACAAACAAAAGCAACAAGCTTGAAGCTCTAATGAACTTTTTCGGTTGCGGTTGAAAGGAAAAAAAGCAATAAAGCCACGCTCCAATGATGATACTGATGATGACGCTGCGTTGACATGTAAAAATTTTCCACTTCTCTGCTAATACAAGCTAACAAGAAGATAATAGAGGAATAACATCCGATGATCCGATTTCCCCGAGAAAGATCTTTCCAACCACTTGTGTGGTTTTTTGGGTTTATTCCGGCCTACGTGTAACGGGGTGCGTAGCAAGTTGAATATCTCCATATTATTATTATAGTGCGTAGTAGTATCAATTCATACTATTCTATTGTTGGACACGTACGCAAAGAGCAATTCTCTATTATTACCAGTACTTGTGTTCTTCTAGCTTGTACTTGTACGTCTCATATTTTCCCAACAGATTCCAAGTAATCTACTTTGGTCATTTTCCACACTCCCATTTGTCCTCCTTCTCTCTTTTCTGTCTCCACTTAAAAGAATGAGATAGACTGATAGATAAAAAATAGGAAAAAACAAGAGAGCTGCGATGATGATCATGGTGATATACACATGCCGACATCCGACACGTTTTTCTGGCACGGCTCCAGATGGAATAAAAATGTGCGAAACGAAAAAGCCAAGTGGAAAGGGATAGCCCAGAAGTACAGCACAGAATAAGACCAAAATATTACGGAAAAGCCCATAAGAGCCGTATATTTCTTCCTTCCTTCCGCTTCTACTATATTACACGCATAAACATTCATCCTGTCTTTTTACCCAGTAAACCCTACCAAAAGAAACGCATGCATTTATTCTCCCAAAAGAAACAGGCTACTTAAAACCCACTCCACCACACTACTGGCGGCTGCCCCCAAAAACATTTTTCTACTTCGGGAAAGGCTTACACTCACTTTTACGCACGGAGAAAGTTAAAGTAGGCTATGTGTCTTGGCATGGTGGCATGTTCCGTCGCCTAGTCTGAGTAATGCATGTATACTTATGCGTTGTTGCTCCAAACGTACACACACGCGACGACCAAGATCACTGCGAGGAAAAGCGATTGACCCAGAAAGCAAAAAACTTTGTTTTTTGCAAGCCTTTCACTTTTTCCATTTATTTTTGCGTGTGTATCTGTTGGCTAATGTAACAGTCCTTTCCACGCGCGTAGTGTGGTGGCATGTTGTAAATCTGCATGTTACTTTGCTCCCTTTTGGCTTAACCATTTTTCTAGAAGCGTGAAGCAAGAAGATGCGCTTATATATAAAAACAGAGTGTGTGTTTATATGTCCTTGGTGCGTAAAAAACTTGCGTAAGTAGGTATATACTGGGATATAAAAGTGGCCTTCCTTACTACACACACACGCATTTGTTGATGATGATCCTCATTCCAAACAAAATGCTACTACATACTTCCTTTTTCTCTCTTTGAATCATTTCTGGATCAAATCAACAGTATCATCATCATCAGGATAATGTATCATTATCCTTCCAAAAAGAAGAGCAAGCTTAGTGGTGAAAAAAGATGATGATGATTTTGCCTCGTGGAAGAATGGCCTACGAAATCATCATGATCATCAACATCATGGTCTGGTTTTAGGAGGATTGGAACACTGTTCCTATATTAAACCTTGCCTACATTTTTTATTAGCCGTATTATTTTATAGGAGAAGGAACTGCTTTAACTTTCTGCTTTCATAGTAAAAAGATTTTATGTAGTAGAGCATGGTCCAATTGGGAGTTAAAAAGTAGGTTGCGCGACAACAAGGCAAAATGTGTGCATGTGCGTGTGCGTTTTTGTCCGTATCTTCTCATTTTGTGCTGGCACGGCTTTTCATTGAATTCATTTATTTTATTCGCAATTCCATTACATTACCACTACCAACAAATAAACTGCTGTTTATCAAAAAAAGCCAGTCTCTCTCTGGCCTGGTTCTGGCTTCATGATGTGGTATACGTGCTCCATGCAAATAGGTAAATAAATAAAAAAGTGTAGCCCAATTAAACTCCATTTAATGCTGGAGCAAATAAATATATATAGTAGCATGTATTATATATTTGGTGACGGTGCGAGATGGTTTACGCACTTGCTTTGCTCGCGAACAGAAATTTGCACACACGCACACGCATCCATTTATTTTTCTGCTTTTGGAGGACAAGCTGCGTTCATTGCGTAATATGGCAGCAGCAACAGAAGAAGAGAGCAGCTTATAATAAATCAAGCTTTTTTTAAATGTTCCACTTATTTAGTTGGAACCATACCACACCATTCACCAACAATGATTATGTTCATGTTTGCTTGCATGTCATTCCACACACTTTTGTAATTTGGCTCCAGTACCTACTACTGCTAATTGCCCTATCAAAAGTGCTGCCAAAAAGGCTGATAGCTGCTCCTGTTACGTACACCAGACATTAAATGTAGACCTAGAGTAGAAAAATTGTGGCAGTTTTTTAATGAATTAATCCCCGCATATATAAAAAGCCTCTTGAGACAGGATAATAGACTCCGCACGAGCAACGAACAACACAAAAAATGACATGACCCCAATACCAAGCTCCACCACCACAGTCGAATGTACGTGTTGCCTGAAAAATACTTTTACTTTACAATTTTCCAAATTTCCTAGAAAATTGTGTAAAAATAGGATTATATTTGTGTCGCTTTTCCTCGTAACTCGCATGGATTACCATTTACACTCAGTGATGTGCAATACCTTTAAGCAATTCATGATTCATTCCTAGAAACTTGTTATGCAAGGTTGCATCTGATTTCCCCCGGAAAGAACTGCTTTTGTGTATTCTGTTTACATTTCATTTCATAGTGCCCGATTTTATTGAAGGCTGGGGACCGGATTTCACTATTATGTGGGATGTCATCCCACAGGTAAACAAAGTGCACAAATAACAACACCTATTCCAAAGCATATTGTCATCATTTTGTCATGTCTCGTGTCACACAAACAGGACAAAAGAAGCAAATAAGCTACCAGCTTTTGGCTTTTTTGGAACATGGGCTTGTGTCCGCTTTTCTGTTGCATTCCATTTGAACCGGTAGTATCATAGGCCACATCAGAGTATGAAAAATGGAATATGAACCCGTTGACGTTGCCTCTAAAAACGCATAGTAATATAATCTAAAGTAACTCTAGCACACCAATATATAGTTGATAGTAAAACGCGGAGAATGAGTAAAAAAGAAGGGAAAAACAGGCCAAGCCAAGCCAGGCTCAAGGACTCCACGTGTATGGTATATCGACCTACTCGGAGTAGGAGTAATATTAGTTTATATGGTGGTAAAAGAGTATAGTGCTATGCTCCTCTCTTGCACTCTGCTGCTGTTATAGATAGTTTGCTTCTTGGAATGGAACTGCTGAGGAGTGAGGATTCTCCATAAAACATTGAGAATATGCAATAGACACGTCAAATAAAGCACAAAAAGAACACAATACTCGAGTGTGCAAGCTGCAATTATGTATGTATGTTTGATTCATGATGTGTGTTGTGTGTATTACATACCTGTTTACAGGAAACATCTCTAAGAAATTGCTTATCATTATGATGCTTCCAGCAAGGTAAAGTTAACTTAGGAAAGGAGTCTACTGTTTGCCTTGTGAAGATTGATGCGTCAATAGTAAAATCTTAATTGTATTCATTAAATGTATTTTTGGGTACAGTTTTTCAGACTGATATTCTTTGATTTTTAGACATCGGCAAAAAATGTCAACTTTTACCTAATAAAATGGTCTGAGAGTTAAATACTTAGCAAACATAAAATAGAACTGACAACGAGAGATACAAGAGACATATCTAACGAACAGTAGATTCAAAAGAATCAAAAATAGTAACTTGTCGGCGTAATTAATTATCTAATACAAAAAAGCTAAAAAGCAGATGAGGGGCATAAGAAGACGTTCTTTTATAAAACGGCTTAATTGGTGATTATGATGATATCATGGAAAAAATTAAAGAAACCTTGTTTCTTTCACAAGGCTGTCTTTATTTGATCGTTAGCTATACTTACACTTTGGTTTTTTTCGCGTCATCTTACCCCATACAGCCCACGTATGACATTATAGTATAGATACCAGTTTCACAGGCGACTTTTGATTTTTGTAAGACTCTTTTTTCATTAATACCAGGAAACTAAAAGAGGATTGGAAAAACCTTGCAAACTAATATCACACAAGGGCATAGTCATTGGAAAGCGTAATTTTCACCGCCTCCTCCACAGTTTGAATTTATATAAGTCATTTATAATTCATATTTTCCTACACGCTGAAACTAAATTGCAGCGAAAGCAATGCTTTCAAAGCATGGAAAGGGCAGACTTTTAATAGCCCGCAGGTGTTTTGAACTTTAAGTAGGCGTTCGCACTTTCCCGTCAAATAACAATGTGGAAATAGAAACATGACAGTAGATAAATAGGCATCCATTAAAATCTGTCTGGAAAATGTTTAAAGACTTATGTGACAGCCGGAGAGAGTGACGCAATACATTTGCACGTTTCAGATGGGCAAATCTGACATCTTTAATTTCTTGGCTGAAGGACATTATACTAATCAAAAGTTCCCGGGGTATGTGAAATTATTATAAAATGTCTATTGCTAACCACTTCCTAGAAATTAAAAATGTTATCTTTCCAAGTGTTGATTATTAGAACTGGGAAAGCGTAATTTTTATATGGGTTGACTTGTGTAAGCAGATGAAATTTTCGATTCTTCTGATATTAGCTTTTAATTACATCGGATTTTCGGATTAGGTATTAGCCCTTGATATAATACGGGCACTTCTTTTGTGTGGAGCGAAACCACAAAGAGAAAACATTTTCCTCGCCTTTAGAAACCGTTCTGAAGTCTAATAATAAAAACTGCCTCTTACGTTACAATTGACCTTGTAGTGTCAGTATTTTTGCTCATATTTCAATCTAAAACAAACATCGCAACCTTTATTCCTTTCACTCCTTTCACATAACTTATAAAACTGTTTCTTATATGTATGCCCTTTTCAAAAATGTACGTGTAATAATCAGGCTACATGACAGAATGGTGGCATGCTATGATTCTATATTCTCGTCATTTTTTTCTTCTCATAAAATAATTGCGCTTGTGTATACAACTAACTCTAAAAAACCACTGGATTGTCATTATGCCTCTTCCTCTGTCTATTTTGTCTTTTGAGAAAATAAGAACATCAAGAACAACTTTCACCTTGATAAATAATGCATTTTAAGGTTTTTCCAACTTCACCTCACTGTCCACTCAGCAAGTCTTTCAGGGTGAGGCGAGTGCATGTGGCAACTCAAATATGCATATTATTTTATTGCCCGTTCCAGAAAACCTTAAAAATAATGAATACTCATAAGCCATAATATTGCTACACACACAGCTATTTATATTAATGTCAAAAACCCTCAATAAACCTTACACAGGAAGTAGGTATGTGTTTCTTCCCTTTCATTTCACTTTTGTGTCAGTGTGCAACTTTATAATGTACTGGTGCAATGCACAAAATAAAATACCCGCCTATTTGGTGTACAGAGAACAGAGTTCATACCTCATGCCAAATATATCTATTTAGGTATCATCCAAAATTCCACTTTTGACTTAAACTGTCGCCTCACTTGTTGTTCATATTATATACCAACTTGCTTGCAAAATTACTTCCTTGGTCCTCCACTCGACATATTGCAAATATGTCAAGAAAATTGCCATGTTTTACTTTTACTCTTTCATGTGGTTTAACTGATGTGTGTTCAATCAACTTACAATTCGAGAGAGAAAGCCACCACTGCGGCCCACATTATATATATTATTATGTATTAAATCATTAAATTTTCCCCATTTTCCTCAATTTTTCATTATCCACTTTTCTCGTTCAAAAGAATAGAGCATATTTTCTCCCTATGCTGCAGCCACAGGAAAATATTTCACCGAATAAAAGTATAAAATGTATTACGCGCGTGGATTGCTTAAACAAGGACACTTTTTTTACCTTTCACCCTTTTCTACATTTTAGCAAAAGAAGCCAGAAAGCCTCTCTGACAACCTTGATTTAGATATTATGTATAATTCAAAGCTTTCTTCTATGGAGGCCATTGAAAATATAATGACCGGAAAAGTGTTCTTATTAAATTGCATTGTATTTTTCTTCTCGCTCTCTAGTCTCCTCTCTTCTCAACTTTCAGAGATAGAGCACACACGCTGACTTACAACAAATATGACTTGTTCATTAACAAAGGCATTGTGTTTCCAGAAAATTAAAAAGGAAGTGGAAACTTCAGCGCATTATCTCTGCTAATGACACCTGTTTCATATATGATATTTTTCCTCCCGGAGGTTCACATTACCCACCGCGATTTTTTGCCAAAGCCATAATAGGCTTTCATTTCTTTTTGTTGAATTTTTGACCGTTTTTCCTCATTCTCTCCTTGGTATTCACTCATAGCGGAATCATTGAAGGGTTTTAATTTTCCCTGTGACCTTGTCTTTTTGCCATCATTCACATTGGTGCGGACCTTGATTAAATCATCAAAGAAAAAGGATCATAATCGCTTTACGTAAAGTCGTCATTCTGCTATCTCAACCAAGTGTGTAAACAACAGTTTAATAGGGCAAAGTCACCGAGTATAATTTGTAGATTCTTTTTTATTATCTAAAGCACTACATTTTCCCCGAAAACCTATCAATGACGGATATCATGTACCTACATTTTGTACTCATTATGCAATTTAGGTACAAAGCGTGTGGGCATGTATGATTTCATTTTGACTGATCCAAGGGCTAAATGCGGAAATGTAAATAAAAATATAAACACGCTACTGACAACCGATCCGTTTGAATTCGTTAGGGAAGCAGATGTACATAAACAAACAGTAAATATTGGCAGAGCGATGCTAGTCAATAAAAAACTGACTATGGACATGATCTATTCCGTAGGCACTTGTTAGCCTAAAGGATCACATGCACCTATTACCAATGCCAGTTTATCAATGTCAGCAATTTATATTATGTTCTCTCTCGTCATCCGGAAAACTTTTCCCCAATAAAATCAACTATAAAACCTGTCAAAAGACATGAGCGGCAATGGCAGAAACAACATTCCAGAATTTACCGAGCATGCTACGCTGAAAGGGACAATTGACAAGGGAAAACAGCTGCATTTGCAATCAACATTTTTTACAGTTTTCGCTTTTTTGCACTATTTTGCTTTCTTTTTCCTGAGTAATTTTCCTTGGACTTTTCAGCAATATACGTTACTGGCGTCACTAACGTTAGGTTTGGGTAGTTAGTATTTAGTCACGCAGCCAAATAAATGGAAAAAGTGCACGTGTCAGCTAAAATTACGTATTGTTTGCCAAGGACGCTAAAAACCTGTGGTACGGTGTTTGCATGACATGGCCCATGGCTTGTTGTCTTGTGGAATGATGGATTTGGAACTTGGCTTTGTGTGGACATGATGATGGCTAATGGAAGGTAGCTAGAGGTTGAGTCGTTAACGGAAGGAGTATGCACTAACTATATTCTGCTTATCATAATAATATGCTGCATGAATAGGATAATAACATTATGGAAAAGGTCTTGCTACATCGAAAAGGAAACCAGACAAGCCTTTCCGTGTGTGTCCTTTGGCATTTATAGCTTAATGTACTATAAAAATTTAATACAGTACTTACATGGATAATAGTGTATTAGAATTCAGAATGGACATATATAAGCAGCTAGTTATATATTTGCACTAAACTCCATTATGTTCATAATATTTTCCAGTTACGCAACGGCTTTGCTTGGTCCGTTCTATTGACCACTTTACAAAAGTAGACATATTGATTTAAACTTTGTCTGAAAAACATTTAATATTTTTAAAGCCATGCCAAGTGGCAAGGTTAAGGTGACTCAGTAATTCACTCAACAAAGTTGCGGAAATGACCTACAAGAAATGTAAGAAAACATTGTTTGCAGCACTTGTCCATTTTCATTTTCTTACCTGTAATTTAGCAAATGTATAAGAAAGTTGCCTCCAAACTGCATCCTTTAATATTTTATTTGGCCATAGCAAGAGAATTGCGTCTCATTTTAGCCCAAACGATTGCGAGTCTAAAAGAGATGATCTTGAAGTGCGTACCAACTGCACTTGACAATGACAATGAAATGAACTATGAACTTGAAACGGGATAAAGGGCAGGGCTACCTCATGCCTCTCCTTTAAGCATTAAAAAGTAAAGCCGCAAAGTAAAATCTTCAAACTCCAAATACGTCGCTCTAAATTATAGCTCATTTATAGCCTCTGTACAAGGAAAAGGTTTTGAATAAAATGAAATCTTAAACTTGTGCTGAATCTCATGCTGTACTAATTATTTTGATTAGTTTCTTGTACACAATGCCGTAAAATAGAAGCACCTGTCAACTTTCCACTCACAAAACATCAATTTATACCTAATAAACTTGCAATGTGGTTTCCTCCTCTTCTCCTTTCCTTGAATTTATCCCTTCAGGTAAGGTTCAAGTTCAAGAGAAAGTCCTTTGAAAAGGTTCTCTCTCCATCTCGTTACTTACCTGTCAATTCATCTGTGTATAAGATGACCTTGAAAGTAAATTAAAAACGCATTAGCATGCGACAACGCGTAACGCATAAAAGGTGTGTCTATTGAACCACAAACAATCAAACAGGACAAGACAACAGACAGGTAAACAAAACATCTGCCAAGATAATTATGATTAGCTATAAGCGGCAACAGTGAAAGAATCATTGCTACGCACAATTTTATACGCACCAGTTATCAATTTTAATAATTTCAACAAAGTGGATTTATGAAATTGAGGAAGTTGCTCTAAGACAAGGTTCTTCTCGTTTTGATCAACCCTCTGCCAAAAAATTTCTTCTTGATCATCCTCCATATCTTCTTTGCCTTGTTATTATTACTTGTACAATGTGCGGAAAATTGTTATTACTTTTGCAACTTGCTTCCGCTGAAGGATTTGGTATTGACTTTGACTTTCATTTCATTACCATCTCACCCATCAATAAATAAACAAGTACAAAGTACGGAGAGTCATACTTGTAAATCGTGTAGCTGATCAGTATAAGTCCCAGCCCAATCATCTTTCAAAAGTCCTATGCCCACATTATCATTACACGCACCACATCAAAGCAATCAGCAGCATATAATTTTTTTGGTAATGAACTTTAAAAAAGACATTCAACAATTCTTCATTATTGTAACCCTCAAGAATTCATGTAGTCTCATCAGCGCGCAATATTTTTTCCACGATTGTGATTACAATAAATAAATAAATAATCTTGTGTGTGTGCGTATCCCTTTGCCAAGGTTAATTGGGAACGTATTTGCAAAGTGCGTATATAAAGTGCGTGTACGCACAATTCTATAATAGTTTTATATCTATATGCACTTTTATAGCAAAAGGACCTAGACTTTTGCTTCCTTCATCCTCCTATCCATCTTCTTCTCGCAAGAGACCTTCTATTCCAAAAAAATATTCCGCTCTTTTCAAAGTCAACCTGCCTCTGGGTATTCCTGCTTTGATGATGATGACGATGAAGATAAATAAACGCTGCTCTACGCATGATTATTTTTCGCTGGCTCACGCAGTTTTTCAGGTTCTGCAATAATAATAACAAGCTTGATAAACTAGAGGAAGCAGCAGTAGAAGTGGCGCATCTTTGGTGTGTGTGGGCACAAAGCCAGTTAAAACAGGTAATGCAACACAACAATACTAAACTGTCTACCTACGCACTTTTTAGCATTATTTACGCATACCCTAAAAGGCACTTGCAACTCTTGTATTTTAAGAAGCATAAAATGTACGCATATTTTAGTGCCAATATTATACACACGCACTTGAAGAAACTGCATTGGTTTCATATCCTTATCTTGTTGACTTGAGTTGAATGGACATGACACTATTTTATTGTTGCGTATACAATGGAAAAATTATTTAAATGTAAAGAGGCATAAAACGCACAGAGGAAGGCAATGTACTAAAAGTACGCACAATGCCAACAGATTGCCATTTTATTTCAAACAGGTAATCATGCATACACTTTACTGTGAGCGGGGATGAGGGTGATAATGATAAAGTGGTTACAAATGTCTACCTTGCGGCTACAAAGGTTCCTTCTTGACTATCTCCTTTTAATCATATCATTTAAAGCGAGATATAGCTATAATGTGCGTACACGCACTTTTGCACACAGAGCTGCTTGACCAGTCAGTCATCTCGTTAAAAAGGAAAATATGAAAGTGCGTAATGCAATGCCTGTGAAGCCAACAAAAATCAAAAGGCAAGTCAAGTCAAAGGAAATCGACTTGATGAAGGTAAGAAAGACGATACGTGTGTGATAGAGAGAAGGATGCTTTATGGTTGCTTATTATGCTGCTGGTATTATTGGTATGGATGCTAAAATGATGGTGGTGATGATGATGATTGTGTACTCATTTAATTTTCAAGCTGGTTCTTCTATGGACGGGTTACGCACACGCATAATTTTTTCTCCAATCTTTTTGCTCTGTGGTATGCTACTCTTCTGCTAAAAGGAAATGTTTGTATACCAAAATAGCTGTGTGTGTTGTGTACGATTAGCTAACAATTTTTTTGCTGAATGTGCTGTGTGTGCTTATAATAAAACGTTCAAACCTCTTTCATTACAGTTTAATTCTACATGTTACTATGATATGTACGCACAAAATAGACTTTGTTCACTTGCCTTGCATACTTATTATTCAGAGAGAACAGCACACACTAAAAAATGTACAAGAGCGTAATGACCTCGTTGGATGTTTCTGGTGGTGGTGGCGTTTATGCCAGAATGTTCAATTTATTCCCAGTGTGGCACTAGCAAAGTCAAACAGGGTGAAATATTTTTGTAAGCGAATTGAGATTGAGAGTGTGGCGGTGTGTGTACAGCAAAAGCAATAGCAGAGAGTGCGTGCACAACTGAACGTAATGGATGGAAAGAGAAAAAGAGAACAGGACCAAGCCATAGGCCATGATGTCAAGCCAAAAAAATAGCGGATTGAAGCAGTGCAGCACATAGCTTGTGTAAAAAATCTAAAAATGATGGTGGTTCTAAGTTCTATGGCCGTAGAAATAAATGAAGGTATTTACAGGGATATTTGTGTTAATACCCGCATAATCATTTTTCCTTAGTAGCACTCAACTGCATGCAAATGAATAACATTTTTCAGCTTATTACAATAGTCGTAACTATAACGCACAATTTGGGTGTGCTTTCACCAGTCCATGTCTATGATAGCCCCTATCGACATGTCATGTAACCGCAAAAGGAAAACTGCAATATGGCACCCTATAAAAACTTAATTGTAACCCTAGATCGTAGCCATACATACAGTCACAGTAAGTAAGGTAGACTTAATCGACATCCATTCAACTGTATGAATAATTGAGCAGCTAAACGGCAACTCTTTCAACCATGTTTCCAAATTCTGCCATAAAGCTAGTACCCATATACCCTCGTACCATATGCATAATTTAGATACATTCATAGAATACTTTTTTCGCTAGTCAGCCTCAACACCAAAAACCTGTTCTCAAGCTTCACTTAATGACGTTCCTTCCCTTTGCCGGTTTCCATTTTACCTTAGCTGCGTATACCTGCATGATGAAAATGAATGCTGTATAATGATACATATACAAGTCCTGCGTAAGTACACACACCAGAACCCACCAAACAGGTACTTATGCAATGCACACACGCACATTGTCAGAGTTCGTATTCCCTGTCCTTAGTCAAGGCTAAGCGAGGTGGTATTGTAAAGTGAATTGAGAGCCCATGCAATGCAACCACTATATAGACCATACAACAGGTATACCTACTTACCTTTTTTACCTTTCTTTTGTTGATGCTCTTTGTAATATTGAACAGCAGCACAGTCTGCATCACTGCATACATTCACAAGATACTTGTTCATATTTGCTTAAATGTGCGTAAGCGGTGTTATGGGTGCTATTTGTATCAAGTTGCTAGTTACTTTATCACTTTCCCACACAGCGTCGTAGTCAAGTTTTGAGTATGCTATTATGCATACGCAATACTTGAATAAAATATGCGTGCGATACGCATCTTTTTTATGTGTGATGCCATTATACACTTTTCACTTTACCTGTTGTTGTGTCGAGAGAAGAGGCGAGACTCGAGACGGAAAAGATTGCTTGAATATAATATGCTGCATTCTTCTTGCACTTGCCTGCTTGTGTGAATAGATGTGTAGGTAGATTAAATATGATTTTTTAAGGCAAGTCGTTTCAATGGAGTGTAAAAAGACTTTTAAGGCTAGACTGCTAAATTGCATTATCTGTTTTTCGTCTGAGCGTTTTATTCCTGAGTGAGCAACTTAAAGCGCACGCATTACGCACTTTTGTGCGAATACTCTGCAAGTATTCACGCATTGTATGTAAAAATCTCTAGAGAAGATGGGATGGGAGGAATTGGTTTTTATGCGTGAGTGAACAATGTTGTTATTATTGTGCGTAGGCAGCAGGGGTCATATTGGATATTGATGCGGATACATGATTTTAAAAGAGGGAAGGGTTAACAAAGTTAGTATCAAAACAGGAAGTGCGAATAGTTAAGGATGCTTAATGCTAATCACGGTTTTTCCTTGAACCTTTCACAATGTCATGTGAAATTGAATTAAAAAGGATAAAATGACGTGGCAAATTATAGGGATTGCAAGAATATACGATTCTTGCATTGAAATAAAACTAATTACTGTATGTACAGTTGTAAGTTTAGTATTGTTTGCTTTGTAAAAGGACATTTTACGTAGAGTTCAATCCCAGGTCAAACTCGGTCAACTAAAATGGCCTGAAGCATTGCCAACCAATTCGGAAGGCTTACAGAGATGCTTTGCTAAATGCGCAATTTATTGCTTTTTCACAATCAACATGACACATGACCATTCTTTTCCACACAATAAATTTCATTTTTATGACAAAAAATTTCGTCAAACCCTTTTCTTTTGCTCCCGTGACTAATATTAATATGACATGGCTAATGCAATAGGTGTTGTCGTCACCATACTGTTCTCGTTCTCATTTTTTATCAAAGAAAGTTTGAAAAACATTCCTTTGACTTCAGTTTACTTTGCCTACGCACAAATAACATACGCACTATCGGCCATTCTCTTCTTTCTACATTCTACATATGGGCGTTGGTGTAGCCTGGCCTGGCATAAATACTCAACTTGACTGATTGCTTTTTATTTGCCATAAATAAAAAGCAACAACTCACACAACAAGATAATGTTATTACAGTGCATTGGTCTCAAGTTTTCCTGTTGTGTACCAACACTTACACAAGTTGAACGTTCCAACTCCACCAGAACATCCTCTTCAATTCTACACACAGCAGTCTTTCAGTAAAAGCTTCATCATAATTACCAGAGTTGCTGCCTATTCATATTTCTCTTGGGCTATGCCTGTTGTGCCCTCTCAATCTCATTTTTATTTATTTATGTATGTGCAAAATATGGATGGACAGATTAATAGATTTGAATCCATCTCTCACAACAGCAACAGCAGCAGCAGCAACATTCTTTCCACCTCAACATCAAATATGACATGACAAGCCTAGCTCATAAAAAAGTGCGTATGTGTGAATATGCGTACTAGAAGCGCACACAACAAACTGAATGAGGTAATATTACAGATATAGCCATGCTGAAAAAACAGGCACCAAAGAGTTTTTTCTCTCTCTTGTGTCTTGTTGTTGAGTGAGTGATGATAATCAAACGAAATATAAGCGTACACTGTTGTGGCAGCAGCAATGAGCCAAAAGGAAAACCAGATTTTCATGTTTATACATCCACAAAACAACACACTTTACTTTTGCTCATTTTGCTCCCTGTGTCTGTCTAGAGCTTGTTGCGTATGAGTGCGTGAAAAAGTCATCGCCTTCTCTCTGTTCTTGATCGTTATGATGTTGATCATCATCATGATCGTCTCCATCTCCTCTCCATATAATATATATTGTTGTAATGTAGTCAAGAGTCAGAGAGCCAAAGATACTAGATAGCACTCAGCAAACACAGCAACAAAAGTCAGAGGAGGATGTGAAAGAAAAGCGTACTTGTAAAGTAGGAAAAAATATATGGTATCATGTGAAAATGAGTTGGTATGGTATGCGTACAATGTACATACATTACGCACTTTTTTATATGAAACAGCGGCGGCGTCGGCATCCTCGTCGACACGACGATATGATGAGGATGATCGTCATCATCAGAATAAAAGTGACGGACAAGATATACTTATAACTTCTCTGGGAACCAGATTATCTCTCTTCTCTCTCTAAAGCAGAGTAAATATTATGTGTGTATACATATATCCCTAAGAGAGAGAAATATGCGTAATAGTAAAAAGTGCGTATTGTATATACTTTTTATATGACTAGAGTGCAGTGACAGAGATTCGAGTTTCAGGTCGAAGGTCGTGGATTCACACGTGGAGCAGGCAGAGAAGAAGTGAGGAACGTGTGCTGGGCGGGATCTGGTACAGTTGATGAGGCGGAGGATTCTCCAATCCAAATACACTGCCTATATGGTCTTCTTTGGTCTGCACCCCAAACCAAAAAAAGATACACATAACCATCTTCCTAATAAGATTCAAATGCACATACTGATTTTACTAAAAAGTGCGTAAAGTGCGTACATAGAACTTATAACATGTACGTACTTCAATGTATGTATGTTGATACAGTGTTGTTGTTCTTGTTTGAATGTTCGTCACCCCCTTTTTTATTACTTATTTTTGAGTTTGGCCAATGCACTATTGCAGTCGAGTGGAGAGATGAGAGAGGGCAACAACTTATAACCAAGTTATAACCATATACGCATAATAGTACACACTTACGCACCATCTCTACAGATTACATTACACACAGAGAGAAAGAAGCTCTATTCTCTTTTCATCTATTATAAGTTGCGTCTCAGTTTCATCAACCCCTTTCCCCGTTCAAAAATATCTCCTCTTTGCATCGTCATCATGCTAATGACTAGGTTGCGTGTAGTATCCCATATCTGAATATAATGTGTGTGTAGGTTAATATTATATCCGTACGCACTGATTTTTTAAAACCAGATACAACGGACAAAAAAATCTTTAAAAGTTTATTGTAGATATGTGCATGTTCTCTTGTATGTAAATTCTTTCAGAGTTTAGCAATGTAATACATTGCTGAAGTTGTCGATAAGGCGCTTATATTCTGATGCTGCTACGTGAATTCAATGCGTTTCGTTTTTATTTCCAAATTGTTTTAAACCACACACAACAGAACTTTTCATGAGCCGACATGAGATTCTCAAAGAAGCCAGGCCAGTAAAATACCACGTACATTAAACTAAACTTACTTGGCTCTTGTTTCCCATCAGCATCGTCATCATGCTGAAACATGACATGACGAAGAAGATGATATGGCTTGGCATCATCATATCCACTTCCAAAACCATTCCCACTACTCTTTACGCACAATTTGCTTTTCATGCTTTTGTTATGTTATGTTGTGTACTAATTCATTCTTCTCTTGTTCTTTCCTTCCGTCACTATACTTGAAACAGGTATTATTACTATATTATAGGATAAAATATGTACACACACAAGTATCATTTATGTCAGTATTAAGTTTGGCTATGTACAGCTTTATCTGCTGTACACGCACAATTATTGGACGTTTGGGTGCTTTTTTAAGCTGGGCTAGTAACACGTCTCTTTAGTTTGTGCTCTTATTATTATGATGCGATTCGATTTATTCTGGTTTCAAACCTACAAACATGTAAGCTGTACAAGCCAATATGTTGGAAGTTGTTACTATCTTGAAAACGATACAAGATTTATTTGTTGGTGATGGTGGTGGTGGTGATGATTAAGACAAGACGTTTTTCTTTAGAGCTAATCTCTTTGCACGACATAATCAGAAAAAATACGTAAAAGATTTTGTTTTCAAGAACCTTCTTCAGCCATGCCAAGTGGCTCATTCGTATTCAAATTACTTTTTTGTCCTTTTTCCCCTTGCTTAAGTTAATTCATTTAAAGTAGGGTTGTTGCTCGTTGTTCTTGATGATGATGCTAGTCTGTGATAAAAAAGCTAAAGATAATATGTAATGCTGAATGCTGACCACGACGACGTTGTTGGTGAAGGTAGAAAAAAACAGACTAGACGAGGAATTATAAGACGACGACACAATACGATCAAGATGATGGGTTTTCTATTAGAGATGATAAGATTAAAAAAGCATTTTTTGGCTGGTTACCTGTTGCGTGTTTTGTATAGTGCGTAGATGAGAAAGGCGATTGTGCGTAATGCCTTATTGTACTAAACTATGAAATTGTCTGAAGCGTTTATGTTTTATGGATTCATAGTCTCAACTAACATGAAGGTTCGTTGTCTTTTCCAATAATTGATTTGTCAGTTATTTTGAGTGGGACATTGGGATAGTCAGCCAATGAACTTAACAAGCACTTTTCCAATTGTCTTGATGCATAACCCTTTTTCTTTAAAAGGTTTCTCTTACATAACTTTCGCAAAGTACGATGACAGGATTTGACATTTTTCAACAATGCACTTCTTTTGAACATTGTGATTGGACTTGTTTGAAGTTGTACCCATCGACCCTAAAAGCAAACGAAATACGGGTGAGTGATCAGTGATCACACAGGGTACAAGATCAAAAGAGTTCCGGTCTGGTCAATGTCCCACAAAAAGGCGAAACACCCATATTGTTCTGTTTACAGCTTGCAGTATTCAGCATGCAACTTGTTATAAATCCATCAGTCATTTTCATCTCATCACAACCAGACAATATTGCATTTTGAGGGATTTTAACTTCTTGGAAATTGTTAGGTACTTTAATGCTTGTTCAAGTGTTCAACATAATTGTTCCTTACTGAATTACAGTGGGCGTCTATTCACAGTTCAAAATCCTCTAGAGAGAGAACCTGAACCTACATAAATACTTAAATACTCTCGCTATCTGTTCTGGAGTCACTGGCATTTTGTACAGGGTTTCATATTTACATACCTATTCCTCAATATTTGGTTTGCGGACTCAATCCCTTTACAACTCATCAAATTATATGCCAGACCGCTTACGCCAGACACAGAGAACCAGAAAGATCTGGTTGCTGCAAAAAGAAAAATGTAAAAAGGTGATGAACGGGTAAATAGTAAATTTGAATAGGAGAGAAATTTATTACACACTATTAGCTTACTAATGTGCGCAGATGGCTTTGTCTCTCTTTTCTAACTTTTTCCTAATGCTTGAATCATTAAGCACACGTTTTGCTGTTAACACCCATTTTTGTCAAAAATTGCTCTCAATAAGTACAATACAGTAATCTGAACAAAATGCAGTTGCAGATAAAATGATAATAGCCGTAGATCCATGATCGTATCTTTTGTCTGTTAGTGCAGCTAACCAACACATCCTCAACAAAACCATGTAAAGTACCTAAAAGACAAGGGCATGACTAAACGTACAAAGCATGAAAAATCCAACCAAATTGAAAAATTAGCATGCTTGCTAACATTTCGTTTGCATCTTCTTCATCACCACCTTTTCAGTGTTTCATTTAGCAAAAAAGCACCAGAAAATTAGAGAATTGAAACATGTAAAAAGTTAAAGAATAAGTTTTAACACCTATCTATACATGAAATATGGGTTTAGCCACAGTAATCATCACGTTTCACTTGAGTAACTGCAGCGGAGCAGATTACCCACTGTACAAAGAGATGCTTTAACAATTTTGCTGTTGTAAATCAAACTTAATTGAAACATTTTGCAATTTTTGTAATATAATATTTTAAAACAAAAGTTTCAAATTGTGGTGCAGAGTACATAACGGCACTAGTTTTGCAACTTACATAAAGCATACTACACCACGCAAATCTCTATAATCTTTGTGCGCACTCTCATGTAACAAGTACCTTAGTTATTTTCTATGCACCAAAAATGATACAAGTTACACGCACAAAAATTGCAAAAAATATCACCATTGCAAAAAAGGACAACGACAGTGCATAGCATATAAAATGAAGAAAAATTATTTGAGGTTTTATGTGTGAATCCTTTTGCAAGTTATACACTATACCGTAATATATATAGTGCCTTATTAACTGAACTACCGAAATGATTGAATTTCTAAAAAGAAAAATGGGAAAGGTCATTGCATTTTTCTTTTTTAATTTGTAAATTGTTCGTCACGTGAATCAAATCCATGCACGTGGATGACTCTGACTCATCAACTTTTTTATAAACCTTTTAAATGTCAGAGTCTACATGATTCGTAACATGTCCACTACAATCTATTCTGTTTTATAAATTCAGCGATAGAAATCAATAATCAAAACTTGTTTCAATTATATATTATGCATGAGAGTATGACCTCGATGAGTATACAACTGGGAATAAACAAAAGGCTTTCCAACTTAAGAATTCATTTATCAGAAAATTAACTCTTGTAATTTCTACAAAATAATTTTATGCTTGTCACAATTTCATCCTGACCGAAGAACGAACAGTGGTACGCTTACATGTAGGTATTAGAATAGGTACGGAGATCTTTATCGTTTAAGTGAAACTGACTGTTACGCGTGTGTTTTTTAAAAGAACGCCCCTTTACGGCTAATTAACTAAAATTCTGCGTCATTTCTGTCCTTTGGACTACGTCATCTTAGAACTAATTTACTTTACACGTATTCAAAAGTATCGAATAGATGTTTGGCATTTTCTTTTCTGGTTAAAAAATGCGATACTCCCATACTGCCCCATTAGCCACACAAGTAATCCTTCTCCCATAAACAGAAGGCAAGTTTCACTTGATGACCGTCAGTTTCCCTCAAATTTAAAACGTCAACAATTTCTCATTTTTTGTCCAGAAATACTCCTCCTTCTCATCTTCCACTTCTCATTTGGCATCTTCTTTCACAAAAACCTACAAGTGTACTCCTTCTTCCTCCCAATCCCAAACTTCAAAGAACACCCAGCACGTACAATAGCCTGGCCTATATTTCCTCCTAAAAAGCACACACCGGAGGAACATGCACACAAGCACTACATCACAACATCCTTCCTGGCTCAATGTCACCTTGAAAACTGTCATGTACCTATACCTGTTGGATCCTCAGCGTTCCTCCGTCATTGTCCCTCTGTGTAAATACCATTTTTCCGGTAGGTATTTGATTTTACACGTGGCAATCAAGCCAAAAATAAAAACCGTCAAATATCCCCGTGCGTTCCCGAAACCATTTTGATTAGTGCCACAAAGCATAAATCCCTAAATTATCCTGGTAAAAAGCAAATCCAAACATCGTTTGTCATCACCACTCGTATAAATTCCCTGTTCCTGAGCAATTTCTACATTTTTAAGGTCACCTTGTCCGCTGTTCCTGTGTGTATCCTTCCATTTCGCATATTATGCATCTTCCAAACGGAAAACGTAACAACAAAGGCATATTCATCATGATCGTCAATGTGACCTATATATCCCTCTAGCTTGTATCTATCATCATCCCGTATGGAACCTCACTGTACTTCCTCGATTTATTTTTTCTGTTCCGTTACATTTGCGCGCACCAAAAACCTTAGCCCGTCCTCCTTTAAACATTTAGGCATTTTTTCATATTATTTTTCTCCCATACTGAACTAAGTACTGGTGCAGCAAGCCATAATAACTTTTCTCAGTGTCACGGATTGATGGTGAAAACGGTTTTAAAAGTGCTAAGCAAGCACCAGAAGGTAACCAAACAAATCCAGAACTGTGTGCTGCCTGCCATTCACCACTCTATACTATACTACTGCACATGTTTGCAAATACCTATAAGTTTTGCTAGCAAGCTTATTCGCACACATACTGACATTGCCAATATACGTGGGACGAGTTACAAGGAAAGCCGAGAAAAGGAAAGTCCTTCCCTCTTTGCAAAATGTTTTTTGTTCGTGGAGAGGTTCCTCTTTTCCAGAGCCAGCAGCAGCTTTCTTTCTTCCTCTATTTTCTCAAGCTGTGAAGCACACACGGCCAAAATATGCATTTTTATTGCAAGGATAGTAATATAGCAGGGCAGTAAAACTTCACAAGCAATCATCATAAAGCCATAAGTAAAAGGCAACAGCGGCAGCAGCGCAGCGCACACAGCGTCAACAGCAATGTCAGTTAAGCCAAACAACTGTGAAAAACGGCAATAGCGAATAATATTATTTCTCATCGGCATGATCAGTTCCTTCTCATATGCTATACCTTTATTGACCACATAGTTAGCATTGTATAATATGCTTTTATAAACGTCATAGGAAAAAGGCAGAAGAAGCTCTAGTACTCCTCCTCTTCATTTTATATATCATTCTTATTCTGTTCAGTCAGATGGTATAACATCACAGCAAAGTAATAGCACCAGCAGCAAAGGCAACATTGCACTTTGCAACAGCGTTCTTCTATGGTATATTATCCTGTGGCAGCAGAAGCAGCAGCAACAAAAACGCCAGAGAAGAAGAAGCACTGAATTGTGCACTGCAAAAACCCAGCGAAACCGTTTGGCAAGGCTCATTCTGCAAATTGCAGTTGCTCTATAAACACTCTTAAGAAAAAAATAGCAAGCCAAATCATTTTCACAAAGCGCACATACAATCATCACAAACATTACCATTTCAAAGTAAGCCAAATAAGCTATAAAAAACTCAAGTAGAAAAGTCTTACTCTCCAGCCAAAAAAACAAATGCATAGTAGCAAGCTAGCCCGGACAAGGGTATTCTAAGACAACTTGGAAAACAAAAGTAGGTGTCTGTTGTCAGTATATCAAACTTATTATCAAGTCAAAAGTACAAAAAAGGGCCAATTTTGCCGGTACATTTACAAAAAACCGGAAACTTTTGTTCCTGTTTCCGGGTCCAAGAGTTTGTTGTTCTTTGCCGGTATTGCTCAGTCAGTACAACTCTCAGCAAGCTTTACATAGGGAGAAAGTATGCGGTCGTCGAATCAGCAGCAGCGGTGAAAGTTTTTTCTGTTGGAGCTTTTGGATCTTTTCTGACAAGGTAAGCAAACATTGCTAATATAAACAACCCTTCACCTTCACAAGCTGCTAGACACAGTTTCCAGTGTTGTAAAAAACACCCACCTGTCATTTTCCTGCACAGGCTTCACAGCATTCTCTGGTTCACTTCGCCCCATAAATAGCTTACATGCCATAACAAAGCAATTTGCCAAGTACACATCTGCAAAAAATAATTCAGAAAAAGCTTACACTATCAATCAAACAAAGCCAATTTACTCTATAGCTAGCTTTTTCCAAAAATAGTTTCAAAATAAGCAAAAAAAGAGAGGAGAAAGCACATGAAAATAGTTTTTCCATCATAATCATCAAGCTTCCCTCATCTCGCCCACAGAGAAGCAAAAAGCCGACTGAACTGCAAGCTTAGAAACGTAAGGCATAAGTACAACCACTTTTTCAGAGAGTTTTGAACACACATCAACAGCAAAACTTGTGAGCTGTGTGAACCAAGCCAAGTTGACTAGAGCTCTACATTCACAAAAGTTGTGACTCCCTTGCATTCTCTCTGAAAACGCACATAATATTCCTATATAGCTTTACACACAAATGCACATTCTCATTTGAACTGGCTCTGTTCTCTTTGTGTATATTACAGTTTTTGATAAAAATGTATGTTGCCAGCAGAGCACTGAGCACACACACAATACACACAAACTTATATAACCGTATTTACACACATTTTAACGTATAGCTAAAAGCCTAGAGAGCATTCCTACTTGCCAGCACCACCACCACTGTACTTGCATGATAGCAATGCAATATATCAAGCCAAAAGAACCAAATCTCCTTACTTGCTTTTGCTTTGCTGTTCTTATGCTGCGGCTGGTTCTCCAACTCTAGCTTTTCTGTGTATATCTGCTCTTCTGTAAGCAATGTCAATGTGCAGTAGGTTACAGACACTGGTAACGGAAACAGAGTCAGCAGCAACTCTCCGTAATTTTTGTTTGTCTTTGTTGTTGTTGCTACATGTATAACAACAGCAGTTGTTCTTTCCAGATACAAAAGCAACACTGCTGCTCAATTTGAAACAGAAAATTTCACCAGAATGCTGGACACTCAGACCCAGATTCCCTGCAATCATCAAAGTAACTGTACAAATTGTAAGAATAATCATAATACAAGTTGTTGTGATTTACTAGTAAAGTCAACAGTTTCTTCGTCATCGTGGTCGTTATCCTCATCCACAGATAAGTTACAACTAGTCTTGTTGTTATCATCCGAATTGGAATTGCTAAACAGTTTACCATTATCAAGCTGGACAATCAACAAGCTATAAAGTTTGAGTAAAAAAGTGTCACTTGATTGAAAAGTGCAAAACCACACACAGGAAGAAAACTCTCTGGTGGAAAGTGAAAGATACAAAAAATCCTGACAAACTCAAGCGGATTTTTTATTTGTTTGCGGTGTACTGTATCTCTGCTGAAACACTTGGTGCTCTTTGAACATTTTTGTAAACTAAAAAAACATGTACATTAACTTTTGTACAAAATTATATTCTCATTTATAGTGCATTACAATAAATGTACATACTACAATATATACTCACCTCTGGACAAAGTGTGTGTGTAAAAAACTGAACAAAGTTGAAAAGACATTTCTCTTCTTGTGAAAATTCTCTCACAACCCGTGATTCAAATTCTATATATTTTTTGGATTTCTCTAATCTGAACGGTAAGTACACTTTTTAAAAAACTTTATTTTTTACAGCTTTTCAAGCTTTCCATCATGTATTTTATGTTTTGCTGCATTATTCTCAGAGAACTTTTTATGATTTTACGCATTCGGCATATTTTCTCATAAAAAATGTTGTCCCACTTCTCCCCAAATATCCGCTCATCCCCATCCCATCCTTCGACTAAACTAGTACCCCAAAAAAGCCCACATTTCAATTTACCATTACCCACAAACCATTTTGAATTTCCTCTAACGGCCCCGTGTCCACAGCCGTTTAAATCTGCAAAAAACTTTTCATCTTCTGGCATCTTTCGGTGGTCGGCTCATCATCATCAATATCATCTTTTTTTCTCTATACTAGTCCTACGCCCGTTTTGCCATCAAAACAAAATACAATTTGATGGCATCTAGAGCTAAATACATATATCATATATCAAAACTTTTAAACCATGTATGGAAAGCATTTCCGATCACTCTAAAGAGGCATCCTCTAATTTAACTCGTTGAATTAGTTAAATAAGTTTTATTGAATTACCCAGGGTCAATCTCGGGTCCGTATTCCAGATTTTAACTAATACAAATTCAACCGGAAATCCTTTTTCATTAACCCACCCACTTTAAATTCAATAGTGGTTCTCTTTTCCTTCGGTGTCCTCTTTTTGAGAACCCAAGCAACTCAAAATTCTCTTTCTTTAAGAATGTAAACCTTCTCGGTTTACTCTCATCAATTTAAAAAGGGCTAAACATGGCTGGTTCGTTGGCCAGTCACTTCTCAATTATAAAAGTTTAGCCTTCATGGTTAAAAGCGGTAACCTTCCTGGTTAACCGAAACTACTAAAACGATAGCCAAAAGGCTTACCGGTTTGCTGATGGTTATGCCCAACCAAATTCCCATCCAGTCAATTTACCATAAACCTTTTTTATTTAAAAAACGGGAAAATAAATTATTTTTTATTCAAAGTAGACGGCAGCGTTGACTTTATATTTAAAATGGACAGCAGTGTTGATTTTTTATAAAATGACATCAGGAATTGACATTTAAAAAAATAATACTTGTTGTAAGTTGTAAAACTACGTCCAGCGAAAAATTATTGGCGACAATTTTAGCATGAATTCCCCACCCTTCAATTGGTCTACATACCAAATTTGAGCTCAATCAGAGCAAAACTGTGAAAAACTACGCCTGGGGGATAAGCCCTATCCCCAGGGGTAATTGGTTAATTTGGCTGAATTTCCCACCCTTCAATTGATCTACATACCAAATTTGAGCTCAATCAGAGCAAAACTGTGAAAAAATACCCCTGGGGGATTAGCCCTACCCCCCAGGGGTAATTGGTTAATTTTGCTAACCTTCCCCACCAATTAATTAGTCTACATGCCAAGATTCAGCTTAATTCGTCAAAAAAAAGCAGTACTATATATATTTTGTGTACAAAAAATTTGCCCCAGCCAGGAATCGATCCCATGACCTTAGCACTCTACTACCTCAAGCCCTGCGCTCAAGCCACTGGGCCACGTCAGCATTGTTAGTGCAAAGCTGCAAAATAGTAAGGCAAGTGCTAAGCTCTTACAGAACGACTTAGAGAGGTCCCTTCTGAAATGTATAGTTAGATATCTACGTGCATACAAACATACATTCATATGTTCATACAATAAGCTCTATAAATATACACTCTATCTATAGTTTTATATCTCGTATAAAAGTCTCTTTTAATAGCTATTATATCAGTTAGTTATAATACTCTAGAACTGCTCTATGCGAGGATATTGGGAAAGGCCTACTTAGTTTGTCTATGCTCTGGCAGGCCAAAATGCTCCGTTCGGGGCCCCACTCGGCACGTGTAGCTTAAACTTGTGTTGGGTATGTCAGGTCGTGGCAAGCTCTTGCAGCTTCTATTACAGTGGAATTTTTTAAGCTATGCATTAGCACGCCCATAACATGTGTTGGCGTGACAGCGCCGGCGGGATATAGCACATAGTGGTTGCTTTGCTACGCGTAGCAAGCGCTGCTGCGGGACGGCGTGCTAATGCATAGCTTAAAAAATTCCACTGTAGATACATACCTTATATGCATAGAAAAATATTCCCCTTTTCGTTATATCAATCCTGGCAATGCATTACAGAAAAAAACCTTTACATTTATATACTCGTTAAGTTAGATAAACTGTTTTGATATCTATAAAAGTAACCTATATTAGTAACTGCCTACCAGAGAAAAACAAGCTTGTGTATCCTTTTAATGTTAACGCTCTCCTACGTCCTTTTTCTATGTACTCTGTAGCTCCAAACTGCTGCAGTTTTTCTACGTAAATCCTTATAGCTCTGCATTCAATTCAACACAACTGCCTATGTGGCGGTGGTGGCGGTGGCTTTTGGTTTGGTTTCTTATTTTCAGAACTAATGTTCACATGCAATGCAAGTGGCAAGGCAATACCTATACGCACTTATTCAACAAGAGAGAGAAGGAACGCAGAGTTCAGTTTTAGAACAACTTTTAGAGCTGTATACTAGCTATTATATACCTACTAGCTGTTTCCCTTTTCTTTAGAATATATAATATGCATGCACCAACAGTAGGAGCAGTAGTGCATTCACCAAAAAATTCTCTACCTCGTCAACAACCCATAGATCTATTCTTAAAAATACGTTTGTGCAGCAGAGTAACATCATCTTTAAACAGTTTTTGTATATGTTGCTCTGCTCCCTTCTGGCTTAAAATTCTAAATCCTTCTCCATTCTCTATACATTTACCACCATCACTATTGTTCCTCTCTTTCGAATAATCACTTACTTTAGAGTTGAGTGTCATAGACCGGATTATAGGTTTTATATGTATGTGGTAGGTTATGTATGTATGTGTACACGAGCAGTAACTTTTATCATGCTCATCGACATCATCATCATCTTCTTTTGAACAACAACTAACCTCCTCCTCCTTCGTCTTCATTCTCTGCTCCTTACCACTTTTATTTCGTTTAGCCAAGTCTGTTGTTGTTCTGTTTGTGTTTAGGGATGCATTAGACACAATTCACAGCAATGTTCACAGCTCTCTTGATGCACTGGCTTTGGCAGTTATATTTTTTTCTGATTCATTACTGGTTTAGTTCAGAGGATAAAATATTATTGGATATTGGATGATGTGTGATATATTGGGACAGGACAGGAGATAACATTGTCAGTTACTTAGTGCACTGCACTGCACACGGATACAGGGACAAGGGAGAAAATTATGCTGTATGGGGTGCAATGCAACGTGCAACTCTTGTCATGATCGTGATGATGATGATGATAATGATGGGTTTCAGAGAGTGTGCAAGAAAACTGCATAAAAATTGTAGTCTGTTACGGTTGCACAGACACTTGCCTACTCAGCATTGCATGCTAGCTTTTTAGTACACACAGGAAGACAATTATTTTGACAAATGCTTAAAGCTGGGCTTTCGATGCATTAAATTTGTCCTTTTGTACTATAACCTACCTTATTAATACCTGACAACAGTAGTAACGCAGTACCACCTTCATCTGTCACAAAAACGGCAGAAAGGAATGAAACGTTAAAATGCAGAGTCATAAAAAGATGCAATAAGGAAAAAAACTTAAATGCCTTTACTACGCAGTAGCCAAGTTTTACTGCGGTTGTGGAATGGGTGTCTCATCCCATTCCAAGTACAACACCTTCCATTTTCACTAATTCTGTCCCACACTCATTAAATACCTTGCAGACTTGTCATTAGCTCAGAGTTTTATATTTTTGTTTGGGTTTGTGTGAGCTACAACAAGGAAACTACTCGAGGCTTCTTAAGAAAAACGGTTATAATGGTGAAGGATAGGATAATTGCATTTTCCATTTCTAGTACCAGACGCACATTATAAATTTTTGTGTAATTTTCCTATGTCCACTACAAAAGAAGCAAACCTTCTTGAGAGGCAATCAGTTTATAAAAGTAATACAAATTGGAAACAAAATGCCTTTTGACAACCATCTTTGGCTGCTGCTTCTGACCGCGCTAATGAATGATAAACTGTAGTAATGATTATTATGGCTACTTTGTGAGAAAATGACCTGTTGGGTCAGTTATTGCTGACAATTTATTCAATTCACTATTGCAATCCAAGAATGAAAGCTGACAATTGCAAACAACACACATCAAAGGTCGCATTTTTGCTCAGATCAAAGCATATATATTTTCTTTAGCCTTTTTTCTTTCTTAAGCCGGCTGAGTCAACATGCCCCAATTTCCAAATATGCCTACTTAGAACACAAAATGTCGTGTAACACTAAATTACTGTGTCACACACATTATTTGAGTACTAAAATTGTAATCTTCATTGACTTACATTCTTTTAACAAACGATAATAAAGTCTGGGCTGTTTATTCATGAGTATTAAAAATAACTGCCGTTTTCTGGCTGTCTGGCTATTAAACACGATATGTGTAGTAAAACTTCAATGAGATCATATTATTCATCAGAAGTTGTAAAGATGACACTGGGTAATAAAGAACAAAAAGCTATGAATATGACTTCCTTGTCATCATCATATAATGCACACTAACATATTTTTACCCCCTTTTAAAACCGAAAAGTCGACCGTAGCTTTAAAATGTGTGAGAAATGCAGTAAGGAACAAAAGCGTCTTTATATTTTTCACTTGGTTTTTCCACCACGGTCAGTGGTACACAAGCTTATCAATCAGTTTAGAAAAGGAGAAAGCACACATACACAAATTCGATAATGCACATGAAAAAAATGCAGTTTGAAAAGTGCATTCTCCTACAAGTCATATCTCTAAGCTATAAATATAAGTGTTCTCTTTATTTTACGTAACACACATTTAAAAAGAAAGAAGGCGGAGATGAAGCATATAAAAAAACGGATGATTGTGATGGACTGTTTTTGTTGTGCAGTGCATCTAGTATGCACCAAGTCAACTCATCTCTCACATTTTCTCGATCTCTTCTTTCATTTTCTTCAAGCTGTGTTTTTATTGCCCTTTCCTCCTACCTATTATTATGACCATTTTACTTTACAAGTTATTCCATCCGATCCATCTACCACTTCCACCAGCACAAAATAATAATAGCTGTGTGGTGGTATAGTAGTCTGTAGTTGTTGTTCTGTGGGGAAAATAGTTAGGAAAAAAGAAAGAGAGACGGAAAAAGAGATGGGATTTTTATGGGAAAGAGAAGTATAGCGTAGCAGGGAACAATTTTCTTTAGAAAAAGAGACGACCAACAAAGTCGTCGTTGCTTATAGTTCAAGAAAAGCCAGACAAAAGCAAAGGAATGCAGTTTTTGTGCCTTTAAGAAAAAAAGGGGAATTGATAAATAGATACAAGTGTGTTCTATACTCTCTTCTGCTTGCACCGAAAAGTCACACATATATACATATTTTTCCCTATATACTGGGTTTTTGGGCGAGTCGATTTGACGGTTTTTCTGTGTGTGTTGTTTTAATAAATGCCACCGCCACCACCATACCACCAGGATACCTTTTTTATATAGAGTAATGCACATACAAAAGTGCATACATATCGAAATTATGCATTCAGAGGGGGTTATATGCCCAGATTATAAAAGTAAAATGCATATAGAAAAATGTAAGTTGGGCATCGACTGCCACTGGAAAAGAGAGAAAAAGAGCAGCGCCCTAAAAAAAGCTTTATAGGGAGAGCTAGCTACGTAAAAAGTCAGAGATATGCCTATAAAGATAATGCATAGGTTTATATAAGCCATAAAAGCCTCTCTTTCTCGTCGACCGAGAGCAGAAAAGCAGCGAGGCGAGGAACGACGACGTCAGCTCGTTCACACAGAGAGTAGTACACAATTGAACAAAAAAAATGAGTTTACTCCACGTGGAGGACCAGAACAGGGGCCACACGGCCACAGAGAACTATTAAGGCTTGTTATATGAGCTATATAACTAATAGGGAGAAAAATTCCCCTATAATAATAACTGAAGCTTATAAAAGCAAACACATATATAAAGATATACTTATACAAACTATAAGATAAGATTATAGCTTTAGGAATATACGTAGTTTACGGTATATACTGGTTGCTTATTATGCAGCAATACAATGAAAGCTTGTTAGCTTTTGGTAGAGATATGCCTATACCAACTGTATAATCAAAAGAGGTAACATATTTTTGCTTTCATTGTAAGAGCTCTCTGTGTGTGTGCTTGAGAGAAGAGACCGAGAACGAAAACAAGTTTTTCATGTGATGAGCATATGCATTTTATACATATAGTTTAGCACTTGGTGCAATTGTACTATAGTGCTTAGACCTATAAAAAGTATATACATTGGCTCGATATAGGAAAACTCGTGGAGAGATACATACATAACCCAGTAGATATACCTATAAGAGGAATGGTGACGAAGCTTTTATATGGTGTGCCTAAAGAGTTTCTGGTTTTGGAAGGACGATGAGGATCATGATGATGCTCGTCATATTGTGTACCTAACTATAAACTTTGATACAATGTAGGTATACTTGATACACAGATATAGTATGGTGTGTCACATAGTGCATTGTGCATGTTATGGTAAATTGGTCTGTAGAGAGTTTGGACAGAAGTGTACGTGAGCATTTTATATTCTCTCTGAGACTCCCTCAATGAACAAAATGTTTCATCATCCAGTTTAGTGACAAATCACGTATATGAATATTGAATAAGTAGTGGACATTGTATCTGATGGCATTTGAAAAGACGGGTTTCTTAATTATGTTTTGCTTTGGTAAGTCAACACAATAATATTTTATTCGTGTATTCATATTCAATCAGCTATTTACTATGCGAATATTAAAAGCATACAGGTGAAATGAGTGGATGGCATGCTAGCGAATTTTAATTAAAATGTATTTTCGTCGTAAGAAGATAACTCATACTGGTTTGTAAAAATGCAAGTTGAGGTAGTTATTGCAACACCCAATATTTCTCACTTTTAGAGGGTTTTGTAATAGAACATGCTACTAAGTTGTTGATTCCTTTTAAAAAGTGGGATTGCGCACGTAACTGCATGATAATGAATTTGTATAGTTGTAAAAAGAAAAACAAGTCAAGTTTGTGGGCCTGCACTCTGTACTGTACATCTACTGACCACTGACTCTACTAGGACAAGAATAGAATATGATGATGACCTGAGGCTTTTCATGAAAAAAGTTTTTAGCTTTCGTGGTTGACTCCTGTGACTCCAAAAAATTCAAGATCAGGTTATCCAGGTTATTACCAAAGTTTATATAGTATTGGATAGAGAATGATAGTAGTTTACTTTGAAATAAAAAAAATTGAATCTGAGAAAAACAATTTTCATGACCTTGTCCTGTCTATTGACATCCACCAGCATTCAACATTAGCACTCCAAGCTCATCCTCATTTTTAAAAACTTTTTATATCAATTTGTACATGAGCTTTATAAATATATATATTACACAGCTTGCGATCACTATTTTCTCGTGTAATCATCCCCCTGATGGATGATTATTAGGATAGGGCATTATACTTCAATCTTGATGCGTAAATCGGCTTACACGTGTAGTCATTTTAAATTTTTTTACAGGAGGTTTTTTTTATAAATTCCATCTTTGCCTGGGTTTTTCATCTTGGTTCTCAACCTGAATAGGTATGGAGTATATATATAGGTGTACAGATAAGTCTGTGTAAAGTAAAACACAAAAAATGAGTTGCCCACTTCTCAGCATATTTTTCCCAGATAGATAAACATGCAACAATGTTAGTCGGAAGATTCTCTCCATACAGTGGTGCGCATTGCATAACAGTTGGCAGGTTTTTTAATCTAGAGTGTATATAACAGACACATCAACACACAGACAGACATAATACAAGGTAGCTGATAGTAGTTTGCATGTATGTCTGTCTGTACAATGGTTTATCAACATTACAAGAGAGATGTTTGCATAAAAAATTACTATATATAAAAGTTGATGTATACAAAACAACACACAAAATGAGCATTTTTTATGCGTCTGATGTTCATCATCATCAGCTTGAGAATGGAATAAATAAAAAACTGGCTAAAGGCAAGTTTCATTTCATTACCGTAGGTCTTCAATTTTTACACCATCACCACACAGACAAAAAAGTCCATTGTTTGTTTGAGCAATTTGGGATAAGGTTGCAAGTCTGAGCTCTCTGTTAATAAATTGCATTATATTATGCGGTGGTGGTACATGGTGGTAGTAGGTAGTAAAGTAATAATAATTATGTGTATTCAAAGGCTGATATCATCACCAGCATCACACTAAAAAATGCGCTTTGTAAATGTGTGAATGTTATCATCATCCCACATTAAAAATAAGTTATTAATGGCTTTTTGTACTCAATTGAAAAGATCATAAGATTGGAAGAACCTTTGTATCACCATTCCCCAATGATGATGATGAGTTGCAATAAACTGAGGAAAAGTTAGTCAATTTAGAAAAGTTGTGTAGGTCATCTTCACTATCATTTTGAACAAGTTGTCACCCCCCCGCTCGGCGACAAGTCGAGCTGTATGAGTTCATCGATGAAAGGAAAGTAATGGCCAGTTTGTTTTTTCTCGAATGGGGGGGGGGGGGGGGTTGAGTTTCAGGAAAGAAAAGAATTGCTACTACGCCATAGGGCATGCGGTACGTAGTAAGATGATTCATAGTTCCTGAATTGAAACTTGACTATTTTATCTTGAGAGCCAACGTGGCAGTTTTTGATTAAGACGCGACCTTCACTTAAGTCTTATTTTCATAAGTGGTACTACTTTACCGCATGTTCTTCTGATTACTACTTGTTTTTTTCACGGCGTTTTCCTGCTTTTACTTTTTTGCATGCGATTTGAAGAAACACGAGGCAAAATGCATTTTTAATGTTGCTTCATTATAATTATCGAATGATGAAACTTAAATCTTAAAAACATATATCATATCATACATCTCTAATATGAAACACGAGTAAAGTTGAACTATTACCACAAATGGTTAGCTTAAAAATCAGCAGCGGAACGATAAAGAATCTGGCGAATACCAGAATGAATCGGAGGAGCAACAATTAATACATTGTTTTATGGTTTTGTTTTGCTCCCTTTTTGTAAGTCTGTCTTGTCTGTTCATGTCCATACGTAAGAATTAGACTTGACTTAATTACCACCATGTTTGTAATTTTATTACACATTCTTACGTCTTTCTCGGAATACAAAGAAGGAAAAGTGTGGTAGTAAAATGTGATTTTTAAATATTATCACAGCATTTCTGCATAAAGCCGGATGCCTTAATTGGATTGCGGTAAAATGACTGTAACAAAATATTATAGAATGAATGGAGAATGGACACACCAAATATTATATGCGTTGGTAGTGTATCGATAGGCCTTGACAGTTCGCCGACGACATGATAACACAAAAATGAATCATATCATAGCTCATCATCATCACAAGACATACAATCCCTACAAAAAATGTTTGATAAATGGCACAATGTCATAGTCATGAATAATGTGAGTGTGGTAATTAGCTGAAAAATAGGACATTGACTAGCCTTCTATTAATCACCAATTTTGGAAGGAAAAACGAAACTTGCTATTTGCACAACGCTCCATTAAAATGCACAAGACGTGTGCAACGCTTTTATATAATTTTTTGCAAAATTTTCCGTTTGATAAGCCAATCCTCTAAAAAGATTATATAATAGCAATGTTGCGTCTAGAGAGCTTGAGAACAAAAAAAAATTGATGCAACTACTTGTGCGCCTGACTGACACATTTTTATCTGTTACCACAAGTTAGCAATTACACAGTACTTTAGCATCGCAGCAAAGAAGATTAGAGGTCAAGAGTAGATCAATCTTTTTGAGTGCACGCGTTCATTGTTCGTGTTTTTTTATTCCCTTTCCCCGCAATATAAATTATTTGCTAATAAACCCATCAATCAAAAAATAGGCAACTGAATGAATTGTTTTTGCTCGGGCAGTAGAATGATTGCCTGTTGTGTTTGTTGAGTCAGTCTACTCTATATTACTACTGTCGTCATAAAATCAACACTTTTAGCTTGGAATTTCAAAGCAAAGTTGAGTGCTTATCAGTCTACACGTGGCGGTTTCAACAACCATATTTTGATCCGCTTTCATCATTCCCATGCACTCTGCTTGTAAATAATATACAAAATGACGCACATAGACACACAATAAAGAACAAAGAGCAACGATAAATGTTCAAAAGTTTTATATAACTTTGGTCAATCTCTGGTAAATTCCTTGAAGCATAATAAACTAGTACCCCTTTTAAACGAAAGCAGTCAAGGAGGAGGAAACTTTGAAAATAATTAGCTAATACAACAAAAAAAACTTGCATGCTATCATTATGAGATCTCTACAGATGAACTTTTTCGCATATATATGCATGCATAATAATATACCCAAAAGTGGTTTTAACGCTGAATCAGATTATTTTTGTAATACAAGTTGCATTTAACAAGTTTCCATCTTTTTGAGCATTATTTATTGCTAGCCGCAAAAACGAAAATGTTACAGGTCAACAAATTCTAGTGATTTTACGCAACATGGCAAAAACAAACTTTTTATTGATAATATCAGAATAGTTGGAGATGATGACGATATCAAACAAATTAATTGTAAACGATAATCCCTACAAGACGCACACAACATGAAAGCCATTACTTCTTGTAAGTTTGCAGAGATGCAGAATATCAATGAGTGTACGGAGTAAGAAATACCTAAGTAAATTGTAGGCTATAGGCTACTTTGTAGCCAGTGACCAGTTAATTGTAGTTTTATGTGTAGTAACAAACCACATTTTATGCTGTTTTCATTCTTACACGTGTGGCGGTCAACGTTTTTCTCAAAAAATTTTGCGCACGTCATCCTTTTTATTTCCACGTAGTTTGCAATCTTTTTGCCTGCAAATTACTGTGTAGCAAGTGGTATTAATTCCTTCCTTATTCCCAGACTTGCCATTTTATCATTTCTTCCTCACACGGCTCAATAGTCATTATTTTTGCAACTTGGTATAGTAAGTGGGAAAAACCAAGACGTTCTTCATTCTGAATATGTAAACACGGTTGAGTAGTAGTAGTAAACGCAATAGAAGTGTTATTATCCAACCATAAAAGCGTCGTGCTATTTAACTGTGATGCGCCGTATTTTTTGTGGGTCACGATTACAATAATAATTTAAGAGATTGACAACAGTAAATAGAAAATTTAGTTGGGACGAAAAAAACTTTACGCTTTTCAAATGATAGGGAGGAGGAGTGAAAGGAGGGGGAATTTTTTGATGTGCAGTGTGCAAAAATGTAAAATCCATCATAATGAAAAGTAGCGATTTTAGAGATTGACTACCTGAGTGCGGTTGTGAAGCTAGTACAAAAATTTCTAAACGGAGGTACTTACAAGTTGACACAACGGGACTTGATGCTTAAGCAGTGCAAAAAGTGTAGATATTTTTAAAGCACAGAGGTTTCATGTGATTAACTGTGAGAGCTTATGTGTGACCGTTATCAAGATTTATGGTCACATCAATAAACGGTGGTTAATGGGCTACGATGCAGATTAGCAGGTAAAGACCTATCGGTGTGAATGATTAATGATTAGAATAGTAAAGATGAAAGAGTATTGGCACAAAGACGACAGTTTTAGTAACGGCAACTAGGAAAAAATATAATGGAATTTGTTGATTAAATAGAAATTTAATTTACGGTTGACGTAAGAGGCGGGTTTCGGACTTTATTGCGAATTGCATTTCAAAAAAATGTGTTTGTACCCAGTAACCCGTCATACAGCACACAACATATTGCGGGTGTATGAGTGTGTGACGTCCAACGAAGCACGAATTTACATCTAAATGAAAGTTTAGCCATAAAAAATTCATTTTGCTACGAGAGTGGACACACAGGTAGATAAATTAGCCTCTAGAAAAAAAAAAAAAATCTGGACTTTATATCTTGATAGCTACTACGGTCATTTGACGCAGCTTTCAGAGGGCAATGAATTCCTTCATTGTCATTCTACAAAAATTAGAAAAAAATGATTAAAAAAGCGATAAAAATGAGTACAACCTAATTTATTAAGCGTTAGCTGTAGCTATAAAATAGAGAATGAAAAAGCAAAAGCGTGCCTATCTACAATAAAGCGCAATTTGCATGATATAACTCGTGTGGTGACGCTTGGGTGAAGGACAAATTTAATAAAAACTCACGCAACAGCTTAGTAAGTATACCTACTTAGCTCAGGTGTATATGTGTGTGCTAGATACTAGATAGCAAAAGATTGATTAAAGGTAAAAGACACAGAGAGAAAAAATAGAACAAAAAGTCTTTCATCTTTGTCCTTTTTCATTTTCTACCAAATACGCACAACAAAAGGAATGCCAATGGCAAATCGTTAAATTAGGAGATGACCAGCCATCAACTTGTGGCCTTTATTTAAATAGAAAGAGAATTTGATCAAAAGGGCAATTGCACAGAGAATTTCTAGTAATAGATTGTTTGGCTCTGTTTATAATATACAGGTTTCAAAAGGAGGAAAATAGACCTAGGCCAACATCTATCATTAAACTTGTTTGCTATCGTCATATCATTTTCCTCATCCTTTCTATTTACCAAGCACTTGTACCTTTGCAGTTCAGTACATTTGCCAAAACAAAGCACGACTGAAGATGCGAAATCCAAATATATTCAATGAAACAGTGTGTGTCCTCAGGGAAGGCGGAGTTAAAATAGCCTACCTGACAATCTGCACATGTATTTCGTAGCTTTTTTACAAGTAGTAAAAAGTAGAAAGAATAGTAAGTGGTTTTCTTTAGCTAATTTTTTCTTGGCTTTTGATCATCATCAACATCAAAGATACTATTCCCTTGCCACTACTACTAGTAACCACTTTGCAAAAAATGTAGAAAGGGGAGGCATCATGATGATGATAGACTTACGTATTGAACCAATATATTATAATATGTCTTGACCTCCGTTAACAAAGCACCAGTTGTGCTGATGCATAGTGCCAAACCAAGTGACTACATTATCTACTCTCTCAGCAAGAGTATTTTTATGTGTGTAATATTCCACTTAGTCTGCTGATGTAAATGTTAAGTGTGTATATATTTCATAGTTATCTGCAATACAACTTATAGGTATTAATTCTATCTCAAGGAGAAATAGATGATGCATTGCATGTTTCAAGTATTGCGGTAGGCACTGAAATGCTTATGGTATCAAGCTAAAAAGGTATTTATGCAAAACTTATTATGCGGACTGATGAAGTATTTTCTGGTATTTGGTATAATCTAGCTCTCTTCGCGGAAAGAAATTTTCCACTGTTGAACCCACCTCATCATCTCATAAATGTGAGGGAAGTCACAAGTCTATTCAAGCCTCATAAAGCCCAAAAACTTGTAATACAGCCTGTGTTTCATCTCTCTAGAGAGCGAGAGGCTGTTTATAGCGTTTGGCCTTTGTCATTTTGCAACTCTACATAATATATTATTTTGCAGACAGAATTCAACTTAACTCTCTGTCTATCATGCAATGTATTTTCTGCGTACACAGAAACGAGACACCACTCTCTAGACCTATCCCAACTGCTTGTTACTTGGTCGTTTTAATACACTTCTTTTTTGAACCTCTTCAATCTTCATTCGTTTTATCACTACACAGAAGAGTATACAGGCTTAGAAATGCCGTTTTTTCTATGTTTTGCTCTGCTGCTGCTGATATGTTTTTCCTTGTGCCAATTTCGTCTTATATTCTCACATAGCTCAACAGAGAACAGAGACAAAACTTATATAACTTTATAAGGTCATTATACCAAAAGCTCACACCACCACACTTGCTATTTTGCGTGCCACTACATGCAATACTTTTCATATATATTTCTGTGGCGTTATATGCTGCTCGTCGGTTGCCCTCGCCTTGTCGTAAAGCGAGAGATTTGCAAGGCTCAACGCTGCAAAAGTTGCGAATGGTCTTGGTTTCGTCAGAGCTAAAGCCTGGGTTTGATACGAGTACCACTGCAAAAGTACTGCAGACTATATTTTCCCCTTCCTTCTCTTTTTGATTTTATTGCCGGTTGTATATTACACGGTGAAGCCTCTTATTCACCACTTGACTTTACTGCCTCTGCATTTTCTGCGAATATTACTCATTCCTTGTCGCTATTCGCATATTTGCTTGTCTTCTCCCTGGTGAACCCTCTTTCTCCTATCAAAGGAAAGAAAATCGATTTTGCAAAACTTATTATATAGTACGGTAGTCTCGAGAGTTTTTTACAAGTCTGTCGCATTTTTTGCATTACATAACAACTTGTTATTCATTCTGAGTTCGTATCATGTTGGTATATTATATTTCATTGGAAAATGGCAAGCCCGCGAGCTCAGAACTCATGCTTTTATTTGGTTGAGGCAGGCACGTTATTATCTCCTTTTTGTCAAGAACTTTTCTTTTTATCTACTTGAAAGAGCCTTGTACCATGTCATTCTCGTCCTATTGTTCGCATTCTCTTTTTGCAAGCTGTAGGTATAATAATAGCAAGTAAAATTGTATTGAAACTGGAACTATCTGGATGTATATGCATTATTGAACAAAACCGCCTTTGCATTTTTAATCAAGCCTACTATTCAGATATCGTATACATCTTTAGGCCTTCATTTCATTTCAAAAGAACTCTGGCCTTTCTTCTTTGTAAATGCATACCTAATTTTATTTCTAACAGTTCTCGTCGGCTTGCTCGTTTTAAATTAAAGCCTATTCCATTCTGTACAATGACTTTCATAAAATTCCGCAATAAAATTTACCATTTGCATTTCTGTTCGTGTGTACCACAAAATAGCCTATATATTCACGCAAAAGCCGCATAATGTACTTGATGAACTTTTGATCGTTCTGGCGTAAACTGTTTTATGCGCTAAAGTACAAGGCGCAGTGGAGTGCGTTGTAGTCCTTACTATTTTTAAGGTAACAGAGTTCATAAAGCCTTTTAATAGCCTTTTTACATGCGGACGTTTTGAAGCAATAAAAAAGCGATACAGTTGTAAAAACTGAAAAAGGATACGCTAAAAACGCTTTCCGATCTGTATAGCAAAATTAAACAGGCTATTTTTACTCTCCAAATTTGCATTCGATGCGGATTAGCTGTTGTTTATTTTTAAATTACCAATTACCATTCGAGGCATATCCCGTTACTGGGCTCAATTGGATATTTCAAAAACTACATTGAATGTGAGTATTGCAAAAACATAAGCACGGAACAATAAGCTTTCCAGAAAAAAACTATTGCACATTACCAAAAGTATACTTGCGTGAGAAAAATATATGAAGTAATATCAATTATTATTGGGCAAACTGAAAAGTTTCCCATTCACAAAAAATGTCTATTCATTTTAGCGTAGCAATTTGCATGGTATGGTCTTGTTCCAAATGAAGGTAAAATAGGTTATCTACTACCCCCTTGTGTCTAGTCTGCTGGTCTGATTTCCCATCCTATCATCTCTGCATTCAGTATCTAGCACAACAAAGCAAACAGACACGCACTCCATTTTGGAGTGTACAGGTAGAAGTTACAGCGCTACTACATCATGATCATGGCCCCAAACAGCAATAGAATAATATAAATCGCAATAGATTCTTATGTGCCCTTGACCAGGCCATTATCCTATTCCTGTGGTGCCATAATGCTGATGAACTGAAATGATACCAGAAAAAGGGGAAAGGAAGGGGACAACACAGATACAGATAGTTTCTCATGGCCAATCTGATTGATGCAAAGGGAGTAATTTGTATCAATTTTCAATCTTGTGGTTTTTATCATTCTTCTGTTATATAAAGCGACACACAAATACAATACATCTCGTGTGCAAAAATAACAAACCGTAGGAAATCAGACATAACAAATTATGCGAATCGCAATTTTAGCAATATTCCCACGCGATAGCCTTGCAAAAACAAATGAAAGCTGTTACACAAAAATTAGTCTGTCTGGCTTGTTTTTACCTAAAAACGTGCAAAACAAAACAAAGAATCTCTCAAGACAAGCTGTTACAAGCCCCAAAAACGTGTGCGAAAAAAAATCTGAAACACAAACACACGTGCAGTTGTACATTTAGCCGCATGAGTGCCGATTTAACTTACCTTGACTAAATGGTATGCTTGTCTACCTGCTAAATGTACTGAGCAGAGAAACGTGCAACTTTAACTGCAGCAAAGTAAGTCACGTCAATGAATATTTGGTGGTGCGATATATCATTTTCGAGAGTTATCTATAAAGAAGAGGGTATGATTATCAAACTGTGTAAAAGAGGATTTGTTCCTCTTGTCTAAATTCTATCAGTGCACTACACACTCTCTCTCTTGACGAAATGTGTGAACAATCAAAAATTATTAGCACTCTTTCAACTTGACTGAGAAAAAGGATGTGTGCATTGAGAAGCGTTAAGGTTTCGTCTTGTTTTAGAGGATAAGAAGTTATTGACTTTTGATTAAGCTAAGGTCAGTCAGTTGAATGTAAGCTTACAATCATCAAAAGATCAGGTCATCTTCAATGCTGTGTTGCTGTTGGTCCTTTCCCAATACGCAATATACGGCCTATAAGTCATTGCCAATGTGTTTATATTGTCAAATGACATGGCACCGCAGATCGCACAATGTGCTTTGGAATTGGGGTGACCTACAACATGATACCTTAATTCTTTTTACAATTGCAATCACTGCAAGGTCTTTATACTATTGGGGAAAATGGCCGCTTGCGTATAAGCTGGTACCTTAACCTTAAAAAATGAAAAACGATTGTGTCTCTCTAAATGCCTCTATCACTAAAACAAAAAATGGTACGCGCTGTATATTCTCTTAAGGATATGTTTTCTGTGCTTTGTTGGTCATGCGAGAGTGAGTCACAACAAATGCGTTTTTTTCTGCACAAAAAAGTTATATAATTTTGCTCAGCCTTCAAAAAATCTTTTTGCATTGTGTGTGTCGTTACATACACCACACTTTGCTCATGAGAAGAATTGAAAATTGAAAAATTGAGGGACATTTGCCAGCAAAGCAGCGTGCAAAATGCAGTTTTATTTCATTGTTTTCCTTTTCTTCTTGAATTCTGTCAGATTGAATGATGATGACTCAAGGCTAAAACGTTTCAGATTGCAACATTTTGTAAAAACATGATAAAAAAGTGCATGTCTAAGCGATTTGCAAAAATTGTGTTTTGTAGTCACGATCAGAGATTTATCAAGGCACTTGCTACATTATTATGTCATGCTGGCTGCATTTTAGTTCCAGGAAATTCATCTGCCTACGTATAATATTACGCAAAAAAGGATTGGGTGGTGAGTGCAAAGATTGAAGGTTCTTTTTAGATAATTTCTCACTGCTTAACAGTCTGTAGAATATACCTCTTAATTTTGCCAAAAAATACCAATGTTGTGAGTGTCTCCTTTCTGCTGGGTTGGGCTGCAGATGAGTAACGTAATATTGACTACGTCAAAACTTGCTGCTGGTTTCGCAACTGTCAAATAAACAAGTTTACAGCAAAATATTTTGCAGCCAGGTACATTTAAAGCGCATAAACATCAAAAACTCCCAAACAAAACGCAAATTTCCAGGAAATGTATCCGGGAAGATTACCCACAATGCCAGTAAACTGCATTCCACATAAAAGATATTTTATGTTGGCAAAACTATCTAGAACATTTTTACCAAAGTTTTGCTGTCAGACAGTGGGGGAACGAAAACTAGAAGACAATAAACTTTTCAAACTTTTTTATGCCCGTTTTGCATGCACTTTGCACTGTGCGCAAAAAACTGAAAAGGGGGAACAGTTTTTATTACTTTTCAAAGTCACCATAAAATTTTGCACTAGGCGCAGATAAAAACCTGAAGAATATTATGGGCCGAGATGTAAAAGGGTTATCCAATTTCATTTTTGCATCCTTCTGCTTCCCCACATATCACATCATCAACACAGCCATAAAAAATCCCCATTATGAACATATGCACTGTAGAACAAGTACACTGTACATAATGTAAAGAGGATGAGCCTCATCTCCCCTTCTGCTATTCAACATTCCTCATCGTCATTATATGATTAACTTCTTGGAAAGATTTTTTATTTGGCCCTGTGTCATAAACAATAATGCATTGTACCAATGCCACATCAATTCACACACGCATACACACAGAGAGAAGAGGTTTAGGTACATCATCATGCAAAAGTATTATTCATGTGTGCCATTTTTTAGGGCTTTTTTGTGTGTACACATCCGCTGCTGCTGAAAAGAGATAAATGTTGCAACTCATGCTCGTAAAGTTTAGTAGTAGGAATAGATTGCTGGTGTATGCAATGCAATAATGGGATATCCTAGGTCGGGAGGGCAGATTTTTATCTGCTGGCTAAAAATAAGGCACCATGTATTATTCCATTGGTATATCCCACCCGAGCAAAAATTTGCAAGCTTAAAAGTTTTCAGTAACGCACTAGCCATCTACTCCGCTGGCAGCTATCCATGACGGAAGGATAAGGTGGGGGAGTGGAGCATAAGTGTATTCAACCTTATTATCTGAGTTTAGCCATCGTTTTTGATAGGATTAAAACGGAAACGAGCATGAATTAATAATTATAATGCTTTTGTTGCTGGCCAAAATATTTTGTGCGTACCTTACTGGTTCACCCTCAGTTGCTGAAAGTTCAGTGAACGCAATGGATCATGCATTACTAACGAACTCGGTTTTTTTCTGTTTTTTTTCTTAGTGAAAAGTGAAAACTCAATAAGCCTGTCAACTTTGTCATGTCGAACGTGTTTCAACTGATGAACCAACCGTTCCCCAATATGTTCAAATCGCCACCTGGAGAAAGCAACGGGAGTGGTGCTGGTCGTGCTGGCTCACAAACTGGGCAGAAGGTGGTGTGCACTCCCGAGGTGAGCTTGTACCAGTACTCGAGTGAAATGGCAGCGGCGGCTGCTGCGGCTGGGCATCTTCATCCCGGAGGTGCATCAGCGCTGCAGCGCATTATGGAGGAAAAGGTTCTTGGAGGAGCTCCTGAGGGAGGAAACCCTGGAGCAGGGGGTAATGCTGGTGCTTCAATGGCAGCAGGAAATAATGGAATGAATGCTGCCTCAGCCGCCATTCCTGGACCTAATGGCGGCTTCCAGTGTGGCTTCTGTGGAAAAACCTTTCAGCAAAAGAACACATTTCAGAACCATTTGCGATCTCATCGGGAAGGGGATGACCCCTATCAGTGTGACATTTGTGGCAAGACTTTTGCAGGTAAGAATAAACAATTTTTTTATAAAAATCTTCATTTCTTTGAGATTCTGAATATGCCCACACACAATGGACCATGAACTCATTACTGATGGAATAGTAGCACACACGAGATTACATTTCCAAGAAGTAAGAAGATGCACAGTCATGCATAAATCCCATTCATGTTCAGCTTGGAATAGAATATAATGGTCATTTTTTATCCATCTCCAGTGAGCTTTTGTATCATTATAATCATCAATATGGTCATGTGGCTGCACTTTCCTCCAAACATCAAAAACCACCACATATACTTTTTTGTTAATTAGTACCCAGAAATGATAATTACCACAAGAAAGAGGCTCACAGCATAGTAATTATGATATGACAGACAACAAAAAAGTTAGATACTGGGAGAATGCGCAATTTTCTCAAGAAAACAGTTTTGTTGCATGCATTCCATTACTACCCATAATAATATCGCGTATTTTGATGTCATCCTCGATATATTCATTTCATTTTTACTTTGGCTAATCATGCAAACCGTAAAAATTCCCTGTTGTTCTTACGTGCGTACGTGACGGTATAATGGCTGGCGGGCCAAATTAGTTAAAAAGCTTGCCTCTGTCCACGAGTATACACTTTTGTAATGGAAAATTACCGAGTGGTCTATTCACTCCAGATTTCACCGCATTTTGTTCTCCTAGTCCCAACTCATTTTTTTCATTCATGTAATATTCATAAATAGCTCAACTTAAAAACTACTAGCAGCATCAACATCATCATCGTCATCACTTTAAAATGAGTCTCATAAAACGTGTAAAAGGAAAATGACAACGTGAAAACTAACACCGTATTTTAGTACGTACATATCGCACCTCGACATGTACTGAGTACACAGCAGATTGAGCAGATTCATCATTATGTCACGGATTGCTGCATGCATAATATAAATAACTAAAATGTAACAATAACTAGCCCATTCACTAGATTGCTCCAGCATCAGCACACGAAACTCAAACAAAAAATCGCTTTAAAATATTTTCATTTTCATCCACGTTGACAGAGCTTTACCGTTTAGTACAAAGTTTGTGTGCTAAAAAGTTGTGTGCTATGTTGTTGTTAGCATAGCATAATATTTTATATTAGGAAATTAGGAATTCACCCAAGCGTCAGTGCATTGCATGATACAACTATATTACATGATGCAACAAAGGCCAAAGAGGACATTTGCTCAATAAAAATTTATTGAAATTAGACTAGCTGTTTGGTGCTATTGCGTAGAAAACCAAACTGTACAAAGTCCTTGTAGAAATAACGGCTGCCGCAACTGGATTGTCAATCGAAAAATTGTTATTCGAGCAGACGGAGTGTGTTACATAGCACGCTGTCAATATTGTTATCACAAAATGGATTTCTATTACCAATTCATCCACAATTCATTAGACAATGGATCTTCTTATCTTGCCCAGTCGGCTTTCAGTGACTCACATTACCCTCCATACTATTCCATGCTGAGTAAGGGTTCATGGCTATTGCAGTGCGCAGTAAATGCACACGTACACCTGTCTTTGCATTTGCTTTCCCCTTTTGATAGCATTAAATTTACTAATTAATTTGTTTACTTTCTCCAGTGCCAGCCCGTCTCACCCGCCATTACCGAACACACACGGGTGAGAAGCCATACCAATGCGAGTACTGTAACAAGTCTTTCTCCGTCAAGGAGAACCTCTCCGTTCACCGGAGGATCCATACCAAGGAGCGTCCCTACAAATGTGAGGTGTGCGAGCGAGCCTTTGAGCACAGTGGCAAACTTCATCGGCACATGAGAATCCACACCGGGGAGCGCCCCCACAGATGTCAAATTTGTCAGAAGACTTTTATCCAAAGTGGCCAGTTGGTGATTCACATGAGGACACATACTGGAGAGAAGCCCTATGTGTGCAAAGTGTGCGGCAAGGGATTCACCTGCAGTAAACAACTCAAGGTTCATACCAGAACGCATACTGGCGAGAAGCCGTACACTTGCGATATTTGTGGCAAGAGTTTTGGATACAATCATGTGCTCAAGCTTCACCAGGTAAGCAAAATAAAAACTTTCTACTTTCTCTTCTCCGTAAACATGCTCATAATAATAACAGGGTGTAGTATTGCTTTCTCCGTAATTGCTAATGGCATAATGTCAGTTCTATTTATATACAACTTCAACCTTTTTTCTTGTTTTTCCCTTTTATTTGCGTAGGTGGCACATTATGGCGAGAAGGTGTACAAATGTACTTTGTGCAATGGCACATTCAACTCAAAGAAGGCACTGGAAACCCACATCAAGACTCATTCCGAGGATCACGTTCCAACCGGCCCTGGATCTCCACACAATACCACAGAGCCTCGAATGTCACCCGCAGCCCTAATGTCTCACGCTGCCCCTCAGTCTCAAAACTCGGACAAGGAAAATCGGGAATGCTCCGACTCTGAGCTGTCCTCGCAAAACTCACCTTCCTCAAATGATGGCGGACCAAAGACGCCACCCAGTCCAGCCATGCCATACTCCTCCCAGCCACCTCATCATGTGGAGATCAAACTTGGAGCGGCATTCAAAAGCTCGTCAGCATCAGCCTCCGCTGGAATCAACACATCTAGCAGTAACTCTAGTAGTAATTCTAGTAATAGTCCATCCTCAAAAGATAAGACTTCTGCGTTGCCAATCCCCTATCCTATGCTTCCTCCTGGGGTGCAGATACAGCAAGCACCTCACAGTCGTACCACCTTCCTTTACGTTACCTCCAAGCTGCCTAATCACAGCTCGTCATCCTCCTCAACCTCCTCTGTATCACCGCCTCCTCAGTCACCCCCTCTTGTGAGACAACCAGCTGCCCACCTTTCTCCTAATGGCTTTAGTAGCAAAGTTTACGGCGAGAGTCCGGCTAGCATGATGCATGCCAAACAGCAACAAGTACAACAAAAGTTTGTTGCAGAGCTAAAGGGCGCTGCGGCTGACAATGAGCGTAATCCCATGCTAATGCACAAGATTCGGGAAAAGGTTTTGCAATTTACAAATCAGTTCTTGTCTGAAGAAGAGCGTGAGCAGTTGCGTCAACAGCAACAACTTCAGCAACAAAGTCTAGAAAATAGGTTAAAGTCCCGAATATGGGCTGAGAGTGGTAATATTAGTGGAAGGTATCCTTCGGGAGTGTCAGTTCACCCCGTAATGGCTCCTGAGAATCTATCCTTTAACAACAACAACAATAATAACGGTAGTAAGGGCTTTCCGGATGAAATGTATCACCAGAATAGACTGAGGTATCATCATCATCAGCAAAAGCGGGAGCGAAGCTCCAGTCCCGAAATGAATGATAGACAAAGCCCACCCAGCTACACCCCAGGAGGTGTACTGGCCTTAGCGTTGACAAAGGGATCAAAGGCTGCTTGCGCGGCGGTGGTATCCAACTCCCAAGGTAGCAGTCCCATTCACCATCCCCACATCCCAGCCAAAGTTTCTCTGATTCCCGTAAATAGTCCCAATTCTCCCCCACAATCCTCCAGTCTGTTTAGTAGCTATCACAATCAAGTTCACCAAATGAGTAGACTGTCCCCACGAAGTAGTAGTCCCAGTAGTCCTATTGACTTTCACCACCAGTTGCAATTGCAACAGCAGCAGCAACAGCAAAACCACCAAATGCAGTTGCAACACAACTCTCCATTTTTCATGAGAGGAGGGCCGGGATCTGTGTCACCGGCTAGAAATAGTTTGCACAGTCCCTCGCCAAATAGCACGCCAAGATCAACGCCCAGTCTTCAGGAAGACTATTCCGATCACGATACTCAGATTAGTGGTAAAGCCCTATTGACAATGGGACAGGGTGGGGATTTGAGTGGGGATGAGAATAGCTCTAGCTCCATGTCCAGTGGGGGTAACAAACGGGCTGGCTCTCCCAATGGGAATAGCTGTGGTGGTGGACCCCGAAAGCGGTCCAGTCTCATTTTAGAAAAGTATGCTATGGAAAACACTCCCGCTAGTGCTACCACACCACCTCCTGCAAATAGCAACGGTAGTAACAGTAGCAGTGAGTCCATTTTGTCACAGAGACTTAGGCTGAGCTCCGTGATTCAGTATGCAGAAAAGTGCTCATAAAAATTCAAAGAACACAAAAAAGTAAAAAGAAATCTTTACAATCATACAATGCAAATATATAAAAAGAAACGGAGAAAAGCGGTTTTTAAAACAATGAAACTCATCAATTTGCTGAAAAGTTTTAACAAATATTACTACAAACGCGTGACTAAATATATTTTTGAGGAGGATAAAAAATATTATATAGGGGTAATATGCATAGTAGCTCTAGAACAAAAAATATTATGCTTTAACGATATAATGAGTTATAAGGATAGTTTTTGGAAAGGGACTTGAATCGTTTTTGGTGTGGTCTATTGAGAATGCCTTGATTGTTGATTGATGATTAAGCTGGATATTATATAAATTTTACTACTATACAAATATTTAACTTTACTACAACAATACGTATTGCATTATTGGAAAGGTACCTAAAACATTTAAAATAATTAATAAATTACGTCACTATTGAAAATGCAGTACTCTGCAAATTTGCCTCTATTAAGAAAAGAAAACTTTTGCAATACTTTATTTTTTCGTCTTCTTGTCTTCATTCTTAAGAATAAACCTTGAAAAAAATCTTGATGATGACAACTGGTATACCTGCTGATAGAGAAAATTATTAAGGAAGAAAGGAACAACAGCATAAAAAATTTGTTTTTGAGTCGAAAACTAAAAAATATATTTTTATTCAGAAAGGAAAAATAGAAAAGACTACTACTTTTACTAAAAATCGATGGAAAACAAAAAGAGAAAAGTTAAAAACATATTTTTCTTGCTAGCTAGGAACTATTTAGGAAGGAGAAAAATAAACACTTTGTTTTTCTGTTTTGCAAACTTTAACTATTCTTATCATTTTGTCATTTACAAAGACATTGAAAACCCAATTCTTGCTTTTGATATTTCACTTTATTCTTGGAATAAGAAATGGTCTTAAAACCAACTGGCTTAACCAATATTTGACACCAAACACGACTGTAAAATGTGTATTACTACATATTACAAGAGATATAACTATACAACACACGTAAATACTTCAAGTGCTTTTCTCTCGTAAGATAGGTTTGTGTGCGTGTGTGTAAAATGTACTTAATTAATATATAAAATGTACAGAAAAGTTTTTTAAATATTTTATTCAAACAGCCAGTTATAGGGGTTGAGTTCAATGCTAATCGTTTTTGTACGAAAGGAATAATTATTATGATAGGAGTATACACATTAGTTAATCTTCGAACCAAAAGCCTAATCATTTCTTCGTATGCATCTCTCCAAATAAATGATTCTGCTGACTTTATGAAAGTGGATGAGTTTAAAAAGAGATTTATGTACAAGACAATGAAGGTTTTTTCGCTATCAAAGCTTTAATTGTACCAAAAAACATTAACTAATAGGTGGCTTGTGTAAAGAAATGTGTGTGTATTTTAAAACCAAATAGATAGGATATAGAAAGTATGATAGGTTTCTAATAGTTAACCTTTTACCAAAGGCGTCAAACAAAAAACAATATTGCGGCAGTGACATCCTAGGTTAAAATATCACTTTCCTGAGTGCAGAAAACCTTTCAACACGCGAAAATATACGCACACTTCGGCAAAATATAGGTTTTTCATGTAGGTTTACTACTAACACGCATGAAAATCAGAAATATATCATTGTTTGGGGTTAGCTATATGCATAGCTGTTGAATAATTTTGCATGTTGGGACTGGAGATATCAAGTGTAAAATTTTTGTGTACAAAGTACAGTAGTTGAGGAGAAAGTAGAGAACAGTTTGGTATTGTGTGTGACGTGACTTGGTGTTGTGCAGAAAATTGATTTTTTATGTAGGATCTTCGTTTTTTCTTACATAGTAGGATGTTCATTGTGTGTAGTAGTTTCTCGTATGTGTACTATCTTGCCAAAGTTTTTTTTAGTTTTTAGAATTACAACAGTTTTTAAATTCGTTTTTTTGGGATGTCGCGAATTATAAGCGCTGGGAAAAGATTTTAGTACCAAATTTCAAAACATATTTTTTGTTTTGTATGTCCAGACCAATAATATTAACTATTAACCAAACCAAAAATATAAATGCATTGATTCGTTGTGTGCTACTGGAAAGCTTTTTAAATGTGTTTTTTGTTTAGGAGTTTTTAAACAAAGCGTATTAAGTATATATAGGTATACATATACAGAGTAACATTTACACTAAAAAGTATATATGACTATTTTCTATATAGTAGATTCGTAAACATTTACCAAATAATTAAATGCATAGTTAGGTAATTACTAGGTTAAAACTCAAATACCATGAAATAACGTGGTCAGCTGATTTGGAGGGTGCTGTAAAGTGTACATACAAATATTTCCACTTAAAGGTGAAATATTGACATTCGTATTTATATAATTATTCATGAAAGGTTTGCAAAAACAAGTAATGAATATATTATGTAACTTACGGAACACGTATATTTAAAACTAAATTACAACAAGGATATTAAAAATATACACACCATATATTACATATATTTTTGGTAACTGCTTTCATCATCAAAATTATATTTAAAGGCTACCTCAGTTCAGTTATGGCTAGTTTAGTTGTTTTTTAAATACCGGCTTTCTCCACAATTATTTTAAAAAACTGATTGGAATTCATTTGAAAAGTTGAAAATGCGACATATGTTTACAACTCTATTTTTAATATTTAATATGGCATCCATCCAAACAAGCCCACATTAAAAATATTTCGTAGGTAAATAAGTTAACAGTAAGTGTAAGCGTATAAGCGGGTAAATGAACCATAAGGATAAGAGTAAAAGTAAGGTTGCTATTTATTTACCAGAGAAAGGCTGTACATTTTAGAGTAACTAACAAACAAGTTTATCTAACAAAGACTTGAAATGGTACGAAAGCTTTAAAAATCTACACATATGACTCATTCTTCTAAAAAACGAATAACCACATTACAATAACAAAATTACAAAGTTTTTGTTGCAAAAAACCTATATCAGAAGGATAATGACAAAACCGATTCAGTGTGATCACAGGTTACATGAGTAAAAAATGTACACTTTTCTTCAGTGTGAGCGTGCGGTTTCTGGTACATGTGAAATGAAAAGAGAAATATGGTATGACTGTAGTATCTTTTGAGTTTGAAAGTTGAAATATTTCTGGAATGAAAATTGGAAGTATAGTTATTTTCTTGTCTTTCTTTGAAAACAAAAACCGTTTAAAACGTTGGTTAAATCTCTTAAAATTTCTTTGACCATTTTTTGATAAAGGTAAACAGGGAAAAGGACATGGAAAAGGCAAGTTTGTTGTTATTGTTGTTTGAATATTGTCGTAAAGCGTACAAAACTCAATAATGTTGAAAAACACACAAAAAGGTTTCGCGTTTTGCAGTAATAATTTTTACCATATCGATATGATTCCATAAAATAAAACCGCATTCGCAAAAACTCCGTGAATAAAATAAAAACAGATACCAATTTACATATAAAATATTACATGTTGTGTACACACAAAAATGTCATTGCAAAAATACAAAAAATATATACTACTGATAATATATATTCTACAAACAAAAATATATAATAATATATATCTAATTATAGCACCACAAAGTGTTCATTTCCTCTCTTTTGAAAGAAAGTCCAACCAAAAAAGCAAATCAAGTGTAATCCAAATATATACAGAACTTGTTTTAAAAACTGAGTAATATTGTCAAAATCTTTACAAAAAAGATACAATGAGTCTTGTGTAAATATATATGAAAAATATGTACATAATAATATATGAAGTAAGTTGTAAATATCTATTCAAGTATAGTTTATAGACTAGTTTTCGTTTAAAAAAACAAACGCAGTTGTGTACATTATATACTTATCTCGTTTATAAAATTGTAAATACATATTATATACTTATTGCTAAGAAAAGGAAGGATTGAATTCCAAGCTGTATAAAACTGAACAAAGAAATTAACGGTTTTATTGTAAATATATAATAATAGAGTTTCTGATAAAGTCTCTTTAATATTTAAGTAGAACAAAAATACCTTTTACTTGTGTATTATTAAGTTCCAAGATAACTGCATAATTAATATTGTAATGTTTACTTATCATTGCTACAAACGAAAGAGGATTTCAATTTGTTTGTTCAAGTCTCAACAATTTACTGTTTTTTAACCTCAATAGCTCAGCTCATTGAGTTTTTTTTACACAAGCAATGTTGTCAACATCATTATTACAAAAATTTACAATATATAAGCTTATGCAAAACAATAAATGCCAAGTTCTCAGTTTAATTGTTATTTAATTTACTACTAAGTTATAAATGACGGATTTTTGTGTTTGTTTACTATTTTTTCTGTCCATTGTTTGGAAAAGTGTTCATTTTCACACTAATCATCAATGAATTTATATATACGTTTCAGTCAGATGATTTATCTACATTAAGCTTTTTATTGAGACTCCTCGCGTCATGTTTTTTTTTGTTTTCGTTCTCTTCTGCGCTATTATACATTTACTCTTAACTTTTAAGTTTATTATATAGGTTACCAAACATAATTATTTCAACAATGATTTGTTATTTTTTACTCGAGCAATTTAATCACTTTTTGTGGGTCTTACAAACAGCTTATATATATCCTCTTGTTTTGTTGAGTATAATTTATTTATTACTACTATATAAGATATAAAAATATGATATATTGTATGCGTACTACATTATAGCACTTTAGTTATTTAAGAAGAACTTGTATTTATATAAGCCTCAAAACACTGATAAAGAATAAATCTTAAAAAATACTTTTTTCAGTGGCAATGAGAGTCACTCAAAAATAAATGAAGTGTGTTTCCTGCCCAAAAGCATATGTTCTTTTCATATTTGATCAAAACCACATGCGAAAATATTTCGAAAACAATGTCATCTTGCATCCAACCGCCACTCATTCATTCATACTTTCATTCAAGATTGCAAATTAACAAAGGCATTTTACAAACTTTGTCCTTGAGTTTTCTTTGCGAAAATCAAAATAAGGAAAACCAACATAATACGTGTGGGACTATCAGCAAAATCCTAATAAACTTAATGGGCTTTTGTTCACGCTGTCCATATGTGATCAGTCTTAAATTATTAAGACTATGCGTAGGTGTTCACTAGTTTTGCAGATGGATTCAAAGAAAATTTTCTACAAAACCCACAAAGCACACAATCTGGAAAGGAAGTTGTAAATACTATTGGCAAGTTGTTCATGTAAACCTCGATTTTGTCTACTTGCGTCATATGCATAGTAAATTTTCATTTTTGAAGGAAAATCCTATCATTAAACTGTAGTAGTAGTTCATTTTTCGCATAAATTTTGGCCATTCAGAGTAGTAAACAAGCGTAATAAACCTTATTTTCTGCACCATTCAATTTAATCCCTAATTCCGTTCATTCATCACCAATTCCATTCAGTTTTGCGAATAATGCATGTCATTCATTTCCATCTAGTTTTCCTGTTATGAATACATCTCTCTCCCTTTTGCCGTTTCCTTTAGCAAACTACTCACCATATTATGAGCTTATGAAAAGCATGTCAAATCATTGAAGAGGAAATATCAAAAAGAGAAAAGCGAAAAAATGCACTTCACAGTCCCCATAGTCCACAGAGAAATACTATGCCACTACTGACTATTCAGAGAGGAGAAAATTGAATTCAGGAAATAAAAAGGAAAACAAAAAACTAGGTCGGCCACGTGGAGCTCAAGATTTTGATATGAGAGGAGGCTGAGGAGGATACTTCCAACTTGGTTTATATAATGAAGCATCATCATCATGCCAAATCCACAGAACAAGAAAGCAAAAGCTCCCGTTTGCGAATGCGATGGGTAGAAAAGTGGACCATTGTATAAATTGTATTTGCCTGGTAAAGATAGGAGAAGAGCTTTGCGTACACCAGCAGAGCAAATGCAAGCGCAGATTCTCAAGTTCAAATGTAGGTCACAGGCTCAGCAGAGAAGGTGACATTGCGTTAGGTACATAGAGAGGGAAAGGGAAAAGAGAGTGGGTGAAAGTCAGTGGAATGATGCACCACATGTTCGTGTGTCAAAACTGCATGAAACTCGGTGAGAGTATCGGTGGAACTGATGGTTTTGTTCTTGCGGAATGGACATGTTTTATAAAAGCATCCGAAACAGGTGTCATGTTGACTTTTTATTATTATTTCTTTTGACAGGTTGGATAGCTATTGAACAAGTTTTACAGTTTTGACACTTTTGAAAGCAATAGCCCTGAACTGTTCATATTTCCCCAAAATGTACGAATTTAATTGAAAGCTAGAATGATAACACTGTCCTAATTTCTTTGTTTTGCCATCCTGCCTTATTTACGCATTTATCTTTTTACATGCGCCAGCAATTACACAAATCTCAAGCGGGCATCACATAATATTGACGTTATTAAATACCACCTGTGTAACTTTCCAAAACTTGTCCTTTGAAATTCCCCATTTTTCATCAAAGTAAGAATTACACAGGAAAGGTAAGCCAGTAAGCCAGTAGTCATTAGTGTCATCTTTATCTCTGTCACTACCTGGGTGCACTCATTCCAAAAGCAATTAATTGTTCTGGCTGCTGACGATAACTCCACGAGCGCTCCTAATGTCCTAATGACAAAATGTCAAAGCAAAAATAAAGCATTTCGCAAAATAGAAAGAAAATATATACCTAGAAATTTCTACTACACGTTAGCATTTTAGAAGGTATAAGAAGGCCATCCTTTTGTCATCAAGCCGTGTAAAGAAGAATGGAACAATCAAAATAAAGGAGAAAAAAGTTGACAAGAGTGAATTTTTCCTTGAGTAAAAACTAGAGCAAAACAATTCTATAAAAATGATTTAATCACAAACTTATACTCTTTTTCTAGAGAAACATATACACGTGTGTGCTTATTTAATATACGGCTCCAGAGTTCCAGAGAGGTTATGTCATCGTTCAAAAATATACCCGTTGTTGTCATAGTGTCAATACTGTTAAGTTTTCTATTTCTCCTCTCTCCAGGGCATAGTGTTTAGGGAAATACTCTGATGTAAGGGGAAACAACCTTGGAAGAGGTGCAGAACCAGCTACATAGCCCAAGCCAAAATCCTAGTGACAACACACATTCGCGGAATGTGTTCGGTGCCTTTCAGAGGCCAAATTTGACAGTAGGGAAAGGGAACTGGTATATTGCAAAAAGTATGCGAAAACCTATGCGAAACAGAAACCCCGAATGTTCATACCTTTTCGTTATATTAAGTTATATTAAGCTCAATATTGAGTTATAATGTAAGCTCACAACTCACTCAACACATCGAACTTGGTGCACATTGATGAACTACTTGTGCTAAACTCAATAAACAGCCTTAACTTTCTCTTTGCCCTACTCGAGCGAAAAACCTTTCTTCTCCCTGTTGCTACCCGGGATCGGTGCACTTTTGCACATCACTGGATACATGCTTATACCTTTACGTTAGTTAGGTTTTTGCAAAAACATATAGCACGGTATATGCTCTAACGGCCTCATATTTTCCCCTGTAAGTAATAGGACACATTATACTAAACGCTGCTGTTTGCAAAATGCATGGGGAAAATCCCTTTTTCATGCCTTTTCATTTCAATTTCCCTGACAGTGTGTTCCCCGCTTTGAAGCTATTATTAGTTTTTTATAGTCCAATTCTCTAGTATATATTATTGTTTGTTTGAAGCAGAGAGTGAGAGGGGGGAAGGAGGCAATAGAAAAAAAAGAATGCACACGAGCGACCCAGAAACCTTGGTGCAAGTCAAATGGAGGTCGCGCATGGAGGAGGCCACTTCCTACTTGCTTGTCATATCTGTTTTCAACATGCTTGCCCGGTTTCTCCATACGACAGGGACTTTTTTACCTTTATATTCGCACTGGAGAGTATAAGTCTTTAATTCTAGAGCCATCCCTGGTTCTGGTTCCTCCGTGTCGTGCTACTTGCGAAAACAAGAGCTCCTTATAAAATATACATGGTATACTAAATTGCTCGGGCCTTTTCCCTTGCAAAATGTAAAATCGGATTTTCCAGGTGTTTTTCCCTTACACTCCTCCACTGTAGATAACTTAGTCATCCGTGAACTGAATGCCGTAACAAGCGGACATGATTCGGAAAGTTTTCCTTTTTTATTATTGATATTAGAATAGGCATAAGATACTAATCCATCTTGTCGTCAAGCAGTTAGTTATGTGCCCCCAAACTATTCTGACATATACATTTTTTAGTAATTCTCCTTTCACAAGAAGAAAGCTACCGAATACCAGCAGCATATACAGCACACACATGTGGCCTCCCACACGTACTTAAGTACCTATTCAATTTTCCCCTGTGGCTTCTTCGATCACACACTTCAAAGAAAATTTGGCTTTTTGGCCATGATGGGAACTTACAGGGAAAAGAGGTATAATTCATGAGCGGAAATCCTTAGGACGTAGGATGCCACACAGAGGAAACCCTGTGTATACTATACTGACCAATCAGGGAAAATAAACCTCAATCCAAAATCTCAACAGCATTTTTTTTATCTTATCTTGACATTGGCAAATAGGTATTGATAATAAGCTTAGGGAGCTTGTTTGTTCCCTTTTCCCTTTCTCTTGTGGTGTGTAAAGGATGAGAATGAGAACCTCCAAAATAATAATGGGTTTTTGTTCAAAGGCTCTTTCTCTCTAGGCAAACCAAAACAAGTAATTTCTCTCTGCTCCACATACATTTTCCGCTTGGGGTAAACTATTGTTATCTTAGGATAGAGGAAATGCAGGCTATAAAGTATTCAGGAACTAGAGATGACTTGAATGTTTGTACAAGATTGCTATTATGTAACATCTTGCATTCCCTTGTTATTGTTTCAAGGACACACATAAAATCCCGCACTAGAAGCTGTAAAGAAGTTCGTGGAGCATAACCGCACACAAAGAAACCATTTTACTTTCTCCTTTACTCAACCGCTTGTCAAATTAAGTGGGAAAATAAGAGGAAGAATTAAGACCAAACTACGTAACACGTGTATTCTTTGGGGCTAAATGAACTATTATTGAAATTTTTTTCCCTAGTTTATTGCCAAAATTGCCTTTTTACATAACTTGTTTCCTTTTTTGGTGCTTTCTTCCAAGTGGATACACTTTCCCGGCCACTTATTTCACACTTGGGAAGATCCATAAGCATCATCTTCTTTTTAAGGCATTAGAGCATGCTCCTATTTCATTCACTATTCATCTCTTGACTTTCTCCGGTTGGAAGGAAACCATAAGTGTGTGCCGGAAGCGAAGGACGCTTTTTTTATTCATCTTCTCTCATCTTTATGTTCAGGGTTTCTTCTAAAGCCCAAAACAAAGAAAGGTTATTACGCAGTTAAAAACACCGTTATGGCTTATGTTACTGGCAAACAAAACACCAAACTTTATTGCTAACGTCATAACTTTTCCGTTGAATTTTGGATTTAATGTCTACATTCGTTATCTTTTTGTTTGAATTTCTACCTGTTTGCCAATTTAGCATTGAAAAGTAGGCAGAGAAGACCTTGGGTTTATTGTGAGCTGCTTTAATTATAATTCCCAAGCTTCATTAAACATTAGCCGACAAAAGAAAATACATTGGAAAACAAGTAGGTAGGTGTATGATATGGCATATCGATACCAATGAATTTTAAATTTAGTTGCGGGTTTGACATTGGTTTCCAACTTGGCTATATAGGTTTCGTAAGTATGAAGTAAGACATGGGTTTTAAAATGTGGACTCTGTACTTATAGCAATCAGATTAAACTTTTACTGGCATTGATGGCTTTCTCTGATGAAAAACCACACAAAAGTATACATTACGTATGTCTCGCCTTGAAATAATAAATATCCTTGAGCATGATAGTCATTGTGTGTACTTGTTAAAGTTGTCATTTTGAAATACTGTCTGTCATAATGATCATTTTGCATTCGGAAATTATTCGCATTCAAATTATTTACAATTTACACACACATGTCCATTTTTTTCCTGTTCATAATTTTATATGAACTTTTGGACTTTTCGACACGTATTATCAAGTTATGAGAGCAAATATATCTAGTACGTACGTGGCAGTGGCACCCCCCGAATTTCCCCAACTTTCCCCAGGTGCTTTTTAATTTTGTGTGCTTGTTTTGTACCTACGCTCGTCCTTGGACTTGCCCCGTGTAAAGGAAAACGGGGAATTATTTTATATATTTCTCGATTCATTTCATTATTTTTTTCGTTTTACTTTCAAGGTGACTGGCAATCATGGTTTTTCAGGTTTGCCATTTTCCCTCACTATCACGTTGCTTTCACGTTGTCAATACCTATTGCCTCCCAAGTCTATAATAAGTTGTGTGTGTATGTGCTCCATAAAACTACACAATTAACAATTCAGTTGAATTGGTTGGATGTTTATATGACCCAATTTATTTTTGTTGAAAGAAGACAAGCCTTGTCAATGATGAGTATCTCAGGGATATAAAATTGGACATGTGTTTAGTATCTCGTTACTTGTTAAAACTACTAGCAAATGTCAAACAAAACAGAAACTCATATTACTTATCAATGAAAACTTCAAAAGCTGAAAATAAATAGTCTTTTCAACTATTCAACTCCACACTATTTGTTGTAAGATAAGATGAGAAGATAGTATAATGTCCTGTGTGTAGATTTTTCCGGTTATGCAACATTTTAAATGAGATGACACATGACATGCAGGAAAAAGCCCAGCAGCATCCTCATTCTAAAGTAATATATCTAGCTCTAACTATGTACAAAACTCGTTTAAATTTCAAGGACAAGGCCATCTATTTTGCTAGCTTTTTGGACCAAGAGTAAAAAATGAAAAGGCTCAAGTGGGTTGGCGCGTGGAGAAAGTTATTCCTTCAAGTGAAAAAAAAATTCTGCAGAGGACAAGGAAATGGATTTTGAAATTCAACAAGGTCACCTTTCTCCTTTGTCAGAGGGTTAGCGCGTGCCTTATTTCGAAAGCGTTTTTGACAACAATACAGCAAGTGTTACAAAAACCCGAGGTATCAAATGCAGATGAGGGGGATTGTCATGCATGATCAGCCCTCCTTCTTGTAAGATGTAGATTATAGGATGATGAATACCACTTTATGAACATGTATTTTTTACAAGGTTATCCATTTAACAGGTTCTCAGAAAGGATTTTTTGCAGTTTAGTGGAGGAGAGATGACGAAAGTTGAAGTTGAGGCAAAACTTTCTCTGCCAGTGAAATTCAAAGGTCGCTAAAGGGAGCGTGTGTGTCAACAAAATATTTTAACACAAAAATATGCCTACTTGTTTACTTCCTCTTTCAAGTTGGCAAAACCAGTTTTGCATGCATACCAAGCATGTACACTTGTCAGTTTGTTTGAGTTGAGAGAGAGAGAGTGCTTTTCATCCCTTTCATTGTAATTGTCATTTTCCACATCCCTTCTTTGCTCCTTTGCCCTTTCCTAGTCCTTTTCATCCTATTATGCCACATCCCTCATCGGCCACATCAATCCAGCGAGGAAAGATGAAAGTGCGGGGGTCCTTGAGAGTAAAAATGCAATTTTCCTCATTTTTGATATTTCAGCGGGGAGCTCATTATAAGTTGTAACAATGTTACGTTATTATAATACATGCTATGTGACATGCCATTGTTTTCCAAAAGTAAAAAGCAGTAGCGTCATCGCAGAGAAAGTCAAAGCAGAAGGTCATAGACCAGGCAGAGCAGAGAGGAAAAAGGCTTTCTATCTTCATTGTAAAATAATTTGAAAGGTAAAAGCGATGCTGGAAATGTGATAACCAACCAGGTGTAAAAATATACGAGAGCAGATTGAGATTCAAAAATACACGGTTGCCGGATTTCAAACACGGTTGAGTGCGTAGGCATCTTCATTGACAAGCTATATATGCACAACGTCCTTGAAATGTACACGCGCCAAAGGTACCTACCAACTTGTATGCCTACCATGAAATTGGAAAATTGGACAAAAACGTACCTACTACTTTTGCAAAACACACAAACCCTCCATATTCCCTCCGTGTGTTTTGCTAATTTTGTCTCTTTGTCTGTTGAAGGACAACACTCAATACGATACCTAATCAAACACTCTTGCAAAACGTGCACTAAACAAAACAACAGGAAAAATGCAAATAAAAAACTTGGGAGTAAAAAAATGTGCCTCCCACTAAAAAATTCATGACTAACATGACCTAAAGAGCAAATCGTTATCTTTTTACACTGAAAAAATGTGAGGAAAGCCTACCAACCTTGATGACGCAAAGCAAAGAAAAATCTTTCCCGTACACTCACGCGGACTAACATTCCGATGATTTCATAGACATTGATACCCCCGCAAAGAAATTGCTAAAATGTTTTCCTTGTTTTCTCAAGGCTGTTAGAAAGTTTAGCTCTTGTCTTTATTCGTAAAAGCACCTCGGATTACAATACAGCATCAAATTGCAAGATAAGTATAGATTGTCAATGAAAATGGCTTCAGAGTAAAAATGGGTAAATTGCGAAATTCCAGGTTATTTTCAACTTACTACACGCTGCTTTTACTATGCTTTCTCCATCATCATCATGATCAATGTCAATAGTTGATTTCCGCCCACCAGGGCACGTACCTACCAAACCGTTGTAAAAACCAGTGGAAAATGATGTGCGTGTTTCGCTTTAGTCGGGCTGTTAAGGGTCGGTCAAAGTACTTTTTGTTCGGGGACACCCTTTTCTTTCGTCCTTTTTCTGGCGGTTTGTGTTGCGGTTGGTCTTGTTCACATTGCTGCTGCACAGAACTTTGTTCTTGCTTATTATTATTTACGCCACAACTTTCTTCGGGATTAGCTGAAGTAGTTGCTGATGATTCATGGTCATTGTGAAGATGAACATGGCTTGTTGTTGAAGGTTTGGCCTTGGAGAACTGAGTGGGCATGTCGGCGGAAGCCATGATGTTGATTGTGCGATCCAAAAGACGAAGGTTTTCCTGGACCACTCGCATTTGTCGACGCTCCTCTTGCAAGGCCTTTTTCTTTTTGTATTCCAAGTGAGGTCGTTGTGGGGGTGGATTTGCGTCGATGGCGGGTTTGGCCGCGGCGATCTAAGAAAAAATGTTTTGATTTTTTTGCAAAAAATACTTGAAAAACTTTTTCTAAACCAACCTTATTTCGGTGAGCTAGATATCGACATCGAAGATAATTCAATTCCCACTTGCTCACGGAGAAGCCAGAGTGTCTCTCTGTGGAAATTGGCATGATTGGAAAGGTTGATCCACTCCAGACACCAGTGTATTCTTGACTGATAAAAGAAGGGACTACTTTAGGCTCTTTTTTCCCCTTTCTTTTCAACTTTCAATAAAGTAATGTTTATGCACATGTCTTGCCTTTTCTAAAGCCCGAGAAAGCCATTGTCTGCTTTCTTTTCTTTATGCAGATAATAATATGAATAGTTTGAATAGTAGTACAAAGTACAAGCTGGATTGGAGTTGGGAGGTGAGGTTCACTGACATTCTTTATTGACCAAACAATCCTTGTCAGATTGTAAGATATGAAAAATGCATGGCTATTTTTAGACACATTTTTTGCATTTCCGAGAGCGTGGGTGTGGAAGTATCAAGTTTAGAGGACAATGCAGCATGGAAAATTGCATTGATCAGTTCAGTTCATAGGGAACTCAATTATCGGACATTGGATGCGGCTATTTTCTGTCTTCAATCGATCGACAGTCATTTTTGGGCACGTATTTGGATGGTACCTATGCACTTTGCAGGCTTGCATGAATAAACACAAACATTTTGAATAGAACCCACTTATTTTTGATATTCCAAAGCTGACGAAGATTGATGACATGGTAAGCTTAATGATGATCATTAAATGATCCTCAGTGCAGTAAATATAATTGGCAATTTGGTACAAATAACAAAAACATTTTAAAAATTCCAAGTTGCACAAGATAACATCCCGTGCGTCATATCATGTGCTCAAGTCATGTGCATGCCAATCAACTTTTCTCCTCTGGATTTTTTAGCCAATGAGATGCGTTTAATCATGTTTTTTCCTCTGAAAAAAGTAGGAGTGTCTTGTTTATCAGTTGGTATTCATCACTCTTATGCAGATTACAACTTATATTCGATATAAAACCACTTCACTTACTTGGGATTTTCATGCGACTTATCTTTAAAGTCGAGCCAGAGAGTACAGACTTTGCAAAGTGTCATTATGCTCAAACCGATAAACATTTTGAAACCAATTCAGCAGAGATTCATAATATGAATACAATGACTCGACTGTAAAGTTATTAGCCTACTTGCACTTGCACAACATGTTTTCAATATTTCAATCTCTTGCACATGACTTATTATGAACAATATTCTTAATTCATAATTCAAAATATGCAATTACAAGTCATTATCGAAAAACATCTTTCTTGTAGTGCAATTGTGCTACATTGCAAGCTTGCAAGAATATTGCCCTTTCGTAGTATTCAAAACAGCTTGCCGTTGAATTGTCTTAAATTACCCTTTTGCCTTTGAAGAGTTTTGAAACTTAATTATACGCATTGCATGCTGTTCTTGCATGGCTTCTACATGCAATAATACATACATACGTGCTTGACAATTTTGATACATGTACTAGTACTTACTTGTATAGACCACTTTTCTAAAGAAGCATTGAAAATGAATGGAATGCAATAATGAATGGGTAAAAAAGTATAAAAAAAACTCTCAACTCAATCCCCCCACATCATCATATCATGTAGACAATGTAGATATAGGTACACACGCACGTGATGGTTTACACATTACGCTTATTGCAAACCTTACCATTTTTGATGTTTACTCATGTGCCAGATTTCTTAGTATAATACGTATATCTACATTTTATGTATGTAGTGTAGTCGGCTTCACAGTAAGTAGTGTAGTAAATCAATTATGTTCAACTTGCTAACATGACGTTGTACATACAGTAGATTTGAATGGTAGAATATCGTGCAAAAATTAAACATTGCATGTGTACTAATGACAAGTTTTGTGAAAGAATAATCTATAGTAAATAAGCTATTAAATATACAATTTGCATTTTGCACACAAAGTGAGGTACAGACTGGAGCCGTTGATAAAGACAGGTCAGGCTCATTTTTTTACCTTATGTGTAATAGAGTGGAAGTAAAGTGAATGGACCACATCACTTGATATCCGATCCGTTGGAATTTTTTTAGGACACACATTATAACTGATATACCACCATTTTTTGCAAGCTACAGTAGCTCGTTAGGGGAACGGGGTATAAGTACATGATTAATTGACTGTTATAGTCATATAGTCGAACGATAAAGACTGTGTTTAGCGAAAAATAATCTTCGTATTATTTCGTCAAGCTTGACTGAATGAAATCTTAAGAGTGACGACGTGCCTTGTATAGTGCCTGCGTTTCAAACCAGTCTATCGGAACTGGATAACCTTGTCGTGTGAAATGAAGGATTAAGAAGAATAAATGAAAGCATAATGAGTCAGTAGGAAACTAAAACTTGGATAATAAACACTATATATAAACTACACTCTGAAAAAACTTCGCAGTTTAGCTATTTTTTGTGTGGGGAAATCACTGAACCTTTCAAAAAAAATTAGATGATGAGTTTGTGAGCATTGAACTGAGCAGTGATTTTTTTCTGGTTATCTTAACAAAGTTTTTGTTAATCTTTCAACAACCTTCTTTAAGCAAATAAAGTAGTGGTGCGTTGCGAATTATAATTGTTCGCAAATTAATACCAGCACAATGGAGTTGGTGCTAGGTGGAATGGCGGCGGTGGGAGCGGGTACGTTTTCCAATCCCTTGGAAGTTGTCAAGATTAGGATGCAGTTACAAGGCGAGCTGAAGGCCAGAGGGATGTACGCTGTGCATTACAAGTAAGTTCAGTGTTCAGTATTATGTTTTGGGGCAAAATGGAACTTGCTACGTTGGAACTATTGAATGTGCAATGCACATTGTGTATGGCTTTGTGAAAGATATATTTGTACTTAATTACCTATGCGTTTATACCTTGTAGAAATGCATTCCATGCTGCCTACGTAATTGGAACTAAGGATGGATTGGTTGCCCTTCAAAAAGGCCTTGTTCCAGCGTTGTGGTATCAGTTTGTCATGAATGGAGCTAGATTGGGAACATATCAAATTGCAGAGAAACAAGGCTGGACCCGAAGAAAGAATGGAGATGGAGTAGATCCCTTAAAAAGCTTGACAGCAGGGGCAATATCCGGCTGTATTGGAGCCATAGTTGGAAGCCCATTTTATTTGGTAGGCATTTTTGTATGAATGGTTATATCGATATCAAGTTGACCTCTCTGGCTAACTTTTATGGCTTTGATATTTCAGATTAAAACACATTTGCAGTCAAGGGCAAACGAAAAGAGCATTGCTGTAGGGCATCAGCATCAGTACAAAGGACTAACGCAAGCCATGAAACATATTGTTAAAAATTATGGAGTTTTAGGATTGTGGAGAGGGAGCTCTAGTGCAATTCCCAGAGTCTCAGTGGCGTCTGGGGTGCAAATGATAACATTTGAAAAAGCTCTTGGTAAGGATGACATTACTCATTTCAAGCATTTCAAAACTTTTACACAGAAGCCCTAACTGAAAAACTGATCTATCCACCTTTGCAGAATTGGTCCGAGACCTTCAGCTATTTCCCCATGGCACATGGATGACCGCATTCTGTGCTAGTTTGATTTCCGGAATTTTCGTGTCCATTAGTATGTCCCCGTTTGATTTAATAGCAACCCGGTTTTATAATCAAGGCGTAGATGCCAATGGCAAAGGGGTGCTATACAAATCCCTGTTTGAATGTGTTAGTAAAATTCACCAGCAAGAAGGTCTTGTGGGCTTTTATAAAGGATGGACTGCAAACTATTTCCGGTAAGTTCGTAAACACACATTCAAAACTTTCACAAGAAGAAAAGAAGGCATACCTAATCTACATAACATTCTAACTTTAATTCACTATCATCAGATTGGGACCACATACTTTGCTCCTACTTGTATTCTGGGATCGCCTTAAACATCATCATAAGCTGTATGAAGAACGCAACAGTCTAACAATGTAAAAATTAGTAGCATTCCTGTTTTGTTAAATTATTTTGTAGTTACCTAAAATTATAAAAATTACTAGATCATTCATTTGATTTCACAAATGTAGTGCTTCCTCTATATTTAAGTAGAGGGGTGTACTATATAATATTATTGTTATACGAAAAATCCCAATGTTATAAATTGGATCAGTATTAATGCATCGAATAGTATATAGATGATAGATAATAGTTGATTATTGAGCTTTAATCCAAAGCCAAATGCTCAGTTTTCGTAAGTCCCGTAGAAGAATTAAAAATATCAATGCAGAATAATATATATTATACCTACGTACTACTATAATGTCTGATGGATGACTGTGTTTGGAATTAAAAGTTTTAAAAATGAACTAAGTCACCAAATGTTTGCTCACTATAATATTTGTACATATTTTCATTGTTTGAGGTTAAGGAGACTGAATACTAAAAAATGTACTAATGCTGTTTTATGGAAATGCATCATTGCATTGCGTGTAGTGAGAACCTAACTTGGAAACTTGTTAAAACAAATAAAAAAATGTAAAATGTTCTGAAGCTACTCGCAATCTTTCATTACAAATTATAATGTTTCGTCCATTCATCGTGAGATTTCAGCTTTAAGCATATTAAGCATTATAGCTTACATAAATTCAATTTATTTGAGCATCGGAATGTCTTCTTCATTAGCATTGAAGATTCCGTATACTACATTAAAATATCACTAATTCCAATCTTTGCCAAGCACCCGTTAATACAGTCTACCGTGGAATTTCACTTTGTGGCCTATTGATTGCCGTGAATTTGGTATGCGAACCTTTAGCAATTAACTCTCCAGTGGTTTTGTTAACAATGTCCACCGACATAAACGCCATTCTTCCACCCGCTTTATCCACCTTGGAAATGATTTCTATTTCTTGTCCCATCGCCGCCGTCTTGATAAACCTGTGAAATCAAAAGTTGATAACTATATATGTGCAACTAGACCATTATAAACTTTTATGAGAAATTCTGAATACCGGTACGTACGTCATATGAAGATTTAAACTAACTCCCGAATTCTTCACTTCCGGACAAGTCGACAGCGTTAAAGAAGACAAACAGTCCACCAGATAAGAGCTCATTGCTCCATGCAATGTACCACCAATATTAGTATGTTCCTTATCAACCGTCATTTCCGCCGTTAGTCTTCCATTCTCAGCGCTCGTTATTGTCACCTGAAACATCAAACGCCAAAATTTAGCCGTAATTGCACACCTCCAACCGCTAAAATCTTTAAACCTAGTGTACTGATTACTTATCGAAATCTTACCTTCGATAACAATAGTTTATCCAGACCTCCTCCACTAATCCTCTGAGCAATTAACTTTTGCACCAGCTCAATTCCAGCTTTACCACTTGCGGACGCCATAATTAACTAAGGTTCCAGCAAATTAAATTGTGGTGTGCTTGCAAGGTGCATTAACAAACTGACCAAAAGTGACCATGAATCAAAAGTGACGATTGCCACATGATCCATATCTCAAGACATTTTCGTAAGATCACATTCACAGCTGAGCACATGCACATGCACCAACTTTTGACAACACAAGCCATCTGACTATTTGACTATCTGCCGACGCTTTCGTCTCTTGGTCATTTGTCATCTTGACGAAACTACAAGTTAATTCAATTAATTTAATTGGTAATGCCGCGATTGTCCGTAGTGTCAAGTGTCAAGAATCTAATTAAAAATGCAGGGAAGTAGTGGCAGTAGTAGACCCAAGTTGAATTTTCTTAAACCGTCGGATGACGCGACCTGGGAAGAGGACAAACCGGATGTGGACCCCAACAGTGCCACCACGTTCGTCTACAATCCGTACTTTAGCTTGTCATTAGACCAGCAAAAGAAGAAACTGCCCATTTATGAGAATCGGGATCATATTATCTACCTGTTGGAAAAGTATCAGACTTTGGTGCTCGTTGGGGAAACAGGTAATTAGCAGTTTGATTAATTGGTATAAATTGGTATAGGTCCAATGCTAAGTTTTATGGCTTTGTGTTAAACAGGAAGTGGGAAGACCACGCAGGTACCTCAATATCTAGCGGAAGCGGGATGGGCAGCGGATGGCACCATGATTGGGGTAACCCAACCTCGAAGAGTAGCAGCGACCTCGTTGGCTAGTCGTGTGGCGGATGAAATGGGAGCCATTTTGGGGGATGAAGTTGGCTACGCCATAAGATTTGATGAAAAGTATGATCCGAAGAGAACCCGGGTCAAGTATCTTACGGAGGGACTGTTAATTCGGGAAATGTTGGGGGATCCATTGCTCCGTCAATATTGTGTCATTATGCTGGATGAGGTTCATGAAAGAACTGTGAATAGTGACATTTTGATGGGACTGCTGAGAAAGATTCTGAAAAAGAGGAAGAATCTCAAGTTGATTGTTTCAAGTGCCACAATGGATGCTGAGGAAATTCAAAGGTTCTTTAATTTACGGGATAAGAAGACGCCTAAGCAAGGAGAGGATACATCTGTGATTCTGAGCGTGAGTGGGCGATCCTATCCAATCGAGATTTGCTATTCTATCGATCCTGTTCCAGATTATGTGAAAGATGCTGTCAACACGGTGATTAAAATACATGAAACTGAAAGGAAAGGGGATATCCTTGTGTTTCTCACCGGTCAGGAGGAAGTGGATAATGCTGTTACTCTGTTAAAACAACATGCTCAAAACTATCGGGACGATACTACCAGCAAACTACTTGAATTGCTTCCTTTGCCAATGTATGGTTCCCTTCCTGCTCGGGATCAACTCAGGGTATTCCAAAGAACGCCAAAAGATACCAGAAAGGTTGTGGTTGCAACCAACATTGCTGAAACAAGTATCACCATTTCCGGAATAGTTTACGTGGTTGATTGCGGGTTTGTGAAAATGCGGTGGTTTAATCCCGACACGTTTACTGACGCTTTGGTAGTTGTTCCCATTTCCAAAGCCTCCGCCGAGCAGCGAGCAGGACGTGCAGGGAGAACCCAAGCAGGAAAAGTTTATCGACTGTATCCAGAGTCAGAGTATGAAAAGTTGGAACAAAGTTCTCCTCCAGAAATCCAACGGTGTGACCTTTCCTTTGCCGTACTCCAACTAAAAGTACTGGGAATTGACAACATTGTGACGTTTCACTTTCCGTCACCTCCTCCAGCCAAGAATTTGGTGTGTGCGGTGGAAGTTCTGTTTGCTTTGGGAGCGCTAGATAAAAACGGTGCATTGACAAGTCCGTTGGGAGAAAGGATGGCAGAGTTTCCACTTCCTCCATGTTTCTCCAAAATGCTACTAGTTTCTGGGGAATTTGGTTGCTCTGAGGAGATCACCACAATAGCTGCCATGTTGCAAGTAGAAAATGTGTTCCAGATACCCTTCGGACAAGCTGCTATCAGAGCACGAGCTGTTAAACGGAGATTTGAGGTGGAAGAAGGGGATTTGGTTACTTTACTCAACGTCTACTCTGCATTCATCAAGGCTGGGAGTACAAAACACTTTTGTAATCAAAACTATCTTCACTACAAAAGACTGAAACGCGCAGATGAAATGAAAAAGCAGATGGTGAAAATGCTACGAAGATTTGACATTCCCTTGGAGTCTTGCAAGGGCAACTTGGAACCCATTTTGAAGTGTATTGCTTCAGGATTCTTCCCAAACGCGGTATACCTTCATCATTCTGGCTACTACCGAACGGTTAGAGGAGATCAGATAGTTTATACACATCCGACTTCCGTTTTGTACTCGTTACCTCAACCCCAGTACCTGCTATTCACGGAAATTATTCACACTTCCCAGGTTTTCATAAGAGACTTGACGGTTGTGAAACCAGAATGGTTGGAGGAGTTGGCCCCACACTTTTACAAAAGAAGAACTGAGCGTTTTCATTAATTTGTTGTTTTTTGTGTTCAGATTTGTATTATTTTTTAATTTATAAGTTTTTACAGTAAATAAAATCCAGTTTTAAACACAAGAAAATAATTTTGTGATTTTGTATCTTTTTATTAGTAAAGAAACCCTTGTTGGTAAGAATATTCTTCCAATTAGAACAGAAGCATACATAAAAAATGACGATTTTTATACTAGCTATCATATTACAGTTAACCTAGTTCATAGTAGAAGTAGTTCAAGTATCAACTAAACTAGTTATTCGTACATAATCCATTATGAATATGTATTCATGTATTCAATCCATTTTATGAAATATCGAACAAAGTTTTCAATCAGCAAGTCAGTCCGTTTAGAATGGTGGTCTTCCGGGTGGTGGGGGTACTGCAAAATATTTGAAAATCATATTTTATTCAAACTGAAACGAAGTAATAGATTTAAAAGTTAAAATGATCTAAAACATATGTGTATTGCATACCTCCTCTCATGAGTCCTGGTGGTGGGCCACGCATACCTGGTGGCATTCCTGGAGGTGGAATGCCAGCTGGGGGAACTCCTCTACCCATCATACCTGGAGGCATGCCTGGTGGGACACCTGGAGGAAGACCAGGCATTGATGGGGGTGCTCCAGGACGTGGAGGCATTGTGGGTGGAGCTCCTGGAGGAGCACTACTTGGAGGTCGCAATTGTGGAGGTGCAGCTACGGATGGTGCTGCTGCTCTTGATGGAGCCATCATCTGAGCGGAGGGTCCACCAACACCTACAAGAAAAAAGCAATTAAGTTTGAAATGAAAAATGAAATGAGACCAAATGAGAACTGTAAATTTATAGAAGCGGTCATCTTACCTCGAACAGGTCCTTGTAGGCCAGGAGGAACAGGTCCAGGTGGTGGTACGGGCATACCTCTACCAGCCGCACGTCCAAATCCAGGTCCCGGAATAGCTCCTGGGATTGGAACTCTGGGAAGACCCTCATCTGGTGGTGGGGGTCCTAAATAATACAAAGTTAAGTTAATTAAAACCCCTTAATTCACTAAATTTTATACCAAACTTCCAAGAAAGATTAACTACCTTCCACAGTAATGGAAACAATCCCTTCTCCTCGTAGCAATACAAATCCCAAGCTACGTTTCTCCTCCTTCTCATTACTCGCCTTTCCTTTAGCTCTTATCTTCCTGAACTCTTCGCAATCCCCCAGAATCAAGTTCATGTGCTTATCAAAAGCTACAAAGCAATCAAACCAAATCAATCATTAAAACAATTCATGCACTAACATGTTTAAAAGTCACGTCTCTAACAAATATTTAAACACGCACCCTTAAAGGTTCCAATAAATGTTCGAGAGTCCTGCAGCGTTACCCGAATGCGGTAATTGATGTGCTGCATCATCTTGTTGTTCTTGCTAATCGTCTGAAAAGTACAAACCAGTCCATTATTCACACAATCAATCATTCACCCCAAAAATTACATAATTTTTAAAAGTATCCCAAAAACTCAACTTACCATTTTGGCCGATTTTTTGTGGAGGAAACTCCTCCGACACGCTTGACCTTAGAAAAACTATTATAGAAAGCACCCGCTTTCTCGGAGTAAACTGATTTTAATCACACAGACAATCAACTTTAGCCAATTAATTAACTTTAATCCACACAAAGACAGCCAGAAAGGCGAGATAGACAAAAGTGTAAACGAAAACAGTTTGGCTTGTCGGCTTTTTCAGAATTGACGGCGTAGCCAAAGCCAGGCACATTGACAAGCTGGGGCTATGCAAGATGCACGCGAATACACATGAACAAAGTCAATAGCGTTTTGGGTTGTACCCACTTTCAAGTCACCCCAAAAAACCGAGATCCGAGATGAATTGATAAAATTGATTAATGATTGATCGATTGATGACTAATGATTAGTTAATCAAAATGAATAAAAGCTTGGGATGGAATTTTGATGCAAAGTTAACTAGATTCTTTTTTATTGCAAGATAGTTAGCCAATATGACTTACTTTCAACAATGCGCTTTTAACATTTTTTAAACCGTTATTTTTGTCGTTATTAATTTCAGTGATTAGTACAGTTAATTAGTAGGGGTCCTTAAGAATGTCAAAGTTCTTGTTAATTCCCCTGTAGTCCTCAGTTCCGGGGATGGGAGTGTGGTACTGAATGTTTTCAAGATTCTCTGGGAGGTCATCCGAGTATCTGGGGTAAACTGGGCATGGCCTGGGCTTTGGGAGTACGGGGTAGAGGCAAGGGCACTCGGCATCAATAACCACTTCCTTTCCAAGCCATGAGGTTCCGCTAAGATGGTCCTCAAGATCGTAGATGGTCAGGGGGTGGATGAGGACGGAGAGGTTCCCGTGATTTTGGGTGTGCCACGAGTGGGCGGCGGCGTAAGAAGTCTGGAAATAAAATTACACATTTTATTTCGGTGTCATTTAGCTAATTGAATGTTTAACTGTGGAATTCAATGAATTACCTTATTGCAGCACATCTCCCACTGAGAAACGGGATGTGGTCCGTCCCAGCCAATGTAGATTTCGTTGAGGGAGCACTCCGGAAGGGAACCGTTGTCAATCATTTCTCTACTCGCCTTTCTGTAAAATTTTAAAAATGATATAATTTACCATGAAGTTCTTAAGTGTTTTAGTATATATTCCAGAAAGTTTCTTAATATAAATTGCATACCTGAAAGATATAGCTTCAGCGGTTTTTGAGGGATTCACCTCGAAAAAGTAGGTGTGAAAGTGCCATGCTCCAACCTCATCAGTAATGTACTGAGAGGAGGCAGCAGCAACCACTCCCAAAACAAGGGCAACCAAAGTGATTTTGTTCATTTTGATTATTTGGAAAGTTTTACTTTAATTGGAGGACTATCTGGGAACTGATGAAAAGACATGGCATGTTCCGGGCTTTTTATACCCAATTTTTCTTTCCCTTTATTTCATCCTTTAGTCGGCCACTTGAGACTTTACACAGGGGAATCGGATATTCGGATATTGTGGAATGGAAGTCCGAATTGGATTCATCATGAGGCAATTAATAATTTAATTTGTTTTTCAAGTGGAAGATCCGAAGTGTCATCATGTCATCATATATAAGGTAAACGCATGCAATGTAACGTTTTTAATACGCAGCAGTAGTGCGATCAGTTTATGTGTAAAGTTTTGTACACATGATGATTATGATAATGATTGGAAATTGACAGCATGTTCATATAAAAGCTTATCAATTTTTATGCGAATCTCGCGTGTCTTGCTGACGTTATATAACTGGCTGTAAAAATAGATTGATCAGCAACTTGGAATTTGATTGATTATGATCAGTAACTGCGCGAATTATGTAAAAACAGTGATTTACTTTGTCTGGCTATTGCAACACTGATTTCGGATATTTCCATTTAATGAACGCTGAAAGGGAATGATTCAACTCCACAAGACAAGGGAAGGCGAAAATATTTTGCCCGATTAAAAATTCTGCTGCTGATGGCAAATCATCTTGACCTTCGTCATACTTTAGTGTGGAGTGGAAACATGAAATGGTTAACTTTAAATGACGCACATTACGGCTCCTTTGTACTTGCGTTTCGCAATTCGCAATGCGTACAAGACAAGACAATGATACATGTCTATGTAACGCTTCTAGTTAAGGCACTTTTAAAAGTGATGGTTAACTTATTATCTAAATTACCAGTTATTGTAACATAAAAGCGTAAGACTTGTTATAAGTGTTAAATTGAAACAATCAATAGCAGTAGCAGCATAAATAAAAGCATAGGTAACATTTTTCTTTGAACCCAAAATGTACATTACCAAATTACCATTATTCTGGCACATAGTGGCCTTCCATTTAGTCCTAGCCTACTTGAATATTACTACTAAAATCTATGACATTTTACCCATTTTTCAAAACTTCATCTAGTTTAAACATCTCATTTTCTCTGATAAGCCAAAAGAGTCGCATTTACTGAAATCAACTTTGCTGACTTAAAGTTGTTTGTGCGAAATACCACCCACATGCACAGACGGTTATTCGGTTTTAGAGAAATAGTAGCTGTCATGTCACGCACGCCCACCCATTTCATCTGTCATTTAAGTGTAGTTGCTAATCTCATGTATTATGAATCGTTGTATTATTTTAAGATTAAGATTTCTTAAATGTGGCAACATGAAAATAAGCAGAGTAAGATGCAAAGGACATGAAATGTTTGGGTTTTGGCAAGCCAATTCATTCCAGTGCAATGTCCAAATCATTAAATTGCAATCATGCATAGTCATTTTGATAAATTACACTTTTGAAGTACTATTTATCTCCCAAATTTGAAATAACATATTTTAAGATTTTTTTACAATTTAAATTTTTTTATTAACGCAGTATACCGAAAATAGTTCCTACTTCCTAGTGTGCGAACAGACCAGAGACACCGAAGTTGGCAATTATGTTTATAAACATGTTGAAAACTTTGAATTCAAAATGAAAATGGGAGACGAGAAAACTATTGCTATCCAATTTTAAATGATGAAGTCTTTTTATAAAAAATATTAATATGATGTTGTTATAAAATTTGAAAGGAAGGAAGCCAACTTGCCAAGGAAAATTGTTCTGAAAACCGTGTGTCTGCTGACTCTGCACATGCATGATGGCATTTTCTTTTGCAACATAATCATAATAAGACATGCTTCATAGGCTTGTTGAGAAATCTCATTTCTTTCGGTTATGCGTATTATGCAATCCCCTCTCGAAAAATATGATTTACGGGTTTGTAAAGTGGACTGGGAATGAAAAACTTTAAAAAATATTAATTCTTTGGGACGACGACGGTTTTCTTCAGAGGACAAAATTGAATCCGCCAAACAGACTTGTATACTGGTTTTGCATGAAATTACAATCTCACGATGAAGCTCTACCAACAAATAACATCCGAAATACAAAATTAAAAGTGTATTTTTTCTCTCTGTTCAAAATTTTACATTAAAAATGAAACAAGAGCCATGGAACACATTTTGCATTTCATAAAACATGATCACGATAAGCGTCACTAGCGTCAGGCTCATATCCTTCCAAACGTCACCGGCGTTTTTTTCTCCCGTACAGCCTTTCCACTTTCTCAGTTTTCAATTTCTCCATTTCAGCAGAGCAGTCAGTTGCAAACCGGGCGTGTAGAAAGAAACAAGAGAGCGAGAGGGGCACGACATGTGTTCCCACTTTCAAATCAAGTTTGAAAGCTAAAAATGTAGTTTCACGGGGTACGTTTTAGTGCTGTGTATTGTGAAGTGTGGAAAATGTGATTGAAGGTTTCAGTTTTACTAAAAATGAGTTTCTAGGTTTGAAAAAATGTGTGGCTTGCCACCTTAAAAGGTGTCAAGGTGTATTTAACCGATAGAATGAATCGTAGTGGTGGCAGTGGCGGTAGTGGCCCTGCCGGGGGTGGCGGAGGAGGTAACATCGGTGGTGGAGGTCGTAATGTTGACCTGGCCACTTTAAGGCGCAGCAGACATCTCAGCTTAGGCATTGATCATGAGGAAATGGAAAACGAAGATGACGGGGATGATGTGGATAATGCGGATGAGACTGAATCCGAAAAGGGAAAGTGTGCTAGATGCATGTCCTGTTGTAAAAAGGTGACTACCTTTCTGTTATCCCATGTGGGATTAATTTCCCTTGTGGTAGGATACTGCATAATGGGAGCATTCACTTTCGAAGCCTTAGAATCATCGCATGAAATTCAGGTAAGAATATTCCACGACTCCACTGTGCACACTGTAATTTTCTGTGTTGTTGGGGCATTGTGAGAAAATACTTTCATTCATTAGGTGAAACGAAACATGACCAACGTTCGCTATAAAGTGACACACGATCTCTGGACCATGACCAAGGATGCACACGTTATCATTCCAGAAACCTGGCTAAAGAATACAACCTTAATTCTTCAACTATTTGAAACCGATCTAATCCGCGCAATGAAAAAGGGAGGTTGGGACGGCTCCGAAAAGGAGGATACTCAACAGTGGACATTCTCGGGAGCACTGTTCTACTCCATCGTTGTAATCACCACAATTGGTAAACAAACAGAAAGCTCTCTTTATACTCACCTTTAAAATAAATCACAAAGAATATGCATCATCCCCATTTATCAAAGTCAACTTAACATTTTTATTTTGTATACAAGCTAATATAACATTTTTGCAATGTACAGCGTGTGTACATGGCCATACAAAAACCCCATTTTTTTATTCTGACATTTTACAAAAACAATCACAAGAAAATCTCTTGCAGAAGAATACACGGCTAGACTTAAAAAAGCTCACACAGTTTATTTACATGAACTATCTTTTCAAACTCTTTGCCTGTGGGTTAACGAGAACCAGACCGAAAACTCAGAGTTCATAAAATTTATCTAATTGTGTCTAAGATAACTTTGGTCGTAAAGAATAAAAAAGATCAGTGTACTAGTCTAAAAAAGAGCCCATAAAAAATAACCCCAAACAACGTGTGTGCGCTCATAATATCCCATATACCACCATACTACTTGACTATTTAAAAAGTTTTAAAATTATATAATAGCAACAGAAAAGATTTTTTCGCAGGACATATACATGACATGATATAACCGGGTGGATAAGGCACACACAGAATAATAAATAAACACATGATGCGTCCCGTCAAACAAAACATTAGATCGGCATTCTTGCTCCTTGTTTTATGTCAGTAGTCCTTGTCTACAAACATGATTAACTATTAACTTGCCTCCTCCTGGTTCCACCCGTCTCCAAATATATATTTTTCATACTGACTTGACTAAAAACGCATGAACATGAACAACTGTTTTTGGTTTGCTTGCTTATTATGCTTGTTTTCCAATTTCACAATGCACGCTTTTGTTCTTCTTAAGAAGTCGTGATATATCCGTTTTACTCATCGGACAACACTCTGGTAGCCACTTTAAGCTGATCCTCTTTGGTAAGAAAGGGATGAAGGATAAGATCCAGCGTGTCATCTACTATGGAGCCCGAGCCCCGTACAATGTTTTTAAGAAGGGCACGTCGAATCTGGGAGCGTGTCACGGTCCTCACGTTATTGTTGGAGGATGTGGAGCTAAAGTTGTCCTCCGGAAACACGGTACGGCTTCCACGGGTTGAGGTACAGCACTGTATTCTAGTACCGCTGTCACAAGAACCCTATGAAATGAAAATGTTCATCATTCAAAAAGTTCATGAATGAGTTGAAAAATTAGGAACGGGCTTTTTAAAAAATTAGACAAAGACATGTTTCCAGTGAAGAAAAGCACGTGCGTCCTATGCAAAAAAAGAAATAACAGTAGCAGCTGCATCCCTATCTGAAAGCTATTTGGGACAATAATGAATATTTGTTTTTATTTTTTTGCCATTTGAAACCGTTTTTGATTTGATGGTGGTTTTCAAAAGGGTTGTGCACAAGTGCACCATATTATCCCATCATCCTAGCCGCCACCACGGAAGCACTTTTTTATATTCAATTTTGAAGGTTTTTTATTTCCCTTGCACACTTGATTTTTTATGACGATCATCTATCCGTCGTAATTCACTCGTTGTGTTATTTTGTTTATGAGAAACTAGGGAGTAGTATAATAGCTTAGCACGAAGAAAATGTTTAAAAGCTCACTAGTATAATACTTACTTGACTGTTTATGAAAATGAAAAGTTTGTCTATGAAAAATTCTGCTATGCATATTATTTTTTAGATGATCAAGCTATAAGACTTGTTTTGAAAACGGTTTTTGAATAATGATAAGCATACTACTTTGCATGAAGAATATTCCATTTCCGCTTGCCCATCAATATGTCTCGCTCGATTTTTTCCCCTTGAATACTAACGCCTTTTTGCCTTCTCCTATGTTTTCAAAGCTATTTTTGGATCATTGCGTATGTTGTACTATGTACTGTTTTTATGATGATGATTACGTTTTACGTATTATCCTCCTGAGGAGGAGAGGGCAAGAAGAAGCGATGTGCTTGCAAAAAAATAATATTGCATAAATGAAAGCCTTATCATTATTAGATCAGAGCTTATATGTTCCGATGTTGATGATGGTGCTGCTGGTGTTCCGAGAAAAGATTCATTGGCAGTTTGCTGGTTCTTGGCTGTTAATCAAATTCAATTTTTCCCAAATGCAACAGGCAAGCAAAATGGTAATAAACATAACAGAATGACGGGGAGGAACGACTTGTGTGGCCTTTTAAAATAAAACCTGCACTTTTATGTGTGCACCAAATGGGCAATTATGGTTTTGATAATAAATGCTTAAAAGCAAAGTACACAAATATTTATGAGCTTTTAATTGGCTTACCGTTTCTCTGGCCGGTAAAAAGCAACCACGGGAGCGATCTTCGCAAGTGCATTGGGCTCCACTTCCACCTGAAGATCCTCCTCCACTGCCACCACCTATGCCGGCAGGTAGTGTGGTGGCACTATTGCCGCCAAAGATGTTTTGTAGGAAGTTGCCGAAAATACCTGTAATACCTCCCAAGGGGGGACGGAAACGGTTAATATATATGTTGCGCACGGGATCGTATTCTGTGAGAATAAGTTTGCGTTACGATTCGGGTCAGACCAATAAGATAAGCGGGTTTTTTAGGCAGAGAGACAACAGGTGCAGATGTTTCCCCAAGATTAGTAGTTTGTTAGTGAGGAGGATGTAAAAACAAGAAAAGTTTAGATTAAGATTAAGCATCTTTAGACAAACAAAACATAATAAATATATCAAATTACTGGTGAGAAGGCAAAGGAGCATATAAGTTCGTTAGCGGTTTCATTTCCAAAAGTCAGTATAGCATAATGTTATATAATAAATAGTTTCCATTAAACGTGTTTCAAAAATTCTGTATAAACTTATATTGAATGCAGTTAGCCGTTGCAAATGTTAGGGTTTATAAAGTTGTCTACAGTATGATGTAGGATGTATGGTCTTAGGTCATTTGGTTCTTACACGGGTCCTTACACTGGATTTGCGGCATTCACAAGAATCGAAAACATGAATACTGGAGCATTGTGCGAATTCAATAAATAAGATGCATATATCGTGATAGAATGGGGATATTGAATAAATTAAATAAATACGCCAACAAAATAGATACAAAAACTCATAAATAATAATTAAATATAGTGGGCGAAAAATAAATAAATGCATATGAATCAGCAGAAAACATTGAAAAACTCCACGCAAGAAAAAACAGACAACGACAGACAAGAAAACAGCCAGACAAACAGTAACAAGGGTAGGCGGATTTCCAAAGACTTCCAAAGAATCAGAGACTTGTTCCAAATTGCGAAAAACATGGACAGAAGCTCTTGTCTTTTTTCAAAATTGTCATCTTCATGTCAACTTACTATTGTTCTCTGCAATCGAGGTGCCAGCATTAATGCCTTGCTCAATCGCTTGTGATGCAATTGAACCCCCAATGCAAGCGCCCGTATTACACGAACCGCCTCCATTTTGCCCCTCACCTTGTCCACCACTACCACCACCCCCGTTTCCTCCTCCGCCACCACTGTTGTTATTGTCTGTGGCTGGAGGAGGATTTGATGAGGAGGATCCGTCTGAACCTCCTCCTGAGGATGAGCTACTAGGTCTACTTGTAGTGGGCCTCGGCCTATTACCTGGCCTTCCTCCGCCAGTAATGGCGTTCACAATACTGGGCAGGAAGAGTCTTGCCTGTGTCTCATCCAACTTGATGTTCGGCTTCTCCTTTTCTGAAATTGCAAAAATTATAGCCATTTTGTAGAAAACCAGCCAATATCAAAATGCAGTGATTAGTAATTAGTATTGTTAGTATTCATACCGCTACTGGCAATTGTACCTCCAAACACCAGTCGGTTACCCGACCCTATTGAATTCTTTGGTCCCGTTTCTGCATCCGGATTCCAAACCCATTGTGGCAGTCCACTAACAAATACTGAACACACGCCTAACAGCAAACTAAGTACTAAAACACACATATTAAAACGCGACAATTCCATTTTGCCCCAATGTCCACACAGCTTTGTTTTTTATTTACAAAAAAATATTCCCTTTATCTGATGGAAACCACTAACACTCTCACTTATTTTTACATTTTTAAGTGGATCACTTGAACATTTTCTTGGAAAGGGACCTTAACACGCGAAATCCAATGACACTGAAATTATATAATAGTGATATGGTTTTTTTGGGTCCGTGTTGTTGCTATCTGTTAGTGAACAATTGACAAACTGACTGTGTGCACTGGCCAAATTTTTCTATTTAACTAAAAACATTATTTTGCATTTTGCGTTGGTGAATCCTTTTGTGAGTGCATTTATGTAACAATTCAATGAAAGAATACTGTGCTATATGCAAATCACGCTTCAGTGTCTTGTTTGACGCATTCAGTATAACCAGCTAGTAGCCCTTATTACCATCGTCTTAATTTCATTGTTGAGGGACTACCACCTATTAAGGCATAGCAAGGTAGCATAATATAGCAAAGCCCTTTTGAACTAGTAAAAGGCACTTGCTTCATAATAATCATGTTATTAAGTTGCATCCGTCATACTGATTACTTATAATAGCACAAAAGCATTATCATTTAGCAGAATTTTTTCTTAGCTTGTGGTGCGCATAACTGCCCATTCACAACATTCCCAATAAAGGGCAAGCTACCATTAATCATTCATATGATTTTTGCTGAAAGTTGGTTATGCAACTTTGTTCAAAATCTTAACTGTTACTGAAAATACCGATGTTCAAAGTGAATACATAATTGCAAAAAAACATGCTGTTAAAGATTTGAGCCCTCTCATACATCGTATCATCATCTTCTCCCTGTTCAATTTCCTCTGAAAAATACTTTGAAAGGTTAGATGCGAAAATTGAACAATGTTTTTCCATCATGACGCTAATGACAGGAGTGGCGGACGCCATAACCCCTACCTATATAAAAAATAAGCTTACTTTTCAATAATTTGCATTTAAAAAGTGTATCACTGCTGTTGCGCTTTGTTGTACATGCGAAATTACAACAAGTTCTAGGGAATGGATTATGAGTTATCAGAACGAGAAGAAATACCTATAAATAAACACGTGGGAGTTTTTTGAGGTTAAATGATAGGCATGGTGGTGGTAAAATAGTTGTTGGAGCTTTGTTAAAAATTAATTTGCCTACCCATCATCATATCAGAATCCCCAACAAAGAGAATCTGTAACAGATTAATTGAATGATTCACTAGCACAAACAGAAGCAACCTATAAGCTGCATGGGAATTTTACTTGTAGAACATGAAGTAATAAAGCCGCAAAACTTCTACTGTTTCATTTAATTCATAAACCTATTCATATACACAATGCCAGTCAGCGTTTGAAATTATTTTTTGCCATTTGAATATTTATTCGGTCATTGTTATATGCTAATTAAAAGACAAAATTAAAGGATGGAAGATTTAAAAATTATGCAATGACATACATTCGTGGAAGGTCACAGGAAATTGACATGTTTATACACAACTTGTTTTTCTTAAGTACGGCTTCTAACGATGTACTTACTATTCCATCTGAGCCCACTGTGATGTCACATTAAATCATTAAATCTTTTTCCGGACGTATCTATGTATCCAATATCTGGTATTTGTTATACTTTCAAAATCTAGCGATTAACAACTACATGTCATATTCATCCAATCTATCACAACAGTAAACTTTCACAATGCCCAAAGTTTTGATTACTACGTACAGTCTATACAATTTGCTGTTTACTACTATTTTACAGGATATGGACACATTTCACCAAAAACAGTGTGGGGCAAAGTGGTCACCATTTTTTATGCTATTCTTGGAATACCTTTGATGCTATTATGTCTCTCGCATATAGGTAATTTGCAATCACAATATTATGTAACCGTTAATGCAAGATTGTAGCAAATTGCAGCACATTCCGATTTTTAAATTACTTGTTTTTGTTTAGGGGACTTTCTGGCAAATGCATTCCGCTTTGTATACTGGAAAGTAAGTGAATCTCAAAAGCTCAAGCCAATGCTCAAAGAACAACTTACACTATTTTAAAAATTCACAGGTATGCTGTTACATGTGTACAAGAAGACCTCGCGTAATCATCCGTCGACATCCCGTTGCTCCAGGTAGTGCGTTTCGTCGCTCTCGAAGTCTTCGGACCACCGGTACTACCAAATACACCAGGTATGCTATGAATAACATGACGATGAGACTACCCACACCAAAACCACAAAAAAACTAGATTTGTTTGCATTTTGCAAAAATTAACCTTGCCTCACTACCATTTTCGTACTAATCGCTTCTCGTGCATAGTAAATCCCACCGGACCTTGTCCTTGTCGTCCGCAGGAAAATAACAGTGACAACGAAATGGAAGCCATAAGATGCTATCAATTTTCTGCTTGTTTATTTTGGATTTTCAGTAGCATAAATTAAATTAACAATTTACACCATGCTTTCATAACATCCGCCCTTTTTTATAGTTTTTAAAACGAAAAAGTGACATTTTTCATAATAAAATTAAGATGATTTATTATAACAGCCATTTTTGCAGTGATCTCAAGATAAAAAATGACAACTTGGCCATATGGTGGCTAGTTTATAATAATTTATTTTTTCTGATTACTTTTTATTTTATTTTGCATCTCCTCCAGTTCATCTGGTTATTCTAGTAGTTATAGTCAACCGCGAGCGTTGAGGCGATCTGCCTCATCCACCATGAGGAGGTCAGCAAGAACCTCCCAACGCTCGGCAGACTCCGCTTACTCAACAGACTCTGCCATCTTAGCAATTACTGACTCAGATTTTAGGCAAGTTAACCAACTTCGGTTTTTAGAGATTGCATTTTTTTATTTACTTGAAGTTTGAAGCTAAAGTGACAAATTAAAGTTTTGCAACTGATACCTGTAACCAGTGCATAATATTTTCTTATATCGTCCAGTTTCTTTAATAAACCATGTATCAATTTTATTTTCTTAGGAGAGCTCATTCAGACGAAGACGTGCGACGAGCTCCCCTCCTCAAATCCTCTACAATTTCAGGCCCATCCTCCGCCCAGGTTGGAGGGGGTTTAGGAATGCAACTTCCTAAGCATGTTTCAGGATCCTCTGGTGGTTTAAATACTCAGGCTGCAGCAGCCAGGCATTTACAAATTAGGGAGCCTTCACAACCTCCACCACAGCAATTGATTAGGCACCACCAAAGAAATTTGCAGGTGAACCCACACATAGCCAAACAATTTTTGTTACAGATTCTTTCTCAATTTGCGCTACATTTTATATTACGACTATGTGTGCGTGGCAGAAGGACTTTAAAACTTTTTGGCTTTATAACTTTAGCAAGCAAAATAATAATACAAATCATCATCACGGCCTATCTTCACAGTTTTGGTGGTGAGGTTGCATAACCTCGCCATGTTTATTAAGCGTTTTGCTTGCGCATTTATTCTCTATACCATTTTGCCTACTTCCTGAAGTCCTTCGCAAATAACACGCTTGACTAGTAACTCATTTTATACTTAAACATAAGGTACATTATATACGCATTAGCAGCAATCAACGTGCTTATATATCGTCACCTATGCACCCCGAAAAGGAAACGCGTGAGAAATGTGAGACTGCATAATGCACCACCACCTATTATTGTTGTTCCCTTACCTTGCGTACGTGCAAAGGCGTTGGGTTATCTATCTTTACTAGTTTTGAAAATTGCTGTGCAAAAAATAAGGCAACTTGCTACTTATCAAATTAGAATTTGACTCTATTCAAAAACTCGAGAAGATTCCGTATAGGCAATTGCGATATGTACATACAAAATGCACTCTGAATATCGGTCAGTGGCCCAGATCCATTTTTCTCTGTTTGTTTGTTGTGTGCCTGTTTATATTTTGAAAATGTCTAAATGACCACTTGACTGGCAGTAAAAAACCTTTTTACGAGGTTAGCAGCAGCGATGGACAAACGGTTAAGTAGGAGGATTAAAACAATGCCAACACCAACCAATGCGTTTTTGCACTAATTAAATGCATAAACATGCCCCTGGCTCGATACGCAATAGCACATAAATTCGCTTTGGGCTTTTCATTTTTGGAGATTTAGAACGGGATGCCCATTTTTGAATTCAATTTCTGTGTAAATCTTTAGTTCTGGCCTTCGCAAGGAAGTTATCTATAGGGAAAAAATTGAGTAAAAGGTTGCTCAAATGTTTTGCTCCATTCACTATACAATTGTTTGGGTGTTTCGAATATGGTGGTATTATTGCAAAACAATTTTTTTTTGCAATTTTGCACACATCATCATCTTACTGCGCCCAATATGCAACTTGGCCTTTGTGTTTTCCTGTGTTTTTCTTTTTATCATGCATTTCTTTGAAAAGATTAAAATAACTGCTTTGTTTTGTCTTGTTTTTATTTTAGAGAGAGCGAGAGCGATCCACCCGTTCTGCGGAGCCCGTAATTTTACCAGGAGGAGGAGGTCGTGGGGGCGAAAACTACAATTTGCCAGTATTATGCAACCGGTACGCGGAGGATGTGCCTGTTATTGTGGACGAGAGTGAAATACGACGTGCGCCACCTCCTCCAATACCAATACCAATGAGGCAACCCGAGCTTTTTGTAAGATTCAAGCGTAAAATTCAATTTGATTTTTTAAAGTTTAAAACATTAGCTATAATATTCCTCTCACACTCCGCACATTTTAAAGTAAATTCCTACTTAATTCCAAAAAATTACATTAATTTATGCAACACACGATAGGGTATAGCATATACGCAGTCATTTTGACAATGATAAAAGTTTTATCTTCAATTTCCTGGTTATTTTCCTGCTGAAATGCTTACTTGGCTTGCACACACTCAAGTTGGTATTATGACCATGCAACCATAAAACCAAACCACAAACTTAAAGAAGATTTTGGCTATAATGCATAATATTGCAAATGCTAAGTACTGTAACGGTTTGAGTTCAACGAAGCGTGTAGTAATCAGTAATGGAATATGAAATTGAATACCAGATTAATTACGCATAGGTATAGCACATGAGTTATTATTATGAAATAAGAATGTTCATCAGATTGTTCATCTCTACATCATTCAATTATACACTATTTTTAATTTTTGGTTGCTCTGTACAAGAACTAGTACATTATTTACGTGGAGAAGACTACAAAACATCTACTCCAGAGATCACAGTCGGTTGATTAACTAACGAAATACAAAAAAATGCTGTGGTATTTGCAACAAAACTTAAAAAATTCAACAAAAGAAGCGTGTGATCTTAGTATCAAAAAGATCATACATGTAAAATATTGCATAAAACTACAAAATCTATATAATATTTTGTATATTAGGTATTTCTAGGGATGTACCTTTTTCGCTACTACACAGGTATACATTATTTTTTATACCTAAAAGTGTAAAAAAGCATTAAAGCTATATAAAATACCGTACAAAATTTGCGTGACACATTAACTCAGTTTTCAAGAAAATACTATGCTCGCGTAGGAAAAAAATTACTTCATTATATGTGGAACATAATAAAAAAATGAATCATGGCACGATAAGAATCTATCTAGTTTCATGATAACTACCACTACTCTCCAGAGGAATTTTTATATGACTGAAAAGTGAAGATTTACATCTTTTGTGTCTTTGATGAACGAGCTTATGGTGTGTGTACGTGTGATTCATTGATGATCATCAACAAAACTAGGATTTTCTTGGCCTTCACTTGGCGTACTAGTACCAGACTGCGGCTGCGCATTGTTTATTGCATGTTCTGGAGCAATTGGTGCGGTTTTAATATTCTCATTATTCGTCTGATTTGAATCTGTGTCTGCCTTTGTTGCTGATGATGCTACTACTGCTGAGGATGATGTAACCTTAGTGGAGTTTATTGGCTCGGTAGTATTTACTACTGGAGCATTATTAGTAGTAGTGACTGCTCCTGCATTTAATCCACTGTTGGTATTATTGTTGTGATTAGTCTGCTCCTTTTGCTGCTGACTAGCATTTTTCCGGGAGTCCGGCTTGGGGGTGTTCATTTTCACTGCATAAGTGATAACTATGTCATCCATTTTTGCTTTTTCGGCTGCGGCAGCCTTTTTCTCCAAGAGAGAGTCGGGGTTTCGGAGGAAAAACCAGATAAGGAGAATTATCTAAAAATTAGAATGCCAAAGTTTGGTTGAATTTCGCCAAGCTCATATTTCGGAAAAGTTGCTGGATCTGATCTAATATAATGAAAATGTCTCCAGATACTTATGGGAATATATACGACGTGCGGTCTTACCAAAATAATTTGCTCCACGTAGATAAAAAGCGTTCCCCATCGGAAACCCACAGCGTGATCCAGAAATCCTCCAATTGTTGGTCCCGCAAAAAATCCTAACGCAGTCATTGACGTCCACAAACCTGAAACCAAGCCATATGTACTGACATCGTCTGGATAGCCATTGGCCCTGAAACGGCAAGAAGCAACAATGAGAAAAACGGTGATGTGTGCTCAATGCCAAAATACTTTAGCACTTTGCAGTAGCAGTAGCAGTAACGGTACAGAGTACTAGTTTACTGTTGTAACTGCTCATGCTCATATGCTCATACACGGACAATTTAATAAGCTGTTTCTTACAATGCATCAGTCAAAAATTGCACAAACGCTGACACAAGTGTGGAACCTAGTCCAAGGCCAAAGATAACTAAACCCAGGCAGATTACGGGAATGCTCCTGTATAGATTGTAAAACCACAAGGAAAATGGCACACATATAGGAGAGTATTTCATTAGTAATTTCATTCATTTCCCAAAAAAATTAAAGAAACGGAAGTTCCGGTGTGTAATAATAGGATATAATTTTGTCGTTAAGTGTTTTTGTATTGTTTTGTTTTTTATGTCATATTATTTTGCTTACGAGTCCCAACTAGGTATAAAGGGAAATGGTCCCACAAGCGCAAATCCCAGAATTGTGAACACGGACCCAATTAAGGAGAAAATCTTCAACTGCTTGGTTTTATCGCAGAGCCTTCCCCAAATTGGGGCTGAGAGCGCGTACACGCCACCATTTAGCATGAAAATGCAGCCCACCTTGAACTTGTCCAGTTGGAACTCTTCCAAGTGGTGTTCCAGATTATTGGACAAAAAGCCAATGCCAGTGGCGGCTGCAAATGTGCCATAAGCCGTGAGCAAAATCACTGGGATTTTCAACATTTTAAACATGTTAAAGCCATAAACAGCCGCAGGCTTTTCGGTATCTTCAACATGAACCACTCGTGTGATGTACTTGTAGGTAGCTACCGCAGTGATGAATAGAAGAACACCCATTGTCGCAAATGGGAGTGTGAAACCACCAACCTGATCAGAGACAAAAAATTAATGGGTGACACATGTCACTTATGAGCCAAACGAGTTATAAAAGCAAGTATCATTATCAATTTGTCCACACACTGGCGCGTGGCTATCTTAATTGACACTAGTTGAACAATAAATTGCATAAAAATCCATTACTTCAAATAGAGCTCCACCAACAGTAGGACCGGCGATCATTCCCAAGCCATAAAACGTCTCCATCATGGCCTAAGCTCATTCATATACCAAGAAAAACATTAGTTCATCCATTTTTTATTAAATTAGATTCTAAAGGGTGTCCAGTAAATTGGCAGCAGTGGAATAAAACTCATCAGATGATTTTGACTAATCACACCAGTATGAAAACCCAGTGAATCGTGGTAATCACTGGGAATTAATAACCATGTAGTGAAAAAAACCATTTTTGGAGTTAATTTTTACACATGTAATTTTTGCACAAATGTCTTTGTGCTATGTAGGTATGCTGACATAAAAAAATTTCCTGTTTCCTATAATTTTTAAGTACTAATTTGGTAGCTGAGTAGGTATTAACTCTGCCCTAAGTTCTCTGTGGCTTTTCGTAAAACTGGAATTTTAACTATTGCCATAAAAAAGTGTGTATATGCTTCCTAAACGTTTAGTTTTTATGATGAGCTTTTTTAGTATAAGATTCAAATCAACCAGAGACCAGATCGTGGGAATCTATATTAATATATAAGTTTGCCCATCTGACAAAGGAATCCTTTTTCTTAAGCACATGCGTATCCCACCACAAACTAATGTGTGTGTAGAAAACACACTAGTACTACAAGTACTACAACTACCTATATTAAATAATATTTTTGTGGTAAAACAGCGTAAATTAATGCGTGCTCGTTCCGCTACTACTAACACACTACTATACTGCCTTACTGACTGAGTCATTCATATATAGCCTCATTTAACGAGCCTTTCCGACTTATAAACAATAAACCAAATGCATTATATATTATGGGGAAGTCGTAAACTAAGTGTGTGTAGAGAGAGAGAAAAAAATGTGGAAGATTTTGTTTCTGAAGGGTACTCTAGAAAATCTCTGATGATATGCTTAAAAAATTAAGTCTAATTGCATCTCTTGTCCTTAACTCAACGTTAACAATAGACAACAATTTTGTGATAAGCAAACAAAAAGGTTTGTAAAACTTATAAAATGTGAATGTTAAGGTTAAAACAGTTTAACATAATGAAAAAATGGAACTGTACTTGCATGAAAAATACACAATATATTAATGCAACCTATAATTTGTAATTAAAAAATTGGGCGAGTGTAGTAATTAACTGTCCAGCATTTTACCAAACACACTTTATAATGCATGATAAAAGGTCAGTTTAAAAAATGTACGTACAAAAGTGGTGGCCACACTATCGGGGAACTCGACAGCTATGATTGAAAATGATGCAATGACAAAAGCAGCGTCGCCTGTGTGCAAAAAAAAGAAAAGAAAAGACTTTTTAAGATTTTAGATTAATATGATGTGTTATGTCATAAGTCATGTCAATTCCAGCAACAGTTGCAGAATGAAGAATTTCTAAGAAAGATTTTTTTTACCGATTGCTTCAATGACTCGGATAAGCAGTGAGACTAAAATGAAGGCCGTGCGACCTTCTATGTGGTGTACAAACCTGTTTTGAAACAAAGAAAAAATTATATTTTTTGAATTGAAATCATTCATGTGTGATTTGCAAGTTTTTATGAATCATAATTTGCAGTCAGAAAAACGAAATGATAAATTTTTATGCTTACCCAAACATCAGGCAGGTCAGACTGGTAGTGAATATTCCGTAGTTAAACAACCTATGCGGATTGAGCTTGCTCATTTTCATTCCGTAAATAGGGGCCATGATAAACACGACTATTTCGAATGACCCAAAAACAAGTCCATATTCTGACGGGGTTGCTCCTTTTCTTCGAGCCTTTCGTTTTGTACACAATTTCATTTCAAATTTCAATCCATGAAAATTTATGCATATTTTGACAATAAACAGGTTGACATACCGTATCGGGGTAAAATGGTCCCTGAATAGAAATCACCGTTGCCGCAAAAAACTCCACAAACGGAAATATACAAAGAATGGCCAATTGCGTTCTGGTCAGTCCTTCCGTTTTATTGCGAAAATACCTTTTAATTGCATTGTCACTTTTATTTTTATCCTTTTTCTCAAACGGGGATACCCCCAAGTCTCCACCCACCGCAGTGCAGTAGCTTTCATTTTGCAGTTGACGGGCTGCCATCACATCAATTGATACCGAGTTTGACACAATCTTGTCACTATTTTTACCTAGCTCGGGAAAGCTTCTTTCTTGCGTTTGACTAGCTTCTACAGGCACACAGTCAAGTGTTGCCGGTGCATCTGAAGCTATTTTGGGATCTTTATCCCCACCGTCACCACCCACTTGTATTGCCATTTTAACCTTTAACGCAAATTTTCTTTAAACAACAGAACAATTTTCAATGCCAGAAATAATTCGTTACACTTTTTATCACAATCAAAACTCTATCTCGAGAACAAAGTCAAAAACGTTGTGGAACCGCTGGAAGCGTTTTCCCAACTGTTTTACGCGCGCGGCACGACCAGAGATGCCAGTCTTTCTGAAAAATCAAAAGACACGGTCAAGATTGTGAAGTGTGAACACTCTACAACATAACTGACAATAATAAATAGCACATTGGGGAACAAGACAAAAGATGCTCATCGCATCGTACGAAGATGAAGATTGCAAAAACTGGTGATTAAATCAACGATCGCACATAGCTAGTAGATACTTGTAGATAACGTGTGTAAGTATCAATGTATTTTATTGTATCATTCCGCGAAAATCATACAAGCGAAACAAGTAGTTTTTTTTAATCTGCTAAAGAGAGGCTCAAGCAGCTATAATACCCAGTCCAGATTTAAACAAGTAATACAGCAAAAATCTTAAATTAGGTAGAAGAGGGTTTTTACACACCAAAAAAACCAGTTAGTTTTTGCACTTGTTCTGTATGTGAGCTCTAAAAACCACTTTATATACGAAATTTAATACTTCGAAGAAATTTTGCACACTTGATTGATTCATCCAAAAAAGAAAAGATGAGCTATGATGAGCTTTTATTTTAAGAAGAAGCCAGAGGAAGAACCTATCTCGGCTGCAGCTTAATACTTAGCTTACTGGGATTTATAACTTTGTTGTATTGCCATATATATTGCGAATTTTTGCCTGTGTGTGAGATGCTCTTGATCCTGATACTTTATTTTTCTCATGGCATGTGTTTGACCATGATACTACGCATTTTTGTATATGCCAAAGCCTGTCTTTGTGTCTGCGCTTTTTTATCCTGTGCAACTCTGTTTTTTCTGCATATGTTTTAGGTAAGTAGTGGTGTGGTGGTGGTGGATGGTGTGTTGATTGGATTCAAGTATAAGGAGTGTGTATGCTGTTTTAAGAGAGAGGATGATGATCATCATCATATCATTGCTCAACTAACCATTTTACCTATAAACAACAATAATTATGTACATATAAAAGTTAGGCAGAGTATAATGTATAGTATGCTGGATATTGCTGGAATATAATGGAAGTTGGCTAGGTTTTAATGCTAACTTAATGCCTGGTTATAAGGGGGATTTCCCTTAAGCACACCAAAATCATACCGCAGAAAAACGTGTGTATATATAATTTGCACAGCAGCAAAAAAGGTATCAAATGGAAAATTATAATGCTAACACCTTTTTTTGTGTGTAAAAAATTATGCCCATTTCTTTAAAGAAATCTTTGTATGATAATCTGTAATTGTTGTTCAATTGTTGATTAGAGAGAGATATTGCTTAACTTGTAAAAGATTAGGTAGGTATCTACACTAGCACCTCTCCCTTTCTCAACCAGATATTATTAGACACATGGAAGGGAGCTCGCAAATATGTCAACGGAGACTACCTGTGAGAGAGCTTCCTAGTGTTAACCGGAACTTGTGTGTATTGTTTTGTGGTAAGTTGATAACTACTGCTGAAGGATAACAGGGTAACCGTCACCGCGTCACCCCGTTATCCTTCGACGCTAGAGCTACTTGCGCTTGTTGTCTGGCCGGATAAGAATAAGATTTTACCGTAAACAAGCTCGAGAATAATGCGGCGATGATGGGATGATTATTGTTGTGATCAAACAAATTGTTTTGACGTAATTTATTCGACAGACACTGATTACTGATTAGTTTCCTAGTACAAGACGCAAAACGAAAGCGTCTACTTGGTAAACATTTTGTAGGTTTAAATGGTTCAACGTTTGTCCTACTTTACTTGACATAAAAAACCGGGAGACGTATTACGTAGGAAGACCATTCTGGTAAGCGGCTAGCGTGTAACTGCCGTTAGAACCGGGTAGCATTATTGATTTTTACCGTAAAAGCATGCTTTGAAGCAAGGTAAAACCAACCGGATGCACAATGAAAGCCATGGTCATTTTGTATTCATATTGGAGAAAACGTCCATGTATTAAAATGTTTTGTCCAAGTAAAAATATAGGTCAGCAGCATTACGATAAAATGTACTAGTTTAAGGTGTTTAAAATTTTCCAGGATAATTTCAGAAAATACTTTACCACTAGGTGTCTCGAAACCAATCGACTTATGCAGTAAAGGTTGTAACAAGGAGGGATACTAAGATTTATACCTATTCAAGTGACATCATTATCAGGTCGATGTCAATCATCCCGGTTATAAAGGTTTACTTTCAAATCTATGTACATCAATTCATCTGATTGTTTATTATAGAGATGCTTTTGGAAGTGGTAGCAATGCATGTAAATGCCCGTTAATTGCGTAACGCATAAACCGTTACATCCGGCTAGTATTATTGATTTTTACAGTCCAAGTTCGGTTTAAGGTTTATAGCATGTCACATACATAATCTGATGAAAGCCATAAGCCATCGGGTTATTTTTATTTTATGTATTCAAATTGGAGAAAATGTCCATGTGCCAAATATTTTGTCCAGGTAAAAATAGGTCAGTCTTTCTTAAGCCCAAGCACATACTGTACGTCTGGAGACGGGAAGGGCAACGTGGTATTTTTTATAGCAGTTTAGCATGCAATATCTAATACCAATACCTTACAAGAATGTAAATGAGACGGTGACGAGTGTCGAGTAACGCGCACATTTGTTTGGGTTCATTCGGCCTTCGGCGACATTTTGCTGGAGTGCCTTACGGACATAGGTAATAAGGAACGTGTGCAATTATAATTACATGCTTTTTATGGCAACAACACGACTATTATATGACATCTGGTTATGTAGATGTAAATATATGAGTTTCCTCATTCCTTTTAGCAGTGGTGTTCTAAATTCTAAAACTTTCTTTCATTCAACTTTACTATTGAAGAGGTAGTTTTATGTCATCATCGGATAGATTTTCCAGAACATAATCATAATATTCCAGTAGAGCGTAAATAACAACGCCTTGAGAAAGCTCATTATTGAATTCCGCCACGCGTTATAACTCATGCTAAATTGCTTATTACTAAGAAATGTTCTATGACTATATTGACTACCTTTCTGTTCAAGGTCTAAGGTTCGGTGCGTACAAAAAAGTGTATTATGCGTACGTGTAATGCAAATGGCAACATATTTTTTCCGACAGATACAAAAAAATCGCTGTGTCATCGTCATGCAATACATCGATAAAAAACCAAAATTGCCAAAATATTCATAACTTAAAAGGACATTAATTCGATATTATTATAATACGCGATTGGAATTCACGCGTTGTATTCATGATAGTGATGATACACTGATTGCAGACGCCTGCTGTGTTGTATACGTGTGTTTTGTACACAAATGGTTTGACAGCGCTGTTGGAACACATTTTGTCGTAAACAAACTGTCGATTCTCCTTTTGTAGTAATGTTATGCAATTCTAGGGTTTAATTCCGGGTTTATGTTGCAAAATCATGATGATTATCCAATATTGAATAATAATTGTTATATAATCATATATGTAATACTCAACCACATTTTTGCAAAGTACCTAGACACAATGGCTTTTTTATGGCTGGATAATAGCTTTTTTGATCTTGCACTTCAACTCAGACTTTAGACGCCAAAAAGCGCTAAGTCTACTGGGTATTCTTCCTTTGAAATTGTAAGGTGAACAATGTATTTCTGCGTTAGAAACGGCAAGCAGAAGTAGACGCTCATTGTCAAGAACAAAGAACACGTCACAGTTGTCTTCCGAGGTTGTATTCACTTTTGTACTAGGTACTGGTGCCTACACCCATAATAAATAGTCATACAAACATGTATTTTACGTCATTATACTTGGTAGCGAAGATCATTAGATCCTCATGCTTTGTAACACGTAGTTTGGCATTTGGGGGAAAATGGAAATTCCGAATTACCTTTCCTTCGTAGTAGCACATTTAGATTTTTTCAAGTTACCAAAAAATCTCTGAGATCAAAAGTCACGAATATGCGCTTCGCATATAATTTCAAACTTTCTAACGATGCACACATCTGCGACTCGAGAGACCCAGTAATTTTAGAACCAGTTTTTCTGTTCAAGAGACACTACCCAAAAAACGCAGTATTATGACAAAAGATAAGTTCTGTGAAAAACTGGATTGCAAAGGCAAACGACGGAAAATGTTCCGAGTTAGGCTATTAGACTCACGAAATTTGCAATCTTAACCTTGTAGCAAGTACTGGTTAAGCTGAACTTGCGAAAAAAATGGCATGTGGAGCGCATAAAAAGTTGACGTCTATACAAATCCAGTATTTTCTAGCATAATTTATCACTGCATAAAACAATAATACAATTACATCAACAAGTTTTTGCGTGTGGTGAGCGGGTGCATTGATTCATGTTTTCAGAGGAACTGGAACCAATCCATAAACATGACACAATGACTGGTTATATTTACGCAGACATTTTTAATTTTTCAAGGTAACTGGAGACTATTGGGAGGACGACATTGTGGAGGATTACATTGTCTATGGAAGCGATGATATCCCGAAAAATCGCCCAGTGCCCATTTGGCTTTGTGTTGTACTCGTTCTTAGCTACATTCTCTTTGGAGCATTCTTGTTTTCCAGATGGGAGGGGTGGAAGTACTTGGACTCGGCGTACTTTTGCTTTATAACCTTGACCACGATTGGGTTTGGCGATTTTGTGCCAGCGCAAAGGAATCTGGCGCATGATTCTTCTCAGGTAATAAGTTTGGACTTTGGACATGACAAAAAGGTTTACATAATGATTTTTATTTCACGAAATTATATAAAATGCATTCCCAAAAATAGGTGAGCATTGCCTTATGCTCATTGTATCTTTTATTTGGCATCTCCCTACTGGCAATGAGCTTCAATCTAGTCCAAGAGGAAGTTATCAGCTCAGTCAAACTGGTAGCCACAAGATTGGGAATAATTCGGGAAGAAGATTGATGATGAAAGTTTTATGCACATGCTTTTTATTTACAACAAAATAAATTGATCTTTTACAACATTTTATAATTGACGTAAACCACTTATGTCTAATTATCTAATAAACAACTTTTTTGTAATAAAAAATGCGGTCATTCTTGTTCCTGTGTGTGATTTATGCTACAAACCACATAGTGCATAGTTGGAGACAACACCTTTATAAGTACTGTCCAGTATAAAAATACACAGCACGTGTTCATTGAACTTTCCTTAAAAATGCTTACACTCTTGACAAGATACTATTGTGGTAAGATTTACGCTTTTAGAACCACATCCTTTACTTCCTTCCGTTTTGTATCTTCTTGGGACTGACCAGCATTATGAGCAAAGGGATTGGGACGGCGACGACGTAAAGACAAGTAATATGCACACAGCATCATTATCTACAAACCACAAAAATAAATATGCAGTTGAAGGCTAAATCATGACGCATTGCAAAGGTGGAACTGTATAGCACACCAGTTTGTTGTTGTTGTAGTATCATACCAGGATAAGCTGCGCTCCGATGACAAGCAGAGATGACCACCTGAATCCAAACATGTCCACAGCTACACCACCACCAGTTGGTCCAATAAAGTAACCTAAGGCGCACATGGATGTCCATAGACCGGAAACCAAACCGTAGGTGGAAATGTTATCATCATATCCGTTGGCACTACAACAGCGCAAAGAGCAGTCATCGTCATTAGCATAACCCGTGTAACATGTACTTTGCGTACTTAAAATTATTCACTGCATTTTTTCTCTGCTGGTTTGAAGGACACATATTTGCGTACTTGCTGAAGAGTACATTAAACTTACCGAGCATCATTAAGGAAGATGATAAAGGCAGATACGAGTATTGCGGCCAGACCCAAGCCAAACAGTGCCAGTCCAAAACAAGTTAGTGGAAGGATGCTATGTATGAATTTTGAAAACCGATTAAATATCGATTACTAAAACTATGTTCAAATGCATTTGCCATGAAATTTTAGTTAGCATTTTTAAAAGAGGCTTACGTCTCCATTGGTATAAATGGAAGGGGACCAACAACACAAAATCCCAAAATGGTAAATACAGACCCAGAAAAGGTTATCAATCTTTGCTTATCCGTGTGATCGCAAATCCATCCCCATCCGGGGGCAGTGATAGCATAAACCCCACCAGTCATTACGAATACTACTCCAACCATTACTTTATTGAGGTGGAACTAAAAGCAATGCAATGTTAAGCATTTTACATGCATGCAATTTCAAAAACCATCTAGTTTTATGCAAATTTTTTGTGAACCTGTGCTAAATGATAGTCCAAATTGGCCGAAAGAAATCCCACACCCGCCGCAGTGGCAACAATACTATAAGCAGTCATTGCAATCACCGGTATTTTCAACATTTTAAACATTTCCAACCCTCCATGCGCAACAATTTCACCGGAACCATCCTCTTCCTTACTTTTCCTTGACTGGGGCAATATAAAATAGGTGGCTACTGCAGAAGCAAACAGAAATCCTCCCATGACCATAAATGGTGTCTTATATCCTCCAATCTTTTTACAGGAAGGAAGAGAAAAAAGGAAGGAAACAATTTTCCGGCAAAATGTAAGTTAACAACCGCAAGCATCTTTTTAGGAAACTATTAACTGCTAAACGGAAGTTTATGTAGGTACCTGATACAGTGCACCACCCAAGGTTGGTCCAATTAACAAACCGAATCCATAACATATCTCCAGTATCCCCTACTCAGCATATTCATGTAAGAAAATTGTAGGCACACGATATCATCATCAAAAAAGGAAAAAAATGGACTATCAAACTATATAATAGTTTGGGTATATATATTATGTGTATATAATGAGATGATAATGAGATATCGTACAAAGCTGGTAGACACAGAGTTGGGAAACTCCATTGCGATTATAGTAAACGAGGCCGTATCAAATGCAGCTGTGGAACACATTTGTCAATGTCAATGGCACAGGAATATATTATATCAGGTTGGTATAAGCAAAAAATGAGAATTCATTTTTATTATGTCAAGTAGGCACATAAAAACAAACATTACCGGCTCCCATTCCTTCAACAGCACGGACCACAAAACAGGATAAGAAAAACAAAGTTCGATCTTCAATTCTGTCCAGTAAACTGGAAAAATGGATAATCATACATTTATCAACACGCATAGCACGTTGTTGTCCAATAATAATATTTCATGCGGAAAATGGCCCAAAAATATGTGAGAAAAATTATTGTTAAATTGTGTGAGAAAAAATATATGGGATTTGGTTTTGGATGAATGAATTAATCTGCTGTTGTGTCTGTCTTTATGCGAGACGTGAAATGATGAGGATAACCAGAACTTACCCAAAAATGATACAACATAAGCCTGTGGCAAAGATGCCCCCATTAAAGACTCGTCTTGGTTTTAGATAATTCATCTGCAAACACAAAACACGCACACACGTGAAAAAATAAATGTACACATGTGGGCAAATTATCGTAATCCAAAATGGATTGATAAACAAACAGTTTGGAAATGATTGAAGTAGTGAAGTAGTTTAAAAAAGATTGAAAGATGACTATTGGCACATTAAATTCTAAAATTAGTGTCAGGGTAAAAAATACTTTAAAGATGCTTGGATTTACTTTAGGATTAGGATGGAATGTGATTTAATTACGCACCTTAGCTCCGTAGATGGGCGACATGATAAAAACCATAATCTCAAATATTCCAAAGACTAGTCCATACTCCGTGGCTGTTGAGCCTTTTCCTCGAGCCTTTTTGACGACAGTAAAATGTACATTAGCTTAAATGGAGTTCAGCTTCTAGTCAGATCCGATCACTTTATAGGCTTGCTGGTATTGAATTGCGAACAATGGAATAACTATGTATGAATCATACATAGTTATTCCATTGTTCCATTAACCCTTACCACATCTGGATAAAAGGGTGCCTGAACAGAAAGCACAGTCGCTGCAAAGAACTCCACAATGCTCAGAATCAAAATGGTTGCAATCTGGTCCCTACTCCAGTGTGGGAACTTGGATTTGAAATAGCGTGCAATGAAATTCCCATCCACTACCACCACACCTTTATTGCCCTGATCCTGAATGTCAAGCCTTTTGACTTTAATTTCGCTCAGGGCACCCTTACTATCGATCCTTTGCAAAGCCACCATAATTGCTTGAAGGGTTTGACTGAGATAGCAGGATTGTTACCGGATTCATGGGAAGAATGAAACTGTTAAAAAATAAAATGCAAACACAAACATTTTTTGTCGCCGGTATGTCCACTGGATTTAATACTACAAGCGCTAAATGCTTATTTCAGACAAAGCATGATTTAATTACTGTAGCGTAACATGCTTTAACGCTAGACTTAAGTACTTAAAATTACTAACTACCCGAGGTTATGGTGTAATGTCTTAATTTATGTGTATGTTGCGGGCAATGATCACTAATGACACTTACGTGGGAAAGTTTTTTATGGGATACTGATTAACCCCATGTGATACCGATTACCACAAATTAAAGAACTTCTTGGAAGAATACTGGATCGTTCTTTTCCAAAGTCTTGTTTTCATTTTAAAGAAATACTGCGACTTGAGTGTGCAGTCCTGAAACGTCCATTAGGAACATTATGAGTAACTGTAACTTGGTTTTCTAAAAAAGTCTATACAGAAAGGCTTGGTCTTTGTCCTTGTGTCATAATCAACAACAACAAAATACACGCACGAAAGGTCATATCACGCAGTGATAAGGATAAGATGATTACCTATTTCAATGGTCACATGACATGACACGCTGCCCTTTGTCCTCTGGAATGGGACTGGACTTGCTTTAGTACGATTTTATATAAAACACTTAAGTGCTCAATTTGCTCAAAGCTGAAACTTAAATCATTGCCAGCAAATTATTTTATCCAAGAGCCTAACCATTAAAACCTTCCTTATTTGTCATTCAGCAAAGGTGTGGTGGCGTGCTCTGGAAATTATCTAAAGCTAAACATTAGTCATTTGATACCGTTCGTGTAAACAAAGTGAAAACGCATAAACAGGAAGTGTAACTTTTGACGAATATTGTAATTTGTAAAAAAGGTATAATTTCTATTTGAATGCACATGCAAACTGATAAAAATGTTGTGTAATAGGTGCTTAAAATAAAATGTGTTTAGTTTCTCTCTGGAAAAGTACATTTTTAGGGAAACTGTTTTACATTTTGAGCTATACCTTTTTTATGACTGTTGCGTTTTTGATAAGTAACTGCCCCTGTTATCACGTAATACTTTTACCCATTTACCTTCTGCTACTGACGTCAGAGCATAGGGAATTTGCTTCGGGTCATCATCAACGATTTTGCCTTAAACACATAAGCACACAGACCCGTCTCTTATTCCTTTGTGCACAGGTATTGCGGTTCTAAAAATGTTCTGCTGGTCAGTGCCGTCTCGGAGCTAGATAGATTGTAGTCTACGTCAACGCTTGATGAACGACAACTGTCCTAAATTATTATAGTTTGAGTATGTGTGTAATTTAAACTACAGTAAACTTTAGCACAATGTATGATATATTATGTATTATCCTCTAAACATAATTGTGAAAGCTAGGTAAAGTTAGTATCTAGAACTTTGTAAAATGGTTAGGTTGCACTAAAGTAATTTGATGTATATATCTTTATTCTTCGCTATGTTTAATGTTCATGCAAAATATCATATTAAGTATTCAGCTTGTTTACTGTTTATGAAAGTGAGTAGGTTTCAAACTGAGAATGAAAGCATTAAAATCAATAAGATTCCCCAATCAATAGATCAATTGAAATTCTTGCATTGTTTAATATTTAATTAACCTTTTAAAACACCTACCTTGATAATAATACTTATCATAAATATCATTCAATTATTGAAAAACTCTTCTATGCATAACAAAACTTAGTGTGAAAACATACTCGTAGTACTACTAAATATTGCATGTAAACTTAACCGTTTTCATATAATCATACAGACAAAAACTTAAGCATGCACCATTAAAACTTGATAACAACATTAAAACTGCATTATCGTTGTCTTGATCTTGATGCTTTTTCAGCTTTTCCTTTTGGTAGTTCCTCCACTGTCAATTTACGACCTATTTTTGCTATTTTAAATTGTTCTGCTAACAGCTAAAGACTTGCAGCTTGAAGTTGAAATAAAATACTGTTCAACAATAAAATTACAATTTTCAAGAAAATGTCTTTAAATATCGTTAATTTATTTAGAATGATCATAATAGGTATAAATTATATAATATTAATAATAATGTTATATTTCTAGCAATTTGAAACTGTACTTGTAGAATGATATAATTACTTTGGCAGTCAATAATCCTCATCTATCATATAAGTGTTATCAAGAAAAAATTGGTATTATAAATTCTGTCGTATGAACTATACATAGGTTTCAGCTTGATGAAGCTAAAAGCTTATTAATAATGGGTTCTTTTTTATTTCGGACGGACAGTTAAATGCAATAAGTGAATAATTAATGCTGGTAATCACAGTTGCCAAAACGTTGATTTGAGAAACATTTATATCTTTGATTTCTGACTGCATTTGCATCGCTTTATGTTTTCCTCGTTGCCTTTGGAACTGTTCATTGTTTTAATTGATTAGTTGTTAGTTCTTGGTAATTTGTTCTTTTTTACTAGCTGTTCTAGGAATAGTTAACTCAATTTAATGGTCATGGATGATAAGTTCAAAAAAGCATTTCAAGCTTACATTCGTGCTACTGATAATAAAAGCATATTATTTCGTATATTTGGTTGGTGACAAGGTAAATGGGGAATCATGAAAAAAACAAGTGCAAACTAGTGACAATGTTCACTATGAATTTTGGCTATTTTCTAGTGGAACTAGTTGTGGGTTACCTAACCAATTCAACGGCCCTGGTGGCTGACAGTTTTCACATGCTAAGCGATGTCGTCGCGTTGGTTGTAGCTTTCTTTGCCGTTAAGGTAGACAATTAACTTGTAATTTAGCAGGCGAAATTGGGAATCATAAAACTTTACAAATTTTCTTCAGATGTCTCCGAAGAAATGGTCCAGAAACACGTTCGGCTGGGCTCGGGCGGAAGTACTGGGTGCACTTGTAAATGCCGTGTTCCTTCTTGCCCTCTGCTTTTCCATTTTTGTGGATTCCATCCAAAGATTTTTTGAGACTGTGGAGTTAAAGGAAGCGGAAATGCTTCTAATTGTTGGAAGCATAGGTCTTCTGATGAACATCATTGGTCTTTTTTTATTTGGAGATGTGGGGCACGGGCATTCTCACGATGGAGGCTCGGCAGCTCCTCAAGCCGCTAGGAAATCCGGCCTTACTCATTCCAACCGACTTACAAGAATGGTATCTAATGTGGACTCTGGGGGCGTGGATAATAACAATGCTAAAAATTCGGCGAGTGTGATGCCCATGGAATGTGTTGACTGTCCGGAGACCGCTAGCATGCAAACTGCTTTTGTTCAAGTTAACTTGGAGGAATCAAAAAGCAGAGAAAAGACAATACAGGAATCGGACACAAAGGAGAAAAGTAAAAAGGATAAAAAGAAGGTTGAAGGAGCAGATCAAATGAATATGAAGGGCGTTTTTCTGCATTTGCTTTCGGATGCAATGGGATCTGTCGTAGTGGTCATTTCGGCTCTTGTCTTTTATTTTTACCCTGATTGGAAATACACTGTGTATATAGATCCGGCATTGAGCTTGTTTATTGTCATCTTGATTGCCGCTTCCACGTGTCCATTGTGTGAGTTTGATGTATTTTTTATCCTAGCATATTTGCAAATATAGCCAGCCTGAACATTTTGAGATGCTTTTACAAACAGTAATAGAATCTTCAATGATCCTTCTTCAAAGTGTTCCCGGACATATAGACATGGAGGAGTTGGAATCTAAACTGCTTAAGGATGTCGATGGAATCATTGGAATTCATGAGCTTCATGTTTGGCAGTTGGCTGGAGATAGGATTATTGCTACAGCACACATTAAGTATTCCAATCCTAACTTCTAAAATTACTACACTGCATAATATTCAATAATGAATTTTATTGTATATATCTTTCAATCATTCACGCAGGTGCAAAACTCTCCAAGAATACTTTACAATAGCAGAAAAAGTGAAAACGGTTTTTCATGACGAGGGAATTCATTCTACTACCATCCAACCCGAATTCCCAGAGGTTTGTAATATTGTTAAGTTTCTAGTTGATTGTTTTCGTATTCAGTATTTCAATGAGCTCTGAATTTTGAACCATTTTCAGCAATCGCCCACTATGGTTAGTAAAGTTGACGAAGAATGCTATCTGTCCTGCACTGCCCTTTCAAACAAAATGGACTGCTCGGGTAATACCTGCTGTCCGCCAACCGGGGCAACTGGAGTAGATCAAACTAAGCAGCAACATCATCACTAATAATATGTGTTTGGACTCCCTGAGCTTGTTTGGAGCTAGTCTTGACTTTTAGTTTTTTCTAGTTTTATAACTGTATAATATCAAGTGTAAATGGATTTGTGTTAGAAATCGTGCTATTAATATAATAACTTAATTTAATTCGTATATTCATTACTGTTCATATATTCAATTTGGAACAGTTCTCGTACTGTTTTGCTTTTTATAATCGCTATGCGCTCCGTTGTTCGTTTTTCCTGGATTTGCTCATTTGAAAGAAAGAAAGTGTTCCTGGTAAGAGACATGATATAACATAATATAATATTTATTTACTAAACGTATATTGTTCACACAAACTTAGTTTTGTCTGAAATCTGAAAATACCTACCTATTCAGTAAACTTAAAAGTAATTATAGCAGTTCATGCATGATAATAACAATAAGTATTTAAAATAGCAATACAATCAAAGTATCTGTGAGTATCTTCTAAAAAACTTGCAAAATGATTAATCTATTTTTACAGCTACCATATCTAATACCAAAATTATAAGTAGTTGCTTTTTCCCCTTAACACATAAAACAGTAAGATTAAACAGTGACACACTTGAAAAGTAACAAAAACACGCAAAAAAGACTAGAAAAAATTATTTGTAAGATTCCACAGTAAATATGCCTCTTTTCATGTCCGGTCTTGCATCCCCAAAATCATTGGCTGCGTTTAGAGTACATGAACCCGGAATAAAATTATTTCTTTTGTTACTCTCCACATTTTTCTGGGCATTATCATCACCTCCTGGCTGACTAATGTTAAGAGAGCGACGACCACGCGAGAAGTAGTAACCGCAAAGCATGATTATCTATTAAAACGAAACAAAGAGTAATTATGCTCATTTTTGTTCCGGGATTCATTCAAGCATATTAATATATTCGCATGAACATGAAGTTCCTCTTCTTACCAAAATGACCTGTCCCCCAATAACGAATGTGGATGACCACTTGAATCCTACCAGGTCTACTAGGACACCACCGATTGCAGGTCCAATAAAGTAACCCAAGGCACAACCGGATGTCCAAAGACCGGAAACCAAACCGTAGGTGGATATATTATCCTCATATCCATTAGCACTGCAAAAGTACAAAACCCGGATTTACATAAGGAAATGTATCCAAGATATAGTACTTGCATATTTACACTTGAACCAGTCATGGTCATGGTCATGATCTTGAGTAATGAAGAACTAGTCAACGACCCATGACGCAGCACAGGTGCGTGTTGGTACTAGTAAACATGTCCTGTTCCTGTTTATCTTACTATTCTTATTTATACTGCAAATATATTTGTATTCTTACATCGCATCGTTCAAAAATTGAAGAAATGCTGAAACTAGAACAGCAGCGAGACCAAAACCGAACAAAGCTAGACCCACACAGGACATTGGCAGAGTTCTGGTTAAAAGAAATAAAATATTTTACAAAACATTTTTTCAGTTTCTCACGGTCAAATCCTGTAACAGCTTTGCATACAGTATTTGCTTTAGTAACTTACGTATCGTGAGGAAATCCTGGCACAGGTCCAATAAAAATGAACCCCAAAATGGTAAAAATTGCTCCAGCGAGCGTGATAACCTTTTGGTAGCCGGTATGATCGCAAATCCAGCCCCAAACCGGAGCTGTAACTGCGTACACTCCACCGTTCATTATGAATACGGCTCCAACAGCTACTTTGTTTAGATTAAACTGAAATATAAGTAATGTTAAAATACCGATTTCAATATTTTAATCCTAAATCAATATTACTAAGTATCTAAGATCGTATTATTAATTTGCAAATAGAAACCTGATCTAAATGAGCATCTAAATTGGCACTAATGAATCCCACACCGGCCGTTGCGGCAACAATGCTATACGCAGTCATTGCAATTGCCGGTATTTTTAGCATTTTAAATATGTGAAAGCCTCCACGGGCAATAGGTTGTGGGTTGGCTTCACCCGTGGTGTTAGAAGTAGCTTCAACGCTACCTTGCACATTTCTTTGTTTCTGTTGATATCTTTGGCTTGGTTCAGGTAGGAAAAAGTAGGTGGCAATTGCGCTAACAAAGAGAAAGCCACCCATGGAAAGAAATGGTAACCGATATCCACCAATCTGACATGAACAAAGATGCATAAATAAACATATACTATATAACACCAATACTTTAGTGGCCCTAAAGGCTTTATGGCTTGATAAAAGCATTTTATACCTCATACAAAACTCCTCCAAGGGTAGGGCCAATAATAAGTCCAAGTCCAAAAAAGATTTCCAAAATAGACTGCAATTACATTTAAAAACAAGATATTGTATTATTAATATGAATCATAAATTGCTAAAGGATTTAGCTTTTCAGTGGAAATTATAATCTCTCTTTGTGTAAATTCGCAGAAAATCGGAAATCCTGGATTAAATTTTATACTTCCATAAATAATAAAAACTAAAATACAAAACACAAATAATTTACGGAATACATTCCTATTTGAGTAGATAAAAACTATAAATGCAAAATTTAAAGTAATTTAAATTTCATTTTCCTACAACCTACTGCGTTGCAAAAAGGAATAGTTGGTATTGGTACATATTTACTTTACTTAAGGTATTAAAGTTTAAGTAGACATTTAAAGTGCAAAATTATTGAAAAATTTGCGGATTTTGGTATTAACAAACTCGCCGTTAAGCTAAGAGTATCAGACCCAGCTTTACGTCTATTTAAACTTTAATGCACCCTACCAGGTCTGTAGTACGTATAGATGCATGGCGAACTTGGCTGTTATATGTACCTATACTTCAAATCGAGTCAAATTACGTACATCTATTGTGTAGGTTCTGATAATGACATATTAATTACATGCTACAACGGATAGACATTTATTTATTTAAATATAATTGAATATGCATTTGTTGCTTACAAAACTTGTGCCCACTGAATCGGGAAACTCCATTGCAATAATTGTAAACGAGGCTGTGTCAAAGGCAGCTGCATAAAGTAAAAGACAAAGAAATGCATTGTAAAAGGTACCCGGAAAATGACAGCAAAAGTCGCATTTCATAAGAGTAGTAATATCATGTAATCAATTTAAAGTTTTACCGTCTCCCATTGCTTCCACGGTTCTGACCACGAGGCAGGACCAAATGAATGGACCACGACCTTCGATTGTGTCAAGCAGACTGGACATTTACAATAACCATGCATGATTATGAACACGGGTTACACACCACGCCAGATCCATTTCATAAAAATCAAATAAAGAAAAAAGCGAAAGATGAGAAGTTGAACGCGCTTTCAAAAATGTAACTTCATCTCCAGAAAATAAGCAGACAAGTTGACAGTGACTAATTTGGTCATTGACTACACTGCACTGGAATGAAGTGGACAAAACGAGACAAATTTTTTAGTTCAAGGCAACATACCCAAAAATCACGCAGCAGATAGCGGTTGTAAGGATTCCCCAGTTGAACACGCGTCTGGGCTTTAAATAATCCATCTAAGAAATCATACGAAAGTTTATAACAGTTCATGATCACATAACATACGTGACTGACATGACATGACAAAATTCTATTCATTCACCTTTGCCCCGTAAATTGGTGACATAATAAAAACTGTAATTTCAAATATGCCAAATACAATATTATACTCGGTTGCTGAAGCTCCCTTATCTCGGGCCTAAAAACCGGAAGCGTAAAATTAGTCATGAAAACTTTTAAAAAGAATTTGAGTAAAAACTTTAAAATATTTACCACATCCGGATAAAAAGGAGCTTGAATAGAGATCACAGCAGCAGCAAAAAACTCCACAAAGCTGAGAATCAGAATGGTGACAAACTGATCCCGGCTCCAGGACTGGCTCTTTTTCTTGAAATACTGAACAATGAAATTTCTTCTCCTTCCATGTCCCTTTGTATTATTATTAGCCTCTACTACACTTTTACCAGTGCTCCCACTGATTTCCCCAGGAACCATTACCACTTCGCCTTGATTCACCCCATCATTGCATTTCTCACCCGTAACTCCGGTCACATTACAGGAACAATTTAGGGCTATTTGAGAATTTACATTTTTTCTATTTTTCATGTCAACCGCAGTCTGGTAACTATTTTCAGAATGGTTACAACCCGCCTCCTCCTTATGGCCATTTGGCATCTCGATTTTGTCCAAAGCCACCATATTGACTTAATGTTCGAAAAAAGTGAACCAATTTTTCTATGCTATGCACTAATTTTACAACTCTTTGCGGTAATTGTTTCTCATTTCGCGTACTAAATCACAATTCGTAGTAGTAATCACAGGCTGACCACTTGTGGCCATTCATACAAAGTACAAAGCTTCTATTTCAGTATTCAGTCGATATGATAACTACAGGCTTTGATGAACCATACAACATAATTATACTTGTCACGTTGTAAAAAAGGTTAAACTAACACATATCTCATAATTCGCTTACTTTTTTGCATGTGCGCAAAAATAATCAGAGAATCAGTTCAAAGCTGTCATTTCTATTTTTTCTTTTGATAAGCCTTAAAAAGTGCACTTATAATCGTATAAGAAATTGTCAACGAAAACAAAACTGTTGCTGCGCTATACGATACGGTTGTGTCGTGTGTGTGTGCTCTTTGACAGGAAAATTATCGTCGCGTCTGCTATTTCTTCTTGGTTTCGATAATCACCCAAACGAAAGCAACTCTTTGAACTGGTCTGCTGCTCCACGCTCTTTGACCACAATCGCCATGCATTCTGGTAAATTCTCTTTTTTACTGGAATTTTTTTACATGAAAAAAGGGAACACAAATCACAAATCTTTTGAAAAATGCGAATGATGTGTGTAGTAATTTTTTGACAGATTTTTCTCTCCGTTTGAGTCAATTGACCTTATTTAAACTACAGTTTGTAAAAAAGAACTCTTTTAGTTTGTAAATTTGTCTTTGTTGCAAGCGCGTTGGCTTGGCTGTCAGTATTTTGTACAGTTTGAGTTTTCTCTAAACAGCAAAATAATCAAGAGGAAAATTGTACGTGCTGTGGGTGCATGCTCGCAGGCACTATGTTTGCTCCTTAACTTCTTCTTTCTTTCTGAATCGTAGACTCAATTAAATGCTCCGCTTTTAATCATCTTTGCAGTCCATTCCTCATTCACTCAACAGGACGATGACGACGACAAGCTTCTGTGAGAGTGGCAGTTCTAGTGGTAAGCATGATCATGAAAATGATAGGATATTATGATGATCTCTGTGAAAACAGCAAGACATAGAAGCGCAAGCGTCAAAGCGTAGCTTGTGTAGCCAAAAAATGTGAGATGCACAAAGATGAAAAGATGAACAAAGTGGTTAGGCTTTTTGTCTTTTGGTCTGTGATGATGTGCCACAACGTTAGAAGTTACGGTTTTGATTTTACTACGAATCCTCGTTCTGGTTTGATGGTAGGATCGCGGATGTGCTTAAGTTATGTAAATAATATATCATAGAATAGCTCTATAGGATGCAATTGTTGGGATCTGAAGAAGCTGCTACTTAACATGTCGTAGGTTTATTAGATAAGTACATTTGCAGCAGCCATGATTATAATCATGTAACATATTTTATACCCATCAATAAATTTTGCTTGAAATGAGGAATTGGTATGCCATTTTGATCCAAAAAATTCTGAAAATTACATATTAATGAAACAGATATGATATTATGATACCGATAATAGTTCTGACTTGTTTAAGCGCCTTTGTTCAGTCCAGTAGTCTCTTCGGGTTCCATGATTATGTAGATGATTCATACGGAATCTCGATATATTTTAACAGAATTATGTTTGCCAATGATGAAAGACGCGTCATTTCAAACTTTCGCGACTGTTGACAATTGACGGTTGTTGACATCAATAATTATTAAGTATTATATTTATTAACCAAAAGGGCTGTAGATATTTCGATGCATGTCCCGTTTAATTTAACCATTTACTTTATTCATAACTGCTGAGATCAGCATCTACGCATTACAAAGACATAATTGTCTAAACAAGTAGCATATTAAAGAATCAGGAATCATAATATTTAGTGGGGTTCCACGCACAAGGATGAATAGTTCTCACGGAAAGAAAAATATTTTGCGACTGATGTTTTACCAGTTCGTGACAAATATTTTGCCTACTTATATTTGTACTATAAGATATAAATTGTGACTAATATACTCCTCCTGAACTTAATTGCATATTATGTTCGAATTTTTACGTCTTTTCCAGAGTCGATGTTTATAAATACTAAGACATTTTTAAGTTTTACTCCGTGGGAAAGGAATGCCCATATCTACTGAACTCCAAAAATATAATTGCTTGTTTGTTTAATGCAATACAATATATTGATCGTGACACATGCGCTGATGAATACAAAGATAAAAAATGCATTGAAAAGTAAAACATTGAACATTGAAGTATGGAACAGTAAGCGTGAAAGTTTCAGTCTAACAGTCACAGGGTTCATGCATGCTCTAATGATCTTTGATCTTGTTGAAACTGATTTTTAGGACGAATAATTGAACGATACACTGCTGAGTGGCTCAAGTAGTGTCGTTTATAGTCACAATGACATGTTCCCTATTATAATGTATTGTAGTTGTTCATTACTAGTACATTTGTATTCAATTTGAATAACATCTATTTATAAAAATGTAAACTGGATTCGAACAGAGAATTTATGATTTTTGAATGTGTGAAATGTAAATGAGATGCGTAAGAATGTGCGCGCAAAAATAAAAACACGACATGACATTTATATTTTTTGAATACTTTGTACTTGTTTGTTCGATAAAGAGCAAGCTTTTGCAAAATGCTAACAAGTCAAGTAGCAAATTCGTATAGCCGATAAAATCTGTTTTTTTAAAAAATGGACAACATTTTAATATTTCAAAAGACATCTGCTGCGTCTCTCTACAATTTATTACGCTCTTATACCATTTTCTTTCTTCATTTAAAATCACAAAATATTGACAATTCCCTTTTTATTATTTGTAGAACTGTTTAAATGGCAAAAGCAACAACAAAAAATGATGTTCTAAATGACAAAATGGAAAAAAATCGATTTCGTTTGTTGACCACTCAGCTAATACTGTGTGGTTTTGTATACTAGCGAGTAGGGAAGAACAATAAAAACCGGATTGATACTCGTTATGTTATCGTTTGACAAGCAAATTAAATGTTATGATTATGATATCAAAAGGCGACTCATTCATAAAAGTGGATGGTACCACTGTCTGCTTCTTTTTTATTATGACTATTGCAAGCCAGTTAAATGTTTAGTGAAAAAATTGCAAACTGTAAAAAGCTTCACAAGTTATTAATTAATGCATTCCACTACTTGCACGGTAAGCACATGCTTTTCTACAACTTAATTAACATTTTGGCCGGCAAAAGTAAAAACAAAGCTACCTACCAATTCAAAATTGCGTATTGTAAAGTGCAATTTAAAAAAAGCAATTTTACGATGCCAAGAAAAGTGGACTTTTAACAAGATGAAAAATGTAAATGCAGAAGTATCATGCATATCTATTGTTATACAATGTTGTTATTGTTGACAATTTCAGTAGTTAAAAAGATTCAATATTTAGTATACAAACGTTTGAGTACCTTTAATTACAATACTTTGCAAAAAACACAGATGTGACGTCAACAAAGCTATATTGTGAATTGTAACCAGTTTCATCTGTATGCATTCAGTTGAATTCTAAGTTAACGTTTACCGTTTTGCATACAAACTTTTGAAACTTGATTTAAAAAGTAAGTTATAACTGGTATAAGTAATTTCCCTTTAAAGTTCCCTTCATTATTAATTGCGATCATGACATGTCAATCCCATTTCATTAACAGAAGGTATTTGACAAGAATGGCAATTATTTAAAGGTAATTATTTTGAAATCAACAGGGAAAGTTCCAGAAAAGGAAAATTGCTTTCATGTTTTAAAAGAAAGGAAAATATAGTAAGTGATTTTATATTACAGGGTTATATAATGATGAAGATGAATGAACAAAATCTGTTTAAAACATTGAAGGGCAAAAATGACTGTGTAAAGATATTAAATCCAGTTTTTGAAATGACAAGCAACAAAAGGGGAATAACAATCAATAAAAAATTACATTGTTTTGGTAGAAATGTTTCTTCTCGCATAGGGTAATTACTATGAAGCCCATCTGACAGAAGAAAAAAGTTTATTAGTGCAAAAAATAATGCTGATGACGATGAATGACCACTTTACAAAAAAGTTCAGGTAGGTCATGCGTTTTCATCCCTTTTCTTTATCTCAGCGTATACTACTTCACAGCTACCTCAACAAAACAATGAAGTGTTTGCCTGAAGGCATAAGTTTTCCGATCTGGAAAGTTCGAAATATCGTAACAAACAAGAATTCTGTTTCTGTAAAATAATGTTTTTGAGGGTTTTCAAATAGTTGATATGTTTACGTACGTAATTAACAAAATCTACAAAAAAGTCGATTGCCTACCTAAGTAGTGATCTTTGTTAATGTTGGTCATGTTTTTGTTGAATAAACTACACTTCAATTTAATTTCGGCTGGTTCAAGTATCATGGAACAATGTTGCAAATGCATTGACGCAAGAGGTTTTAATGCATGATCTGCCCAATGTCATATTCATACTATTATGTTAATCAGTATACCTAAAACACAACTTTTTGTGCGTATACGCCTAAAATAAAATTGAAAATATTCCGTCCGCCCATCAGTCATCAGTGGCAAATCCTACAAAAAAGTCTTTCAATTTAAACTGACAACTTACTATTACAGCTACCTATATACCAATAGCCAATAACCTTCTTCATTTCCAGTTCCCAATCTAAAGTGGGGTTTCCCCATCGACCTTTTAGAAAATAAATGACATAGTAAGAACTAAAGGCTAATGAATTAGTTGTTGTGGTCAGTTTTTAGGGTACCATAAAAAAGTGTTTTGCTTCATTTTTGTACTATTCATTTATTGTTGGATAAAACCTACGAGCAATATTTTCTATTGCTAACTTGTAGTTTTAAATAAATATAGATTATTTTACCACGATATGATTGAAATATTCATAAGTTTTAAATTTCGGAGGGTGTTGATGCTAGCTCTTTCTCAAAGGTTGAAAGCAACTACAGGGAACAATTCCTGCTTCTATAAAAAACTAAGAACATGAACAAGAAAGTAGCAAAGATTAAGGGGAAATTCCTGAAAGTGTATCGGATGGATTTTCATGTACAACTTTTTATCACTATTTTCTTCTGTAAAGCTCACTTTTATGACTACAGCAAAAAGCAAGCAAACAATCGGACACTACAGACACCTTATAATAGTTGCAATTCGCAATCGAACCGAGAAAATACTCTACGATAACAAAAATTGAGTTTCTTGAGTAAATACCAGAAAGCCACTTCATTTTCTTTTTCTTTTGTGCATTTCGCACAAATTTGCTTTTTGATAAATTGACACCTGCCCGTTTTCCTGCGTTCTTTATTGCTGCGCATTATTTATTCAGCAGAGTGGAGGTGTTATAATAATGATAACGTACTTGGGTAATCATAATGTAAAATGGAAGAAAACGAGCATTTTCCCATTTGATGATAGCCGTACGCAAAACGGTTTTCCTGGATAAATGTATGGATTCACACTATATTTTGTACTAATATTCAGGTTTCTTCCATTCTTCAAGCGTGTGTACCTTGTACTATACTATGTATGCTTCTTTATCCCGAATTACAAAGTAGGTACTTCATTTTTTCCACCAAGGCAATAATAGTAATGAATGCTGGAAATAAGAAAGACATGAAAAATGACAAGAAATCAACTCATCATCACAATAATGATCGATACTAACGACTTGAATGCTTACATACGAAAATCAACGCGTACATTGGAACCGTCTACCAGTTTACCGTCTGTGTTTGGTCCTAATTGCTATATTCTTAACAGTAAAAAAACGAATACGTTTAAAAATTTCATGCAAGCTATTTTGAAGGCGAAAATGCATTTTAGAATTTTCAGAAAGTTGGAATTAGCAAGCATATTTCAGTATATAATATTAAGCGTCATATTTTTATGCATTCCTAAAGCATCTTCCAAACTTTGTAAGTAAATTCAATTGCAATTTCCAGAAAGTACAATACTTGTAAGCATCCAGTGAAATTTAAAAATAATTTATTATTTACAATTTTGTTTCCAGTATTGTTGGTTGACGAATACTCGCAGGAATGGTCGAAAAGCTTTCAAGATGGCTTAGCCGATTTTCAGGATGCTTTTGGCAACAGTTTTGATTACAAGGCTGTGGTGTACAAGAATGAGACTCACTGGCCGGAAGGTATCAACTTATAGTAATTACATTGTAGTACTTACAACTTATAGTATATTATGTGATTTTACAACTATGCAGCGACCTTGCACGATATACCTACCGCAAATATAACGTACTGTTTGCTCTGTGTACTTTTTAAAAATCGCTTTAGTTTGTCAATTTATCTCCTCTGGAGTAACACTTGTTCTCGACCTCACCAAGCGAATAGGTGATCCTGAAACTCGTCCCCAAAAGTTCTTCACCTCAAAATCCATCCCTTACTACAAAGTAGACTTGCCATTTGACTCCCTTCTTCGTAGTGTAGACGCCCTTGTTCAAACCAACAACGGAAGCAATGGCTTTCTAATTTTCAACTCGGACATAGGAGTCAATCGCGGAGTGAATACTATTCTAGGAACTACCATTATCCGCTATGCTTTTCTTCAGTATCCTGAGCAAGAGCCATTAATTTCCGAGAAATTTGAATACCGTGTTCCCTCTGCAGTTTCCGTTATTGGAACGGAAAGTCAAATCAGGGAATTTATTGTAAAGCAAGCGCCTCTTGTCAGAAATCGCACTGAGTGGGTTTTCATTCTGAACGAGTTTATAGCATCGTCACCTCCAAAATTTGACTCAATAAAGTTTCCTTACTTCCGGGGCTATTTTCCCGTTACCGCTTGCTGTTCCTTGATGATAAACACAAAAGGCAATGAAGGAAGTAGTGAATCCAGTTGTAGCATTTCATCTTGTCGAGAGAGCCCTACGCAAATATTTCTGCGTAGATTGGCATATCTTCTTTCACAAGTTCTTAAAGAAATTGATTCCAGTTCCTCCAAAGTTTTCAAGTTGGGATGCAGTGACCAGGATAAGCAAGCTGGAGATAAGCAGTTTTCTGAAAAGATAACCTCCACACTAAATTCTAAAGCTGGAGATGCACTGCTTGTTGCAAAAGAAGGCAGAATTACTTTTAATGTACCAGTCGTTCTAGATGATTTTGTTAACGGAACGGGAAAACCGTTGGGAAAGTTTCAAATTGCGAAAGGATTGGATATGGATCCAAAGTTTGAATTCAGACGTAGAAAACGCTATTTCCGAATTGGCATTGTTGAGGTATTGTCAACTGTGCCCATTTACTAAAAATCTAAAAACACATTCGTTTTAAAAGCTTTTTCCGTTTCCAGAGTTCGCCATGGACAATGTGGGACAAGGAAACTAAACGGTGGATCGGTTACTGTATCGATCTCACGGATGGTCTTGCCACTAAAATGGACTTTGAATATGATCTGGTTTTAAGCAAGGAATTCGGAAGGCGAGTAGCCCCCCACGGAAGATGGGACGGTCTAACGGGAGATTTAATTCATGGGGTAAAACGAAACATATTTTTTGTTTGTCTACTGCCTTCTTATAAAAAACTAGACTCGTGTGTGTAGCATTGACCTGAAACGACCCGTTTTAATATATTACGTATTTTTATGCTACTGATTAACATATTATTACATATTCCGGAGACGTGTACCTACCATTAAGCATTGTACCAATTAACAATGTTTCCTTATGATACTTTATAAGTACCTAGAAAACTACCTTTTACCCATCTTCATAATTTATATTGTGTCAAATTATATGTCTTGATTATCTATGATATGATCGTGATGTGATTTTTTCCTAGAAAATTGACATTGCGGTCGCTCCGTATATCATGACTAGTGAACGTGAGGAATTTATTGACTTTGTTAGTCCGTACTACGAACAGTCGGGACTTATTATCAGTAAGTAGAGATTTCGCGTAAAACAATTCAGTACAGTGGTGTGTTCTGGTAATATGTAATTGCAAATAGGAAGGCAACAACAAAGAAATGATACTGGTTACACGGCAAAATGGCACCATGCATGAGATATTATCGATATAATATCTTGTTACTTTAAATACAGACGCTGAATATGATTTAATAAGCACAAAAAACAATACATTTTGGCAAATTACCTACCTGACCACCATTAACCAAAAAAATGATGGTGATGATCGGGTTTATTGCACGATTCTAAGATGACGAGCTCACTATGTGGTGTGCCAATAATAAAGTTGCATTTTGTAAGGTAGAGAGCCACTTATAAAATTTGGTTTGTCTGTCTGGGATCATAATTGCATAGGTCAAAATTCCATAATTGTATGGATCAGAAAAAACTTCATTATAATTAATAATTACTAAACCTATATTAAACAAAAGATTGCACTAATTTGAAGTAGTGATGTGTCGCAGTCGTGATTTTGAATAACCTTGCTCAATCTCTCTTAAGAACTGTTCAAGCATCTAAACCATGAATTAAAAGATCAACTCAATTAAATCGGTGTCCAGTAAATTTACATCAGTATTTCATATTAAGTACAACCATATTTAATGTACAAAGATAAGAGAGATTTAATGTACAAATTTAAAAACAAATATGATGTTATATTTACCTGCAACTAATAAGTTTTGGTCCGCACTCTGTGAAAGTTGCAACAAATTTAATTAATAAGAATTTTGAAGAAATCTTTACTCCGCTATTTCTCTACATATGTTAGAAAGAAGCCAAATGATGTTTACTGTGCGTCAAATCGTGCAACCAAACATTTCTTGTTTCGTCTGCTTTCTTACTTGCAAATATATGTAACGCAAAAATGAAAATACCTGAAAATTGCATCTATTTAAATTTTGCGCAGCTATGAAGCGACCTGTGGCTAAAAACTCCCTCTTCAAATTCATGACAGTGTTGCGAACCGAGGCAAGTACAATTAATTATAATGGTTGTTATTGTCTCGAGACAAGTTAGTTGTTTAGTAAAATCATGAATGCAGTTTTTTGCTGTTTACAATTTACTCGCTTTTGCATAGCACACAGTTGTAGTAGTAGATAAATATGCAAATTTCGTATGACGCATTCTCATCATTTTAATTTTAACTTTGCCAGTCACATAAACATTAGCGCTTCAATCCGATACCCTTAACACAGCTTTACAATCCTAAGACTCTTTGATTCGGTGCCAAAATCTTTTACGCGAAAGTTTTGCGAATATTCTAAAGGAAGCCAAACAATCCTTTTAAAATGTAAACATAACTGGAATTTAAAATTCTGACGCAAGTGATAAGCTTTTCATTGCATATATTTTCTTAACTGAAGAATCTTGCATGCAAAATCACATCCTGTTTTTGCAAAGCCCAGAAAAAATTGCACTGCGCACTGCACACCAATTCAAAAATGCACCTCTAATATTGCGGTTACCCAAATGATTAATGTGCTTGTTATTGCCATATTTTTGCGATAGGTCACTGCAATAGCCACTTAAAAGATTTCATTCATTCTTTTATCACCCCATAGCATTTAAAATTGCACGATTTCTTGCAAACTATATAGTTTAATAGTCTATCAAGCGATAAAATCAACAAAACTAGTTCTTTTTTAGTTTTTACCCACATTATTATAGCTTTAATCATTTATTTATTTAAATTAACACCCCAGAAAGCACAACAATTAGGTACTCTCAAAGAGAAATTCTTGTCATCACCTCCTCCTTTTTCAACTACTCCTCCATTTCTTTTGTCTGTTTACATAGGTATGGCTAAGCATTTTAGGAGCTACTATTGCTACCGCAATTCTTCTCTGGTTTTTGGACAAGTACTCGCCGTATTCTGCGCAGAATAATCCTCAAAAGTACAAAAACTTCAGGTATGTTTCATGTGCAGTAGTTTAAAACGTTTTTAAAGTAGAAACCTAAATTCGACTTAAGAAATTATCCAGCCCCCATGGTCATGCGCTGATGTGTCATCGTACTTTTTATTATGCTAATATTATGTTTGGGCTTGGAAGAAAGGTTTTTTTGAGTGCTGCTGGAAACAAAGAGCCATAAAAATACAGGATAATCAACTTATTAACAAAAAATGTAATCAACACGCCATAAAACCTGATGCTGTAACATATATAATCTTTTATGGAATTTCTGAGGCTTATACCCAGTCCCATTTTCATTGCATCATCTTTATCATCATAATGGCAAAACAAACCAAGGCAGTTTGATTACCTTTGATTGCCAACTAACAATAAATTGTTACTTTGTTTATTTTGACATATAATGCTATATATTATCCAATCATGTATGTCTGATGTTTTGTTGTGCTTCTAGAAAATTCACTCTAAAGGAGAGCTTCTGGTTTGCTCTAACAAGTTTTACACCACAGGGCGGTGGCGAGCCACCCAAAGGTATTATTTTGCTACTGCAAAAAACATTAGCACTTTCTTGTCAATTGACAATTGAGTTTGAAACTGAAACCAAAATGAAAGCTGTTTTCATTTTTATTACCTTGTTGAAACGCCTCTTCTTCTTCATCTTCTGATTTTTTCAGCCTTGTCTGGAAGAACTCTTGTTGCCGCGTACTGGATTTTCGTGGTTTTAATGTTGGCCACTGTATGAGTACATTGTACATACATGACTTAATTAAGGCTTTCAGTTTTTATTGCCTTTTTTGCATAAAAATCCATAAAAAATCTGTTTTCTGTAATTGACATTTATCGATTTTCCTAGTAAACAAAATAATTACATGGTGGTTTCTTTTTCTCTGTAAAAAAATTGGTAACCTCAGTTCACGGCCAACCTGGCTGCCTTTCTGACTGTGGAACGAATGCAAAGTCCTATTAAAAACTTGGACCATTTGGCTTCCCAGTCCAGTGTCAAGTATTCCGTGGTCAATTCCTCTACCGCGATGACATTCTTTAGGAATATGGCTAATGCGGAGGAGATTTTGTATCAGTAAGCAAAAACAAAAAAAAATATGTTTTAAGAGCACCTTTTTGCCCCAAATTTGTCATCATTCAAATTAAAGACGTGCTTCTGTCATGTCAATGTCAGCAGGATTTTAAGTAATAATTTACAAATCAATTAAACTTTGATTCATTATGTTATGATGAATGAAGAATGTGGAGAAACTTAACGCTGAAAGCGCCGTCATCCGCGAGGGAATACGTGGTTTGGGAATACCCCATTCGGGAAATGTACATTCATATAAATTCGGTTATTCAAAAAACCCAGCCGGTTGCCAGTATGGAAGCGGGTTTTCAAAGGGTATACAAGACACTAACAGAAAACCCAACATTTGCGGAAAATCCAATGTCTCCTGGATTAACAAATGAATGGCTTGTCTTGTTGTTCTAATAGGCAATGGATGATGACTACTACGCATTCATTCACGACGCTGCGCAAACCAAATACGAGGTTTATCGCAACTGCAACCTGACTCTGATTGGCGAGCCATTTGCCGAGGCTCCTTATGGCTTGGCAGTAGCTCAGGGAAATCCACTGCAGGATGATTTGAGCATGGCCATTCTGCAGCTTCAAACTGAACGATTCTTTGAAACCCTAAGTTCCAAATACTGGACCAGTCAGTGTACCAATTTGGGAGACGGAGAGAGTGACGGGATTTCCCTGGAAAGTTTGGGTGGAGTTTTTATTGCTACGATAATCGGTTTGGGAATAGCCTTTGTATCTCTTGCCATTGAAGTGTTTACTACGGCGAGGAACAGGAGAAAGGCAAAGATTGCTGAGGAGAATATGATCAAGCCAAAGTTTGTGGGTCCGATGGACTTTTATGGAACGGGAAATAAAGCTATTGCACTAATTGGAGCTGGTGGGGGAGCAGGAGGAGGTTTGGGGGTAAAGACTAACACGCAAAAGAGTGAGGTGATCAGAAGGGCGAATTTCTTGCCGGAGGTGATGAATTGATAGTTGACAGTGCGATAGCAATACGACATTAATGGCACTAATGTGTAATGAGACCCTTTCCTAACAGTAGATACGACAGCCGGAGATGTGTAAATCCTAACCGAAACCGTTGATTTTAAGAGTAAGTCATAAAAGATGATAAGATGTTCATTTCAGCATATCACCAGGCGCAGACATATAAAAATGTTATCCTCTAATTTGCCTTGAAAATATCACTGTTTGGTTTCATACTGTATATGCACTTGACGTGGAAGTTATGTATACCTGCGTTATGCATTTTATACTTATAAATTGCAGCTACTTATTGACATTATTCAGTGTTCGGTCAAGTGTGGTGTCAATTAAATTATCACCTTTGAAAATACTGTTATTAGCCGTGCCTTGTCATGTCATTAATCATATTTGCATTTCCCGAAGATTTCTTAAATGATTTCTTGTACTGCATCTTATACTACGCAGATCCCAACAGACGCTTTCAACAGAGTGTGTCATAAAACACACAAACTCCACACTTCTTATTGCGCATAAAGCATAAAATGCAATCTTCACCAAATATTGTTGACTGAGTTGAAACATGTTAATTATATAGGTTTCATCTTTAAGCAGCAAAAGGAACAGATCACTGTCAAAAGCCGAAAAATAGTCATCTTGCCATTTCTGCGATGGAGGCATGTCCTTGAACACAAGTTAAAATTTTGTCCTGCGAGTTTAAAAATGTAAAGCATTTTCTTGAGCAAATCTTAAATATATTTTTACACCTAAGCTTGTCAACGCGAAAAAATTGGCCACATCCGGTGTTGTTGTGTTTAGCGATATAGTTTATTATCCACAGCGTAAAAAATTCTAGATAATGACAGGTGTCGTGTGTACATTTTTGACAAAATGAAAAGCGAAAAGTCTAATAATCATCATACTTTTGGAACACGGACAACAACGGCAAGTTTTTCATTATAGACAACGTGAATACTATACTTCGAGAATAAACTCGAATGCTCATATAAAAATTTGATTGCAGACCAGGAAATCTTCAGTAAAGATGTTGTGGAACTGGATACCTGCTACTTTAGCACTGGCTGTGCTTGTAATTTTGACCACGATGACCGATAGCGCACACGGCCAGCGTCGACCAAGCACGTCGCCAGGCATGGAAGCGTACCGCAATAGATGGTTGGCGTACCTTAAAGCACAAAGCACCACTACAGTAGCCCCATTTCGTGCTTCTAATCCAAACAACCCGATAATCAACGGCTTTGAGTGCGAACGAACCCATTCATTTTTCTCAAATCGCAATAATCCTCGCATGTACCACTTTTGTGCAAGGAATCGTGACAGTTGGTACGTGTACCACTATTTTTGTCCCCAAGGGTCAATTTTTAATGAGGGGAATAGAAAGTGCATGCAAGATCGTGGGGAAGATGACATTAGCGGGGGAAATGGTAACAGCAATCCAACTAATGTTGCCAATAATAGAAGACCGGGTAATGTTCCGCCAAGAAGGGGACCAAACCAGTCTCCATTTGTACACAGACCCAGACCAACCCGTCCAACGGTATCTCCTTCAACGGCACCAACTACACCGTCAACCACTCCTACAACAAGGAGAACTACTACTACTACTACCACAGAGGAGCCTGAACCAAATCCCGAACCAGATTCGGATCATGTCTCAGTGACGGAGTTTGCATCTGTGTCATCCGAGGAAGCTTCCACGGAGGATGGCGTTGATGTGGTAGTATCTGTTCCAGGAGGACCACCAGGACTTCAGGCAATAGAATCTCTGCCGCAGCATCAGAATTTGGATGTGTAAGTTTTTTTCAAAATTATCGTTTATTTTCTTGCTTGCATTTTTAATGCCATTACTCATGCATTTTTTCCGCTTGGTTAACAAAGAGTGGAGGAGGAGCAAGCAACACGCAAGGAAAATAATGATGACCAAGTTAACATGATAATTCCTAAAAGTGTTAATGGACCAAGTAGGCTAGAGGCTGTAAAAACAACACCACCCCCACGAGCTTCAACATCTTCATCCAAATCGAAGCCAACCAAGAGGATACCATCAAAAGCCGCTAAAATTGCAACTTCTGACGAACAGCCAGACAGTTTGGGTGATGATGACGAGCTAATGACAACCACTTTATCGGAAGCTGCTGCAGGCAGTAGGCGACCTAGAATACTAAAAAAGAAAAAGTATTGGCGCAACTTTCTTCTTGGAAAGTTATACTGATACACTAAAGCCAAACACAGCTAAATGCTTATTGGCTAATTAGCACATTTTTACACACAAGACAGCAATACACACACTTGATAGCATAAATTATAGGTAATTTATTTGACTTTTTAATGCCAACTGCAAATATATAAAGTACAGTACAAGTTTATTTAACTACTATATATTATTTTCAAACAAGTATGTAATCTGCTTCCAATAAATAAAAAAGATAAATTGTACTTTTACACGATAATCAACTTCAATTTAATGGCAATACACAACAGTATTTAGTGACATGCTGACTAAGCTAAGCCAGCATGCTATGAAAAACAAAAAAAATGGTTATTTTTAGCTCTCATAAAATATTCACTTTCTTCTTCCATTTAGCGTTGTTGTTGGTTGTTGTTCTTCCTTATAGATTATATTTCTCTTTCCGGTTTACTAAATCTATTTACAATTTACAAAGAGAGCACAAACAAAAAAAGTCAAATAGATGACTGGTAAATACTAGAATGTCGCTCTGTGTTTGAAATCTACTACTGAATGCACTGTCAGTGAAGTGTAAGCAGATTGGTGATGGGAATCGGAGAAACTCTGAAAGTAAAATGTGGGATGTATTTTTATCCTGACAATTTACTCGGCAGTTTATTTTTAGAAAAAGCATGGATTCAATATAATATTCGGCTGATAAGGCATTGTCGCGTGCACACAGTGCATAGTTGATAGTTAGTCGAGAAAGTAGCAAAATAAACTGAAATAACGGAATATGGAAATGTTGATTAGGTATTTTACAATTTGGGTACCTTTCATAATATTCATGTTTCTGATGGCGCAAATTCTCTCATAGATGGGTCGGACATAGTGAAGTGTCATTGTGTCGATTTTTATGTCACGTCGCCTCCTATTATTAATGAATTTTGGCTTTGCCATTTGCATGCTTCCTTTCTACTCGTCACCCTTCACCGGAACTGGCAAATATCCCACAAAAATACTTCCGACTCTCTTTCCACTTTACACAACGACCACCCTCCCAATCCAATGTACGGTATTGCTTTATATTTCACTTGCACTTTTTTCTATTTAGCACTTGCAGACTAAATGCTACTGCTGCTGCTGGAGTTGCATTTCTACTTTACTACTTGTTTGCACTTTGTCTTTAAACAGCCTCCTCTTCGGTCTTCTTCTCGGTGTAGCCAACTTATTCATGGGATGGTAATAATAGCAATAGTTTGGAAGCCGCAGATAAAAGCAAGATGATATGCTTACCGTGTGATGCGCTACTAGAGAAGATCTCTTGTCGCTTATCAATGTTATTCTTATTTTCGCCAACACCACTTTAAGATGACAATACCGTTTGATAATGCAATGTGATGTGTGTATGTGTGTGTAAGCAGCAGCAGCGGGTTTCGAGCTGTTCGAAAAAATGAATGCATGCTTGTTCACACACCAACACATTCTGTGTTTTCAAACACTAGGCGCACAATATCAGAATAAGAATCTCAGCCAACACAAATAATCTCTAATATTCCATATTGAAAAGTCGTTATAGCCTACAAAAGCATTTTCCTCTGCTTTCATTCATTTTTGCATTCAAGTGGCATTTTTCACGCATTCGCCATTTCTACACTTGTGAGTTTTTTTCATGTGACAAAAAATATAATTGCTGCTGATGTAGGATGATAAAATAGCAGCAAATTAATTTTTTATAGTACACAGGTGGGAAAATTCAAGTTGTAATGGAAAGGTGAACAGTGTGATTTGTTTTAAAAAAGTGGAAACTAGAAAGGTTTATTAAATGAAGGCAAAGCTGGAAAGATTAAGATCATATAGCTTGTTGTAATTCACCTGGAAAAAGTGCAATAAGTATTGCACTTTGTGCTCAAGCAGAATGATGATGGAGGACGAGCCGGAAGAGAAAACAAAATGCCAGTATTGCATGACAGGATGCAAACAGCTATTGACCTTTCTGCTGTCGCATGTGGGATTGGTGACCCTAGTTGTGGGGTATTGTTTGATTGGTGCGGTGACTTTTGAGGCTTTGGAAGCAGGACATGAACGGGAGGTAGGTGAAAATTGGATTTTGTAAAATAGTAACAGCATGTAACATTGAAACTTGACAATTGGTACAATTTTAAAGCATAGAGTCTCCTTTAGTGATCCAACAAATGTGTACTATATTGCAGGTTAAAGAAAAAATGGTCCGAGTCCGTGAAGCCGTTTCCCAAGATCTCTGGACCATGACCCGGAAAACGGATATTATTATCCCAGAACGCTGGGCTGAAAACGCTTCCAAACGTTTGCAGGCAATTTTCTTTAATTTTCTTGAAATCTTTAATGTCTCTAATTTTCTATAAAACCTTCAATTTTTCATTTTTACATTGAACAAAAACCTCTATACAAAAAATTGCGTGATAAACATAACCCATCCATGCATCTAAACGGATTATACTCCTTGCTAATGACCAGAAAACCATAAAAATGATTTATTAGCTTTTTTCGTTTACTGTATTAACAACAACTGTCTATATTAGACACACTTTATTCCCAAAAGTCAAGTGGGCATAAATGCTAATAAAAAAAGCCCACGTTGGGTTCTTCGTGTGTGTGCTAGCTCATATTGCACAACGCAAGTTGTTCATGACTATGACAAAAAAGTCAAATGGTAAAAAATCTCATTTATAGTTTACCCCGACGTGTTTACATAATTCGTTTTACGAGCTGTGAAAAGGAATAAAAATGTCTGTGAATATGGCTTTTGCACCTTGTGCACTTTTGATCATCTTTAGCAAAGTCAGATAATATTCTTCAAGAGGGTGAAAGAAAGATGCTTTTGAAATTGCAATATTATATGTTTTGACACCTCCACCACATCTAAATGATTTATTTGGTGGAAAGTAGAAATATACATAAATGAAAAATGAATGACGATCTTTGTTTCTTCTTTGAAATGAAATAGGAGTTTGAAACGGAGTTGCTAAAAGCTATCAGAAAAGCGGGCTGGGATGGCAGCGAGGATACAGAACAGCTCAATTGGACTTTTACAGGGTCCCTATTTTACTCAATTATTGTTATTACCACAATTGGTAATTTTGCAAACTTTTATACATAATTTAAAACCGTACATTTTACGGTTTAAGCGAGTATTATTCTAATTTTTAGGATATGGTCACATTGCCCCAAAAACGGTTTGGGGAAAAATTGTAACAATTTTCTACGCAATTGTTGGCATTCCACTGATGGTCATTTGCTGGTCGCACATTGGAGACTTTATGGCCAACTCTTTTCGCTTTCTGTACTGGAGGGTATGTTGTTATCTGTGTACGAAGAAGCCTAGGCATAGACACCGACCTCCAATGAGAAGGGGGAGAAGTGTCAGGGGATCGGCAAGAGCTTCAAGGTTTGTGGGAAACATTTTCAATGAATTTAAATCGAAAAACCTTAAATAAACACATGAAACTCGAACGAATGAAATGAATGACTTTTTATAGTGCTGCTCGTATGAAGCGATCTATTCGAAGATCGGGAAGAGTATCGCAGAGATCTGCGGATTCGGCCATGTCGGATTCACAGATTTCAGCAATGTCTGATCCGGGGTGAGTCATTTGTGAATAATAGCTCTCCAAGTTATTATTTCTTTTCATTGAATGATATCTCATCTACGATTTGCTGAAATTGGGCATTAACCTAAATTTAAAATTATTGACGTAGAGCCTATGGTATTCCCGGCACGGCTCAGCACTACACCTCAGCCACTCTACCCCGCACATCCCAACCCAAAGGTATTCCTCATCCTGGTCAGTGGCTTAACAGACAAAGATCTGCAAAATCCGCAGAGCCCGAACTAGCCCCCAATTTACCCGTGCTGTACAATAAGTATGCAGAGGATCTGGTTAAAATGCCGGTAACACCAGAACTTGACGAAACATTGGGCGGAGCTGGTGGAGACACCAAAGGAAATGGAAGTAAAGCACAGCAAACGCCGACAACACCTCAGACGCCGCAAACAGCAGTATTGCCAGTGGTTCCGGCACCAGGAGGAGGACCAGGCATTAGCCGAAATCGTTCTATGCCTCCAGATCCACAGCGTTTTGTAAGTGGACAAGTGTTTGTAGTGTTAATGCGCTGTTAATTTAACAAAACGGGAGAAACGGATCTACTTAAGTAACAGATACATTTTCCTTATCATTTTTATTGATGATTATCTATAAATTTCAGGCTGCAAAGCATCCCGAAGAGTTTGACTACTGGGACGACGATTTCGATGAGTACTACGAGGAAAGTGACTACGAAGAGGAGGATATCGGCAACAGGCCCGTGCCCATTTGGCTATGCTCAAGTCTTGTAATAGGCTACATTGTTGGAGGCGCCTACCTCTTTTCCAGTTGGGAGGAATGGAACTTCCTAGATTCTGCCTATTTCTGCTTTATTACGCTTACCACAATTGGTAAAGCACAAGAAAATGCTTTTACATGAATTTCATAAAATACAAAACTTTACAATAATTTTAAATGCTTTCAGGATTTGGTGACTTTGTGCCCACCCAAGACTCGGAAACAAGCATTGCCTTGTGTTCCCTCTACCTCCTCTTTGGAATCGCTTTGCTTGCCATGAGCTTCAACTTGGTACAGGAGCAAGTGATCAATTCTGTCAAGCGGCTGGCCATGACGCTGGGCATTTTGGATGATGAAGAAGACAGATAGATATGCCATTTTTAAATGCTCACAAAAATCCTCTCATAATAATATTTAATATTGTACGTATGATGTAATATAAGCCTCTCTGGTTTAATTACAAATTGTGTGTACGTTTTTTATATAAAACATTTTTATTAGCCATACTCCTAGAGAGAAAAAACGTTAAAGCAAAGTTAGTATGAAAGTGCTGCTGCTAACAGCAGCAGAATATGCGCAAGTGGAAGCGAAAGGTGTTTTCTGTTTGCCTAATCCCAATAATTTGAATTGGAAATAGGAAGAAGGGCAAATGATCACCTCCCCGTCAAACTGTTTTAGTATCTGCACAGATTTTTATTCCCAATTCACATTAGTACTTGAGTAGCTGATAAGTTTTATAGAAATAAGCAAAGATATATTATATTATACTGTAGTACATATTTTTTACAGATCTCATAATATTTATCACAATTTGTTTATAGTGGCTTATATTTATGTAGCTTGTGTTTTTCCAGCTAATCCTTTCTGTCACCAATATCTGCATCCCCATTCATCCTCCTGTACACCTCGCATTAGCGCATTCTTCAGAATACCTAGTCATAAAAAACCTTATAATATGTTGTGTAGGTACTATTCGTACAATAAAAAATTATCTTGTGTGATTAGTAAAAAAATAGCCAAACGCTCTATCTTGTATCTCCCAGTTTATTCCCTGCTATTTATTATACAAGCCTTTAAATTAGCATGTGACCATAAGCATAAGAATAAGAAGGATGGGTTGTATAGGTAAGTTTGGGATAGTAAATCCTAGAATATACTTATTGTTCGCCATTTTTTAAATGCACATATTATATCTACCCGCTCCATATTTCGTTCCTTTGAAAAAATAGTGAAATTTCATAAAATAAAGTAATGTTAGCTTAGCATTGGGTGAAAATCTGATTGATTGACAGTTTTGAGGTTACGTTGCGGTTCCCAGTTTTGTGCGAACAAAGGAAGAAGGAAAGCAGGATATTGGAGTATTAATTTGCAATACATGCGCATGACGCATGATCCATTTTTTAATACGCATTGCAATTTTTGCAAAATATTTTTTTTGTGAACAGATTCTCAATTGAATATTAGCATTGGAACAATAAGTGAATATTTTAACAATGTGCCATGTGCCCTTCAAGAGGCTTCTTAAAATTTTATTGTCTAACCAGCAATAAATCCAAGAAAATAATTAGCTTTTGAACTGTTTTGCCATTATGGGTATACCCTTTAAATATTCCCATAATGGCACATTTTCCAAGTTTAACTATTATCCTAATTCGCCTCCGTCAACCACCCAATCCTCTATCCTTACTGAATACCTATCCAACGGCTTTACAGAAGCTTTTCTGGAAAAATACCAACGCGAACTAACCGTAGCCGCTAGCAGTTTAAGTGTTATCATCTTAATTATCCTAGGATCATGTTTGTGGTGTCTGGTTGGGCTAGTTAAGCAAAAGTACGACAAGAATAATTCAGTTGGGGTAGAGGAAGACGTAGGGGGCTCGACTGGTGCTGGGGACTCTACCAGTTCCACCAACAAAAAGAGTGGTTCGGATGAGTTGGATTCATCTTGTTCATATGCCTCGGGTACCACAAAATGCAGGGATGCAGTGGGTGGGGCAACTAGTCACTCGGGCAAAGGGAAATGGTGTGGGAGTTCGAGTAGCAAAGGGATTCCTATTATTTCAAAGATATTTTCCAAGCAGAATGGCAACGGAGCAAGGATACTGGCCCAACATAGGAATATAATTACTCCTGATAAATCAATTCCTTTCATTATACCAACGGTAGCTAGTAATTAACATTGACATTGTACAGAATCTGAAGGATACGAACTGCCTTTCTCATCTCATGTGACTTGTATCGGCATTTAATTTAACAGATTCAACTGCCCGCACAACCTTCGGATTCCTCCCGAAGACCCGACAGCTCTCGCATATTTCCCGACGACCTTCATCCTCACTCATCTTCTCCCTCCTCACCTTTAGATCCCCAGCCATCCACTTCCAGATCGGCTAATAGTAAACATCAGACTTTATTACAAGCTCAACAATTTTTCCCGCAGTTAGAACACCCTGAAGCCGACTCCTGTCCTTTGATAGCCTTTTCCCTTTACTATGAAATCTCCTCCCAAATACTTAATGTACGACTGTTGGAAGGTCGCAATTTTCCGGACACCTTAGTTCACACAGTTGCTGTGAAAATTTATCCCGGGCGAGCTTCCAAACAGCACACCAAAGAATTCAAAGCCAGATCACCGGTCTATAATCAAGAGTTTTGCTTTCACGTTCGCAAGAGTGGTCTACACACAAAAATTTTAAAACTGCGTGCCGTCATTCCGGGAAACCCGAAACGGGTAATTGGCTATGTTAACGTGGCACTTAAGGATTTGCCCGGTTTCGACCACGTGGCTGCCCTTGGGGAAAGGGAAGATGGGGAAGAGCATGACTTTGTAGAAGATTTAAAAACCACGCAGTTATGGAGAAGGGTAGAACTTCCCTCCGAAGGTGGAGATGGGGTCAAACTTCAAGTTAGCTTAAAATGGAGTCCCGAGCCCACTCCAGGACTACTAACATTAAAAATCATAGAGGCATCTGGGCTTCATGAAAATCGGGACTGTGATTACAGTAAAGTTTCACAATTAACAAGCTAATTAGTGCAAATTAAAATGCAAACAAAATTATAATTCTTGTCATTTTTGACAGCTTCCTCGTACGTCAAAGTGACATTACAACAGCAAGGTCGAAGTATCAAAACACGAAAAACCCAGTTGGTTCGATGGGGCTCTGTTCCTGTATTTGACGACGTGTTTGTGCTCACCATTCCACGAGAGCTGTTGCCACAAATTTCCTTCCTTTTGGTAGTAATGGCACGAGGTCGACTAGGTTAGTAGCAAAATCAACTTTTTTTAGCATTTCATATTCCGCCAAAACTCATTTTTCATTCATTCGTTTCGCTATAAATATTCCAACCGTGTAATGATTCACATGTACCATGTACCCAAACAAATTGTTGAAAAGGTTTTATAACATGTTGTCACATTACTCAAATATTCTTTCCTGTTGACAGGTTCGAAAGCAGTTTTGGGGAAAATCTGTGTTGGACCTGTGCCGTACTCTGTAAACGCCACGTCTTGCTCGAGCTCCCCCTCCGGAACCGAGTTTTGGGAAGACATGTGTCATCAGCCAGACTTGGAAATTGTGCGATGGCTTCACTTGCTACCTTGAAAACGAGGCGTGTGAATCACAAATCTCAGCATCTGCAGCATGATATGATTTGGTAGGAGTATTGAAGCCAATATGCGACAAAATATTCCAAGAAGAGTTACAAGCTACGACTGACATTTTAAAAATTCATTATAAAAAATTCTCCGAAGAAATGCATGAAAAAACGCATGTGATTTTACTAGATAGACTGTTTATTGAACTTTACACATAGTTGGTAATGAAACTTTGAAACTACGGTATTTAGCCTTTTGAAATAATAACACCAAAAATATTTGCACTTGTATACTTGTGTCTCCATCATGAGTCATCTTGATCTCATCACGCTTTTCTCGTTTTTATTGCTTATTTGGCTTGAGTTTGACTATTCATTTCATGTACCAGGTCTTCAAAGGAGCATCTAGCATCTTTGCCATGCTGCGTTTCAAAAACTCAATTTCAAAGCCACAACCTGTCAAGAACAGTTAGAAAGGTTGTAAAGTAAAGAAAATAAGAGCATGTTTTTCCTCCTTCGGGCTTCTCCAAACAAAGTTGATGATGAAAAAACAACACATACAACATATTATTTCTCCTTTTTCGACTTAGTGGCTCCCCCGCTGCCAAGATTGGGTTTAGATTTTTACGATGATGACACGCTAAATGTGACAGTTCAATCACTTTGTCTATATGTCTCTCAGAGAAAGAGTTTTCCATCTTTGTCAGTTTATTTCGCTAACAATAACATATTATAAGTCACAGACTAGAAAAATCATGAGAATTTACAACTGGTTGAACCAGAAAGTCATTGAACGGTACATCAAAATGATAAATTTATACCTACATATGCGCGCACAATAGCTTGTACAAGCTTATGTTTAAAAAAGGAGAAACAAATTGTTAAAGCGTTTTTAATCCTTTGCTAATTTAATTTGCGTAGGAGGCTTGAACAAGTTTGTGCTCATCGAGAAAATTGGAATTAGCAAAAAAATACATTTTTATTTGGCCACTTAGTACAGCAATTACATAACGTGTTTTGCCTTTGCGGCTTGTTTGTTAGGTACACTTAAATTATCGCTCAGAGTTCAGTAGTCTCTTTAAAATCCAAAGTCGTAAAATTATTCATGAGGGTAAAATGTCGATCAATTGTCTGATGTGTGGCGTAGTTTTGGCTAATTGTTGGGCTATAAAATGTTACATGCGATGTTATCAATAACACCCATGTAAAAATGTAAACTACATGAACAAGCATGATATCATCGCATAACGCTTCACGCGGTGAACTTTTAGCAGTGAAGGAAATAACTTTACATTTCCGTCTTTTAATTTTTTAAAGCAAGTCTTGTTCAATGTTTTCCAGTTTCCAGTTCATCATTTGAAAATGCTAATTGCTTTTTAACATTTTATAGCTTTGTTTGAACAAGAGGATATTGATTAATTCTATAAACTTTGTCGCATTTTGTGGTGAATACAGATGCATTTGACATAGCTTTTAGTACACATAAAGCATGCGACTGTTTTGTTGTATTGTCGTGTTTTCAGCCTAATCTATCGAGTTTTCGGGGAGTGATAACCTTTTCTTCACGCTGATCTGAGCAATGTTTGTGTTGTCACGTTTTAAAGGACTGGGTCGAGTGGGCGTAGAAAATATTAAGTTGTTTCTGTTTGTTTATCATTTTCATCTTTGCTTCTAACATGATCTTCCATAGCTATGTTCCCAAGCAGTCTCCTCAATCTCAACCCACCATACTATTTGAATCTTTATCTTTCTTAAATCGACGTTTTCAAGCGTTTACAGCTTTGACATTTTTGCTAACATTTTAATAACACTATCTGAGAAATCTACACACAGTGTTTTCTGTCAAGCTCACATATTTTTAGCCTTGTGCATATTTCAAAACTTACCCGTCATACCAGGAATAGGAAATCGTGCATAAAGCAAAATTAAATGGAGAACGATAAGATTCAAAAATTGATAAGGAATTTCTGTGTACCTAAACAACGAACCAATTGTGATTGTAGCTTGATGATGATGAAGATGAGAATGACACATTACGCATCATAAAAAATACTACACACAAGAAACCATCAAAGCCAACGAACAAAGTTTACATTTCTTGGATTATCTTCTGGTGTGGGTCGTTTCACTTTTTTGTATGGATCACAATGTACCTCCTACAAAGCCAAAAATACTGAAACACTTTAAAATGGATTACTTTGCGCTGTGTGCAGTCTTTTGGTTTTTTAATCATCAGGAAATCCATAATGAACTTTAGTTGGCATCTTTCGCGTACCCTCTTCTCTTCTATTTTTTCTATGCTGCTTACTGATGAACTGATGAAATCAGAAGAAGAGTCGTCTAGTCGCTTTGTTTTCAAACCGTTTTTTTCTCATTGTTTTCTAATAACCGTTTAGTATACTCCGAAAGTAAGATTTGTTATCTTCCTTCTGGCTTTCTTGGCATTAGTATTATTTTTAGTAATGGCATTTTTCATTATTATGCAATGCTGCTAACAACACTACTATAAGATCATTCATGTTCTCTTTTCCTCTGTGAAAATGAAAGTGCATCTTTTTCTTGTTCGTTCACTACTACCAACTATATTGCGTGTGCAATGCATTCTCTTTTCTTACTTTGTTCGTCCCGTCACTCGTCGTCGTCGTCAACTTCTGTTGTCTCCTATGCGTAGGTATTTACACTCTGTCTTCTTCTTCTGCCTTGCCTCTCTGCGATTCATTTTCAAAAAAGGGTTTACAAATAGTTGTAATCTTCTTCGAAATCAGCACAGGAGCACAAGTGTAAAAACGTAAACCTACAAAAAAACCCATCCATCACCAGCACAATTTTATTATTTCTCTGCCGAGTGTGTAACGAGGTAGGTGGCTCGTTCATGTTCCACAGAGCGTCTCCCAACTGTCTATTAATTTCATCGTAAACTATTTAAAAAAGTAAAAACAAGAAGTTTTTTAAAGAAAAAGAAAGAAGGGATTGTGTACACGGTTTTCATTCATTCATTCAGTTTTTTTCGATACAGGCAACATCTCATACATTTGTCTAGCTAAATTAGAAAAATTTTCATGCAGTAGCAGTAACAAAGTTGGGGTTAATATTGTCGTTGCTCCAGTTGTTGTCAAACAGCTAAAGACATATCATCAGCGAAATTTCCTGCTTCCTTCATTTTTCATCGCCATCAATCATTTGAAAGGATATACCTAAGTGTATACAGTGACCAGAAAATAGTTCAGTAGTGAAAAAATTGCTTAATAATAATTTATTATTATATCACGAGGATGATCATCGCCACCATCCTCCCCGACGTTGTCGTCGTCTTCTCTGTAACCTTTGACATCCCTACTGGGTTCATTCATTCTGGCTCTGCCAACAGCCTTACTTGAATGCACAATAAATGTCTATGAAAAGTTAACACAATTTTTTCAGAATTTGCAATTCATTTATTTTACTGGATTACCGTTCTCTCTAAAGAAATGCGTTCATTTACATTCGTATAGTTTGTTCCTGTTGTGCTTGTCGTGTGGTTGTGTCACCAAAAAACTCTGTACTCTGCTCTGCAAAAAATTGATCTCATTCTAATTTGGACCCTAAAAATTCGTTGGTTTCATTTAGCAGAGTGCATACAGGGCACGCAGAGCAAGTGCGCAGGGTAAACTTTAAAAACTGGAAAGGAAATGATCGTTAAACCTAATTGACACAATTTTAAGGCATAATTTAACTTGTTTTAGTGACCAAGTTTTTAGAATTTGGGTTATAATTTTTTTGGTTGTCTTTGTTGTGCCTGCATTTCCTTGATACGGAAGATAAATGAACTTGTCCAGCTTAGCGGCACTTTTTGTGCTGACCGCTTTGACAAGCATTGTGATATGCACTGACGCTAATTACAATTACACGGGAAGTAACAGTTATTACAGTGCGGGAGGAGGAGGAAGTATTGGGGGCGGAAGTAGCAATCATGAGATGACAAAGAAATTAAGGCGCTACAAGGTATCGAAAGAGAGCAATGATTAATCTGCTACAAGAAAATCCTATAATATAATATTCTGAAGAATTTCTGTCTTCCAAGCTATACAACAAATTTTTGGAAACTAATTTTTTCTAGATATGTAACGGTACAAGATGTAAATCCATCCGTTCCTTTACTCCGCCAAGTATTCTGTTTGACATGGATTCCTTCCTGTACAGCCGTTGGTCCAGATGGGCTCCATGCACCCGGCATTGTACAACAAAGCGTTACAGGTTTTTAATCCAACTTACTTTTCTGTAAAGCGTGGCAAATGGCAAATCACTTTTGTCACGATTGGATGCATTTTAATTTGCTGAAATATTTCACAGCATAAGTTTATCAAGTGTTTATGCTTCTCTTCTGCTTGTCATGTTGTCTGCTTTGAGCCGGAACGGTTTTGGCAATTGCCAAAATTGCATAACACTTGCACGTCAGCTTGAGTCGGTTAATCTCTCATAGCTTTGTTTAACTAGGGCATGCAAATTCCCAATGGTATGTGGAAACACCATTTTGCACGAAGAGGCATTCTGCTATCATCGCGGCACACATTGCGAACACATTTTTGAAAATAATCAACGCGACTTTCTTGCTTCCTCTGGCGGCGGCGGTGGTGGTGTGGGGGAACAACCGCACAATGAAGATGGGGAGGAGGAAGAGTATTTTGAGGACTATGTGGATAAAATTAACCAAAAGGAGCAAAGCCAACAGCATCACATACCTCAAGAAAGTAAATAGAAAACCGATTTTCGGTGAATACTTTTCTTTTTATAAACTTTACACTATTTTTCGTTAGGTCTTCACTACAACTTTCTGGACAAGCCTATTGGCCAAGCCAGTGAAACATTTCTGGTTCCTGCAAAGCCCTACATAGATTCTGCCGAGCCTGCAAAGCCATATCCCATTTCCTCTCGCGGTCCAGGACCAAGTCCCCCACAAAGCCAACCTCAAAGACCACATCGTCATCCCCATCGTCATGGGCGGAATCAACAAGGTTTTACAAAGCCTCAAGTACCCCCTGAAAAACCCGACATGTTTTTGGAGACCGTGGGCCCCATCCCCGCGTCCCCAGACTATCATTTAAACGAAATTAATAAAGAAGACGAGCCAACATGTGGCGTTGCTCGTATTACAGACGGTCCCCTAAACTCTGGCATGGCTTTGCGCATTTTGGGAGGACGAGAGGCAAAAAGGGGAAAGTGGCCTTGGCAAGTTGCGCTAATGAATCGGATGCAGGTAATAAAATCTTGTTACATTTAACAAGAAAAAAATCATAAATTGCATAAGACAGTTTTATACATCTGTCCCACATATTTTTCCGGGTCATTCATTCTTTTTTTAATTTTCTCATTGTGGCTGCCTTCTGTGTCTCATCACCAGGAAGTATTTTGTGGGGGAACGCTGATTGCGCCCAGATGGGTGCTGACTGCTGCGCACTGTGTTCGTCGAAATTTGCGGGTGACCATTGGGGAACATCATTTGCATAGGAATGATGGCACAGAAAAGCATTACAAGGTAAAAGGCATCAAATCAGTTATACAGATAGAAAGGGGTTTTTTGATGTTCTTCTTTACAAGCCATTTTTATGATCACATGACATGGTTATTGATCTCGATTTTTTATTGCACTGACATTTCCAAGAATAGAAAAAGAGGGATAATATTGTACGCCTTGTTTATGTGTACCTATATATTTGGCTTGTGCAGAGCTTATCTTAAAAATTAAATATTAAATGCTTGTTGGTTTTTTCTGTAGGTTCAGGCAGCGTTCATTCATCCAAATTATGACCGTGAGACGGTTGACAACGACGTGGCTCTGCTGCTGCTACCAGAACCTGTGCCAACAGCTGCGGGTTTGGCATGTCTGCCGAGGGACCATCAACCGCTTCCTGCTCCAGATACGCTTTGCACCATTCTTGGGTGGGGAAAGAGAAACCATACGCATGTTTTTGGCACTACGGCGCTTCACGAAGGGAAGGTAAAGCAATTTCCCGTATTACGTGCCAAAGTAACCTTATTATCTATACAAAGCGGTAAAATCAATGCGGGTTGCAATGTTGCTTTAAAAGGTGCCAATAGTTAGCAATCTGGAATGCCGATTTCGATATGGCCCTCGTGACATAACCGAAAACATGTTTTGTGCTGGCTACCGACGGGGTAATGTGGACTCTTGTGCGGGGGACTCGGGTGGGCCGATTTTGTGCACGGATGAAAATAGGTAACCTTTGACATTTCCATATAAATTGTTATAGTTTTGTTCACATTTCACAAGTTTTTAATGAACGTATAGATGGACAGTGTTTGGAGTAACCAGCTTTGGAGACGGATGTGGACGCAAGAATAAGTTTGGCATTTATGCCAAAGTGCCCAACTATGTAACATGGATCAAGAAAATAATGCGAGCTAATGAATTTTATGGATAACTAGACAATGGCATATTTTATTGCATATTAGTAGGAATTTAAAAAATGAATTGCGGAAACAATTGTGTAGTAAGTTACGTAGATTCACAATTGCAATCGATTACTGTACAAGTTGACTGAGACATCATACAATAGAATTTTAGATAGCCGTTTGTACATAGGCATATTAGTTTGCCTATAGTTTACCCACTTATTTTAATATACCTATTTATCATGTTGGAACACAATGGATCTACTAAGATGGAGGTGCTTCCTATTTGTGCCAAAACCAATAAGTGCACAAAAATACTACAAAACTGAATATGCTGCCGAATGACCGACCGACCGCTGCCATTTAACCAGTATTTGTATTACCATTTTTACACATGACTTTAACTGAAATTTTGTAGAAGTTATTGGCTGAATGTTACATAATAATTTAAAGATAATAGTTCTACGATTGGAGTAATTATATGAGATCTGACTAACAGAATGTTTTTGTTTTAGTAATATATACTATTTATAAACATAGAGTTATTTCATTTTTTAATGTTTGTATATTCTCACTCTGCTGTTGTTAGTTTAGTTAGTTTATAGTCGTTTTTCAAGTTGTAAGTGAAGATGGAGTCATGAAAGATGTGTGTACGCTTTTAATATTAAGAATGTTAGAATGCTGTGAAGTCTGAAATAAAACAAAAGTATAAAGCGTTGATTAATGCAGTTTCTAGCATCCAAGATTTATGTCATTAAGACAGCGTCCAAGGCCCTTAAAAGCAACGCTTCAAAATATTCTTTAACAAATCCATCCTCAATTCTGTAAAATCTACCATACATCAAGTGAATGGGACGCAAAGACTTAGCTTGAGTTTTCATAATTCTGCCTTGCCTAGTACGCTGTCTAGCAAACTGAAACTTGATTCGTAATGAATGTATTATAATTGCTATTCTACACAGTTCTATGGTGTCACAAACTATTGGCAAAAAGAAGGCATGTCCTAAGATAGTGAATACAAGAATACAGCAGACTAATATATACAAAGGCATTGATAGTTTTTCCACTGGACACATTACCACAATCCATATTAAAGCTACCATAACCCAAAACAAGGATGACAGTGTCAGATAGACAAATATTTCCAAAATTGTTTTCATTTTAATGTACAAAAGACATATTTGCAAATAATAAAGACGAAATCGGTAAAAATCTCGGAGCCTAGCGGTAATTATTTTTAGCACTTTGGACATTCGTGTAACTACTATTAGTAAACAGCAATAGAGAAACATAAATGTGCGACATATTTCCAAACCAGAATGAAACTCCATACAAAGCGAAACAAAAGACAAAGCAAAATGGTGTTTATGCTCTTATTATAATTATCCGGAAAGATAAGCTCTTGTAGATAGTACATGCAATCCATGTTCGAAAACACGCAGCCGAATCCAATAAGCCAGGGAAATGCTGGAGATGCTAAAATGGGAATATCTGATCTTGAGTGTTCCAATCCATTGGAAGTTCTAAAAAATTACAATGACAATACGTTAATTTAGCTTAGTCAACGACAATATACTCTTGCTTTGTACTTGCCATCTTGAAGTTGATTTGAAAGCATAAGAAACTGGTTGTATGCAATTGCTAGAATTTCCTGGAATAAGTTGATCAATGTCATGGTGTAAAGACAGGCAGGTATGCAAGCAAGAACTAGTATTAAGCACTGAGTAACAGTGAAATCGGGTCGTGGAGATAACCAGCCGTAAAGAACTGCTATGTAGCCACTTAGTAGTCCGTATAGAACCAGGGCAGTGTACATGAGCACAACAACGGGATATTTCCAAAGTGGATAGAACGCTAGCTTGGAATACCCGGATTCCCAACCGGCCGGAATTGACCAGGGAACATAGCAGTAGACTTTGGACTGCAGTTTGAACAGAGTTTGCTCATTCTCGGTTAAAAGAGACATTTTAGTACATGAAGGTTGAAAATTGTTGTGATATGTTTAGTTAGTAAAGCAGTTCTTTGGCAATAAGTACAGGTTTTTGGATAAAAAGTTTACTAGAATGATGTTTTGATTGTTTAAATCACTTAATTACTGTGTTGATTAATACGAAGTTATTAAAACTTATGACTAACCATTAACAAAAATTTCATAAAATCGAAATATGATTCACACTTATAAGTTAGTACTGACTATTGACAACTTGCTTTAGTACTTGTTCTATATGCATAAGGATATAGATGAAGATAAAACTGAAAGGAACAAATGCAAATCAACCACTTAACTGACTTGGAAATGATAGTTTGCATGAGCTGACCTACCACATGCATCTAATAGAATGAGAATGTACTCAAATGCCTACGTATTTTTAATGACACGTGGAACTTATTCATAAAATATTATTCTGACACAATTTATTAAAGTATTTCTCAAGATAATTTGTAAAACTTTTGCACATTAGATGTAACTCATAATATATTAATATTTAACATTTTTTGGACTCGATAAAAATTTTCATATTTTAGCTTTCGCATATTTGGATTTTAAAAATTTAAAATACTACGCATATAAACCTACCTACATCTACTATCTTTTCACAAGCCATTTTATACAGCGTGTCAAATATTTATATAGGTACTGACTGATGACAGTACCTGCGAATTGAAAATATGAGGAAACTATTGAAAAAGGAATGCACGTACACTCAAAGGCACGTGGAGCTAAGAATATAAATTAATATATGCTAAAATATATTTTTTATTTTCCAAAAAAAACTTGAAAAAAGCAGAAATCAGAGAAGATTCAACATACATTAAGCTATTAAAATAGTTCTTGCGCAAGTTTTGCGCGTAGAAAGTTATGCAAAAAAGTTAAATGCCTTAATAAGAATCTTTTTCCACTAGGCAAAAGTTTTTTAACAAGAGAGTTCATTAATATTGATAAATGAATTAATAATATTTTATATAATGCTTGGATTTAAACAGGTTAAGTTTTGGTTTGAAAAATACTCTTTAATCTTCAATAATTTTGTACCATGATCAAAAACTCTCTCCATTTGGAAATAATAGTATTTATTTTACGATGAAATAATGTGCACAGTGCATACAAGCTTTAATGAAAATGAAAGCGATAGTACAGTTGCAGTTATTAAATATAAGTACATTCACATTTTGTATGAAACTTATTAGTAATAATTGGTGGTACTTATAATATCAATTTGCCTTCTTTCTAATCATTATTCATAATCTACAGTGTTCCGAATTCTCCATTCGGAGTATTGTCTAATCAAACGGCATCCACGAGTCCCATTCCTTGGCTTCTTCAGGCGATGGTGGGGTACTGAACAAAGAAAGCACTGGCAAACAACGTCCACTCTCCTTGATCATTTTGGATACTTGCTCCACCTCACCTTTGGTAACATTCCATGCATGCAAATCCCCAATTTTTCGCAAATTCTTACACTTTTCTACAAAAGTGTTCAAACCAGCTATTCCAAGGCATCGTGCAGGTCGAATTGTAACTTCTTCCAGGTTTGTCCCCATACTAGGATTCTCAGCGAAACAATTTAGCAGAACATTATGAGTAAGCTTTTCATTAAAAGGTCGATCAGGGTCATCATCGCCATCATCGTTCTCACCCTCCTCCCGAATTCCCAAATGGTTGTACTGGATATATTTGAGGGACGAACAATGAGCAAGTATGGATATAGCAGAGGCAGATGACCTAGCCCAAAAGGTGGCCTTTACCAAGTGCACAAGCCGTCGGGTGACTTGCGGAGAATAATCCCACTTGCCCTGAACCCTTCCCTGGAACCATGTCAGATTGGGAAAGTTGTCCGCAAGTAGTTCCAGAGAAACGCAAAGATCCCACGGAAGTCCTGGGATTGGAAATTCCCATGATAATGCGTAAAACGGAAGACTTAGAGCGGTCACGTGAGCACCCTCAATTTTAAAGGCCAAGTCTACAAAGCCACTGTGTGGTACCCGGGTGTACGCAATATAAGTTGGATTTTCATCCGGATTTCGTGGTGGTTCAAAACATTCAACCATAAGGCTTCCAACAGGCAGTACATTTATAACTGTCAGCGTTGTGTCAATAATTCGTTCCAAAACCCTATTGTCCCATAGTGCACTCCGAGGTATTTTCATTCTAGCAATTTTCACCAGGGGACGATTTATAAGCAGGTGAGCGCTGCCCATGGATTTGCACGCAAAGTCACAGCCTTGTGCACTGACCTGAGTTCCTGTAAGAATTAAGCACTCCAGACAACTAGCACACGGATTTTTATCCAGCAAATGGTCTGTCAACGAATTAACACACGTCCAGGTTATTAAATGGGAAGTTATTCGCAACGCCAGTGTTCGAGGCTGTCGGCGAGGTGGACGCTTAAGTAAAAGATTGAGTAGCCCCACATCACTAACGGTCCATGAGTGTGACACGTCAACATGCTTTAGTTGGGGACAGTTACAACCCAAAATGCGGAGCGTGTGGTTGTCCGCACCCTCCAAGATAACCACTCGCGTAAGAGAAATAGCCCGGACAAAAATATGAGAAAAGTTGGTAGTCTTCAAAGCACCTGCCTCCACCGCAATCGAAATCTGCTTTAGTTCCTGAATATTTTTGGTCCAGAGTAAAATGTTGTACAGTTGAGTAAGTTGGTCTGACGTGAGAGGGGTCAAGGGAAAGAAAGGGTACCACCGAGTGAAGGTGCTTATTGTGGGTGAACCCAATTCCAGGTTAACTGCGTAACGAAGGCTTCCCACAAGATCCACACTGTCTGACGCCAAGTTCCCCATAGGTTTGAGCATGTACAGAAGGTCAAGCATTGTCTGAAAATCGGCTAAATTAGCGGATGCACTTTCCAAAAGGCAAGATTGCAGGGAAACTGGTAGCGTGTTTGAAAAGAAAGCTTGAAGAGCCTTTTTCTGACGACTGTTGCGACCAGCATCAGAAGCAGTAGTGCTGACATGTCTCATTAGGGCATGTAGGCAAAGTTTATCCAGGCGAATGTCGGGGTTGGCAAAAGATAATCTGGGCTCCCACCACCAGCAGCGCGTTCGTTTTGAAGGATGGTCATGAGCCATGATTGCCAAGCTTTGGAAATTCGTGCGAATAACCAATAACTTTGTTGTTTGGAACTTGGGTTGTAATAGTTGGTAAAATTATACAAAGGCGAGCATTTTAAAAGGTATTGACTGACGTTTTTTTGGAATGAAGTCATGGCACTTTCATTTTTATGTGATTGGCGTACTTAGGTAAATATATTTGCATTTTTGCAAGATATTTCTACCGATAAATACTACTTGACAGTTTTATGGGTGTATCATTAGTCAACAGATTAAATTAAAGACTCTACGGTATGTTAGTGATGTTGCCCATAATCTAAATCATTTAGTTTTAAACCCTGTTTTTATAAAAAGAGCATATGAAGGAGGATGGAGGAAGTAATAAAGCTTAATGTACTACTGATGGCTAGCTTACGATTTTAAAGCTTTTGATTTAATTCAGAACTCAGACTTTAAGAATTTTAAATTATGTTATCCAATTTTTAGTCCATACTTTTCTATTATCTATTTTTCTCCATATTATATAACAAACAATAGTTCATCCTACATTTACCATTACATTCACTCGATAGTAGACTTTAGAAATATTATTGCATTACCTATATGCACAATAACATCATTGATGAGTCATCATAGCAAAAAGACAATAGGACATAAAAATTGCAAATTGTAAGATGAGTTGGCATTTCTAATGAATATAATGCGTGTAGATACAAATAAAATTTTTAAATACCACAGTTTGTCATCGATTGGTAATCATTCTTCGCAGCTTGTGCCGAAAGTACACTGCAGGTATATAACAGTCATATCTGGTGATCTACATATTTTCTTTGTACATAACAAACTACAAAATGGAGTTTCATTTCTACATGTCAATATTTGCTATTGCAATTACTATTGCCACCGCTGTATTTCTTAAAGCAACTGCTGACCCCGACCACAGCAAAATCGACCCAGAATTAACCAAGGTTATCCAAAGTGGAGAGAAGATGAATGTGGTAGTGCACTTCAAAGGTGGTATCCAATCCGCACTCAAAGACATTCGTCCGAGAAATCAAAGCATTGATCGTGGGCAGCACATCAAATCCATTCTGGACGCTCTGGAGAAGCATTCAGCCAAATCTCAAGAAGGCGTTTTGCAAGTCCTGTCAGCACACAGGGGAAACGGTACGGACTTTGAGTATTTCAAACGATACCCCACCAGTAACATAATTTACATCAAGGAAGCATCACCTTCCCTTATCCAGAAGATTGCGGAGGATGAGCAAGTCTCTAAAATTCGGGTTGAGCCGATTGCAAGGCTGGCTGAACAACAACCTATTGTCGAGCTAGAAAATGTTACGCTGACCAACGAAACTAAAAATGCATAACCGTTTATAAAAAATGTAAATGATTTGAGTTCCGGAAGTATGGAATTGAAAGGGATTGGGTTGGAAAGGCTAAAGACTCATGTCATATTGTATGCTTCCCAACTTCCTTCGTTTGTAACTGCGAGTTAATAAACATTACACCATATAAAATACATACATATTATAGTATTACCTATTTGCATTTGTCATCTTGTGCATCTTAGTCATCAATGCATGCAGATGGAACTGGAATAACTAGAATGTTGAAGCCATGTACTGAAGCATTATGATTGCCATGGTCCTTTGGTGCGGGAAACTTTATCAACCTAATAAGCATAAAGGCAAACCGGCAAAGGAAATCATTTTCCATTTTGCACTCTCAAGTTTTCTTCGCTTTCTGCTACACGTATTCAGGTTTCCCTGTTTTAAGAAGTAAAAACAGCCATCTCTCAAATTATCATGGATCCCTTGTGCATGCCAGCCTCATTTGATGGCGATGATGATATTTCAAACGCCAACTTCTTTCCACCCACCCCCGCTGAAGTTTCCAAACAAGGAGGAACGAAATTGACTGACCTACCTGATAAAGTACTTACAATAATCATATAACCTAACGAACCATTTTCCCGAATTTCACAAAACAATCTTATTACCTTCATGTTTTTGCACAGTGCCTGATCGCCATTTTCAAATACGTACCCCTCCAAAACCTTGATGACATCATTGAGTTTTCCCCAAAATGGGACAAGCTGGTCCAGAATAATATTCCTGTGGAAATACATCTCACCGACATTGGTTTCCGCATTGGCATGCACTACTTTGTAGAACACGAGGATCTTCCCAAATATCGCATTAAAGTGATTCACTCTCGCGTTTTGGATGAACCTTTGCCCGCCCTCAAGTCACCCGAAGATATTCTGGTACTGGATTTTGCCACTCACACAGAGCTCACCACCTACAAGCATCTTATTGGCAATGCGGAAAATCTTCGGGAGCTTTACTTTGGCTACAGCAGCCTGACAGGACACCCCCTTCACGAGGTGGACATTAATGTTCCAAAGCTAACGCTGCTTTATTTGGCAGACCGACCAGTTGGAAGCAAGAAAATGAGCCCGGAGCAGAAGCAGATTCTCCCTAGGAACATTATCGGCTTTATGGACAAGACGTTGCCCTCCATTAAAAAGATTGCGGTTTGTACGGTTGCCTCCAGGAAGCAAACCCTGGAATATGCCAAAGCCCTTCTTAGATGCATTCAGAGGCACTCGGATACCCTCAAAGTGGTCAAATTCACCGTGAGCACCTCCATCCAAAATGTTGAGGAGCATGAGCCAGTGGATGATCTTGTCGAGTTTTCCTCCACGCAAGAAGGATTCAATATGACACAAATGGCCAACGTCAAGTTGACCGAAATGGATGTAAAGTTTGGAAAGAACTTCTTTTGTGGTTTGGAACAATGGAGGGCAATACTGCAAAGCCAGAAGGAATTGGAACATTTGACAATTGCGGAGGAGAAGCCACTTCATCCCGAAATCTTCCTCGCGCCAATAACCCTCTCTGCTGCCACACTGGTATCCATTCAACTTGGTCTACTAGTTTATGACGGTCACAACACCAATCCTTTAGACTGCTCCATTTTCGAAAATTGTGTCAACTTGAAAATGCTGGTTTTAAGCGGACCCCCAATGACCACCACTCCTTCCGATGGTGAGAATCCAAGAGCCCCTTCAAAGGAAATACTCAACTTGGCCATGTTACCAAAGGGGCTATACGCCATCGCACTGGAAAACATTTACCTGGAGACCCGACAAATAGCCGAACTTACTCGTGGTGTCATGCAAAGGCTTCGTCCCTTAGAAAAGCTTGCTTTCCACAACATTGGAACTGCTCCCGGTTACGGAGTCACTCTTGCCATGCTGGACTGTTGGCTAACCTCGCGTATTCTACAGGAAATCATTGTCAAGGGCGGTTTAAACTCTGATGAAAGCCGACTTCCGGAATATGAGCACTTAATGAAGTTTGGGGTTAAGTCCCCCATTTCCAAGTGCTCTGTTCATGCTTACTACTACCCCAACTTTATGGAATACCGGAAACCAGCCGAATACCTTCCTGACCAATAAAGCATTGAAAAACTATTATAAAATTAGTATTCTTCATATAGCATGTAACATTCATAACAATTACAATTACTTGTGTATCATTTTAATTTGTATTTCCAAAAAAAACACAAATAAAGTTTGGAATAAAGTAAACCACAAAATATTAAGAATTTCCAGCAGAAGATGTCGTTCTCTATTGTCGCTCTATCCAACTCCAAGCTTTTAGGCAACTCTCCCCGACAAAACCCAGAATACCCTACCATCATCCCGATATAACCAGTGTTTTCCCATTTTTCTGGCTTTTAGTTCAGCTTTGCATTTTCCTTCTTTTAGCAGTTTGGCAGCCAAGCTTCCTTATTGCTGTGCTTACTACACAAAATGCATGTACTACACTATTCTGTATCATGATCATCATCACCTTTTCTTCTCCTTCCCATATTTCCATCCCGCTTTACAAAATAGCTTGTCTTACACTTTCTCTCGTTCAGTTGCTCGCAGGACGGCGTGCAGAAAAGAAACGGGAAAACCGACGGTGCGATAACTGAAGAATAAAATGCAATGATAAAATTGTCAATTTGTGAATACGAACAAATATACAGCTTGCTACACATTTTCGGCTGTAGATAGAGGCTTCTCTATTGAAAGATGAATGAAGACAAGTGACATGTTCCAAAGAAAGTTTCAGTTCACGTACAATCTTTACTGCTATTTTACTACACTGTCACCTTCTTCTTGTAGACAGCAGTTAGAGCAATTCGTCACAGATAAATATTTCACAGTGTACGTTTCAAGTGCAGCGTAAATTTAAAGCGTGTGACTTTAGTATAAAAAATTAATGACAGGGAAAAACTGTTTTCTAAAAATAAGCTTTTAAACAGGAACTCGTGGGTGGGTGTTTAAAATGTGAAATATATAGTGAGACTGAAAATACGGCTTAAAAATTTAAAAGTGATTTTCTTTCAAGCTCCTCCAGATTGATTTTTTAGAAAGGCAAATTATTATGCTCATTAGGCAGCATTTTTAGCAGCTTTGACAGAAAAAAGATGAAAGAGGGAACTTTTCTGTGACATCCTTCTCCTACGCTTCCTGTAATGGATAACTAATGCTTTAATAGCAAATTCTATAACGAGTAAAATCTTCTTAACAGACTATAAAAAATCAAAGGCTGAATAGCAAGTTGACTTTTTAAAAATGCCAATCTTCCAGACTTTACGCAAATTGGTTTAAAAAGCCATGAAGTTACTACTGAACAATGCCAAGTGGGCAATTATTCTTAGGAAATTAAATCTCTGCGAACAATTTAACTACAATGCATAAATTATTTTCTATGAGAAACTCCTGAAACTCGAAAAAGTGAAGTAGAAAAGTGATATAAACAGTTTTTCTCGTTTCCGGTTGGTTTTTTACAATCTGAACAATTTGGTGTGAATTGTCTCAGGGGAGAGCAAATAAAAGGATTTTGGAGAAATCTCACAGGTAAAATTTACCATTTTTTGCATAACTTTGTACCAATTTATACTTCCCCGGTTTACTTTAATCCATCCAAAATTCAATTTTACTTTTCATTAGAATTGCACGAAAAAATACATTGTATACCTTTAGTATTTATCTACGCTTTCCCTCATTTACACTACGATTAAAATAGTCCATTTACCCATTTAATCCAAATTTACCGACAGACAGAGAATAGCCACAAAACCCAATTACAATTATACCATTTACATTAAGCTATTATTATTGTGGCATTAATTTTAGCTACAAACACACACAAACTTGCACACATGGTTAAAATGTCTACTTTTTCCGCGCTTTTGTGTGCCATTTCCCATTGTTGAGGTAAAATACCACAATATCCCATTTTCCTTTTTCCCTTTTACGACTCTCTGGGGGTGCCGTCAAAAACATTTTCTCTACTCTTTATCCTCCTCCTTTTTCCCTGGCATTTGTATATTTCGTACAGAGCCTCTTTACAACTCTACCGTTTTTCTAGATTGACAGCCTTAAAAACACAGTCAACAGTAGTGGCTTTTGCGTTTGCAAAATTTTTAGGCTTTTCTTTTATATACCGCTTTTGCTTTCTGTATATACAAAGACAAACGTCTTTTATGACAGCCACACGGCATGCGAAATTCCCAGAACGCACCGCAGCACAGCAGCAAAAGGAAGACAATAATAAAATATTTAGTATTTTGATCTGATTTACATATACAAAAAGTTAACTAGCTTTTCTTTCTGAGCAGCTAAAGCTCAATGAAGAACTGAGCAGCATAAAGCCTTATGAAAGTTGAAAGACTTTTGGAATGAAAATGTGTTTAAGGTCCGTTTAAGCAACAAAAAAAACTATGGGTTTTGCAAAATGCCCGTATATGTATTCCAGTAAACAAAAGCCGCCTTCCATAAACCCACTTTGGTTTGATGTGTGGAGAATAGAGATGAAATTTTGTTTAGTAAAGAGAAATTATTTATCATGCAGAACGGCAGAAGATTGAATAAATAATAAAAGGAATTCCCACAGTGTGTGTGTGCTTTCTTTTTGCTGAAGAGAAAGAGAGATGAAGACAAATTGGCGGAGAGATGTGCTTGTAATAATATTTACAGCATTTTGGCAGTTATCTACTTTTCATTCCACTTTGGCATACTTTTAAAGCCCAAATAGCTTGTGTTCTTTTTCCCCTTATCCAGAAAATGGCTATTGAATGTGTTTTTTATGCCCTCCTTTTATCTCCAATGCGCTCGGGGGCATGGCCTCTGAGCAGTAAACTAGCAAAGAAAAAAAATTTCCACTAATTGTAAATTATTTTGACGGGTGGAAAGATCAAAGGGAGCAATATAGTCGTGAAGTATGGCGTATAAAACAGGAGAGTTTAGAAAAAGAGGGATCGCTCTAGTAGAGAAATTAATTACTTAATTAATTTCCCTTTTGTTGTTGTTCCTGTTGCCCTCCCATATTATATTGCCAACCGGGCTTCATTCTTTTTTCCACAGCAGAGCATCATCATCATCAGTCGTAGTTTTGGTAGTAGTTAGCAGCACCAGAACAAGAACATGAAGCAGTAGAGTTGGGAGAGAGCACAAGAAGACAATAAAACGAGGGAAGCAAAAGGAATTTCATGTCTAAAAATAAATTTTCATTTAATCTTTGACTTGCGTAAATAATTTTGCCAAAGCAAGAGAGAAAGCCAGTTTAGCAAACTAGTGTAGATAGATGGCCATGTACATTATAATAGGAAGTTAAGCAGTAGTTTGAACTTTCACCAGTAGCATTTCAGTAGAAAAGTAGAAAAGAAAGTACATAGTTTAACTAAGGAACAATAAGAAAGTATATAGGAATGGGGATAAAATAACAAAAGAGACACTAGGAATGTGCCTGGTGAAGCAGGAAAAGGGAGGAATGTTGGCAAGAGTGTCGTGTTTGTTGGCGGAGGATGATGATCATGATGATGACGACTATGGCAAATGGTTATTGTTACAAGAACAGGTGTAACTTATCTGTGTCTTTTGGTGGTGGAGGTGGCATAGCGTAACATTTACTACTTCTTCTAGTACCAACCAATGCAAACAAGTTTTAGCAAGTTTTCGAAAGAAAAGAAAATGTGCCATTTTAGTGCTTTCTTTAGAAGGTTGAGAATGTAGGTGGTTGAACGGTTTTATTGTGTGCGTCGTGCGTAAAAATGAGGTAGGCTGTCAGGCTGTGTGTGTGGCATTGACCAAATTGAACAGTCACTATTTGGGAATTTCTTCCACCATCCATCCAAACTAGTAAAAACCAATCCATATACTAGTCTTGTGTCTGAAAGTGCAAGTACGTGTACAACAAAACCACCTTTAGAGCCCCATTCTTTATTACGCCTCGTCTACTTTCTCCTCCAAACAATCTGTTTGATGAGATTCAGCCGAGGACGCGGGGTAAAGGCAGAGAGAAATTTTTGTGAGAGCTCAGCAGGTGGAAAGTGGAAGAAAATAGGCGAAGGTACAATGTGGAATGTTTGTACAGGATAAAAAAGCACAAGACCAGGGATAATAGGACAGGGGCAAAGCGTGTCTTTTGTGTGTGAAGGAAATGGAGAATGGCTAAAGAATTTGAAGAATTTTCGGAGAAGAAAAGACGTGGCTGATTTGACGCACTTTAAGAAGTACTATACTGTTGCTTATTTTAGCCCAGAGGTAAGAAAATAGCCTATTTTCTCTCCTGAAGGCTAAAGGAACGCAGGCTGTGAAAACAGAAAATAGTTCACATTTCAGAGTTATTGGCTAGTTTTTTCTGTGCCGTCTCTGTTCTTTAGGAAACTGAAAAGGAAATAAAATGGACATTGACACGGACCCTGTAGACCGGAGGAATAATTTTCACCAAACCTTGAGTGTAGTGTGCACACATTGGCATACGCTTTTGTAGCCAGCAAGTATACACACACATTGTACGGTTTTTTCTGTGCAAAAAGGTATTATTACGGCGTGCACATTAAAATGTTCCTTTGGGTGTAATAACTCGCGTTACTTTTCTCTTTCTCTCGTTTATACTTACATGTATAATATGTGATGATGACGATCATTTTCTCCATTTTATTTCATCTTCTTTTTACGTAATACTTTTTGGGTAATAACGAATTATACAGCAGTGAAGAAAAAAGTATTAAAATAAACTTGCAAAGTTTTTCTCTCTCTAGTAGTTTACTAGGGCCACACACAACTACCACTGTGTTGTGTGTGTCGTCGGCATTTTGGCATTATTATCATCATGGCACGCAAAAGCCATAATAATGCTTTGACTCTCTGTGTGTATTCTGTGTGTCTGCATTCTTTACGAAAAAAACCAAGTTGGTAATAATACAGCAAAGCACACATAAATAGCTTTGCTGTTGATCCCAAAATGGCCATAAAGTGAAAGTGAAAATGATGAAGGCAGAGAGAGAATTTCTGGTAGACGGACAAAAAAGCAGGTGAAAATAGAGTACACACGTTTCTTACAAAAGATAAAGCTCGGAAGAGAATATTGTACATTCTTTTCTCTGCTTTGCTTGCCCATTTCACTTTTTACTTGACTGACTTTTCACCAAAATAAAAACCTGGGCTGGAGTTTTGTTACAGTCCACGTTATACGCTTTCACTTTTTTTTGGCAGACTGGTAGGTGTGTTGGGGGAAATTTGCAACATATTCACTAATGTTCCTTCCATTAAAAAAACAAAACACTAAAAGGTACACGGGCGCACGTTTGACTTTAAAAAAATAAGTAGAGGCGGATTTCAATAAAGGGTAAACCAAAAATATATCCACCCACTATCCACCACCACCACACACAATTCCCATCATCATCACAAAGCGGGCAAAGAGGGAGGAAAGGGAAACGACTTACATTTAGAATGGCAGGAGCGTAGCGTATTTTGGATTGGAAACAGTTAAACGGGCACCAAAAAAGAGAGTGATGTGATGGCTGTACCTTTTCCGTTTCCAGTTCACTGGTTAAACTTCTACTGTACAAAGCTGTAATAAAAACAGGGAGCGTAAGTATAAAGCACAACAATTCCATTTTGCTGTTACAACTTACAACAACACTGCTTTCTCCAGTGGTATAATTTTTAATACAAGTTTATTTTTTGCATTTTGTATTCCAAACCGTTTTTGCATATATTTTTTGGTATTATATAGGTAGCTATTCTCTCGGCGCGTTTTGGATATTATGTCCCAAGCCTTGTTCGCTCCCAGATAATAATAATAACCATTACAATAATTTTGATGGTAACGACACTCCTTTTATGATTGTTCTGTGACGTGGAAGCGGTGAACTAGATCGGCCATCACCGTCACCATTTTAGCCGTTACACCCGCATCAGCATATAAAGCTAGTACCCCACGAACCTCCAATAATGTATAGACCCGTTTTCTATTTTCTAGTACTGTTTACGCATAGATTCCCAGCATGAAGCTGGAAATAATTGACATGACGGTTTTTGCAACTTACTATACTTCTGTCTTGCTATCAGTTAGACTAGACTTTTTTCTTCTGTCAGGTCAAAACAGTCCACTTTATTTTCTCTCTGTGCTTTTTGCCTTTGTGCATCAAGGGGAAAGTTCCATATTTTTCCCGGTTTTGCTTTCCTCCAATCCTCCAGTCACTTTTCAGTCATCACATCACATAGTTGACTAAACAGAAAAGTAACGAGACAGGCGACTCATCTCTTTTCCATAAAAGGACACATCCACCACCACCACGGCAGCCGCCACCGCTATCAACAAAAAAATAAAAATAAATACGCCACTGGTTTCTCGAGAGTTGTTATCATTATCCATTATAATGCTTTAGTAGTACACAAAACGTGTATGGCCATTTCTCTCTATTCTCTCTCGGATGCTGCTTCTTTCTCTCTTTCTGTTTGTTGTTCTCTCAATGCTGCTGCTGTGTTTTGTTGGGATGATGCTCACAGAGGCGGAAACGGAAAGTGAGCATAAATCAATCGAACGAGGACACACAAGAGTAAAAGTGGAGAGAAAGAGAGAGGAAGGGAGAAAAGTGTGTAGAAATATGTGTATATTCCGCAGGTTTTTTTATTTACCCGAGAGTTGCATCATCATGCTTTGCTGGGCATTAGCCTACTGGTACACTCCAAACTCCAATCCACTAAAATATATTAGACTACATGATATCTGGGTTAGATGTTAGAGAAAGAAAATGATGATCATCATCGCGTGGAATGATATGCATGCAGTGTGGTGGCAGCATAAGCACAGCACCATCATCATAATAATAATCATCGTTACAACAAAACCAAACCAGAAGAATGTAGAAATAGCAAAACAGCATCGTGGCATTGTTGTTTGTTTATTGCCTAGCGCACCCCTCCAAAAAATATTCATTCATGGTACAGCTATAATATATTTTTACCTCAGACGCGGCAGAAAAGAGAGGATCGCATCAGTAACCACACCGTACGATATAATAAATGCTATCACACAATTTTCACAAAACAGCAAACCGCATCATCATTGCAAAAACTCTCAGCGAGAGAGAGGAAGAAGCCCTGAAAAAGCTACGGAGCGGTGGAGATCCAATGACGCGTCATTGACGGTACACCACGGTACACTACACGGCGACGACGATAGTAGCAGGACGTACAGGACGCGGGATTTTTTATGAAGAACGCGAAAGAAGAAAAAATATGGAATATTATGAAGTTTTTTTAGAGGGAAAAGGAAGAAGAATGGTAGTGCCTTATGATTATTATGATGATGATCACGGTTTTTTTGTGAAAGTTGGTAAAAAGTGGGATAGGACATAGGAGGAGAATGCGTGAATAAAAATGATAGGAATGTTGAGCAAGTAGAAATTACAACCTTGTCTGCGGTGAAGAGAGTGAAGGTTGTACAATGGAAATGATGTACCTTTCTTTATTCAGAGAAGCAAGTTGCGACTTTGCAGAAAAAATACAAATGTGAGGGTACACGGGCATCAGCAACATCAGCCGCACAGTTTAGTGTTATCATCATAAGCATGAAAAGTATGTAAATTGTAAAATGCATATAATAATAATAAAAGTATAAAAGAGAGAGAGAGAGAAAAGAGCTGAATTGGGATTATTGCTGAACTGGAAAGAGAAAACGTTCAATCTTTTTGCTTTTCATGCTTCCCTGCTGATATAAGTAGTAGTGAGAGAAAATATGGACATAAACTATAAATTTTTTGCAAAAAGGGGAAAGTTTAGTGAAAAATATGCGGAGAAAGCAGAGCTGGGCACGCAATGACGCAATACAACAATCTTACGTGAGGGGTATGAATTATTTATTAAAAGCAAAATCAATTTACCAGCTCATTTTTGAACTTCATATTGATCGCTATAACCTACTCTGGATTTTTTTATCTTGGTTAAAAATCCATTTTGAATTTTGTATATTAAGTTGAACCAGTGAACTTTTTAAGCTTAAGTTCAATTTTTTTAGCAAACTTTATAATTCGTGCCCATCCCTGTCTATATATTTTCGCATTCCAGCACATAAAAAATGAAGAAGGGAGTTGTTGTGGGATTGGCTTGAAGGAGAAAGTTGATGAGAACTGCAAATTCACTTTCCCTTTCTTTTCTCCTCACCGGATCCCCTTTGAAAAAATATTTTTATGCGTGCTTGTGTAAGTATTGCCTATAAACTATGTATTCTTCTTTCGTAAAGCTTATCATCTTATACAACAACAACAACAAGTTACATAATGATATATCCACTTTGCCCACTTTTTTATGTAATAAAAAATTTACTCTCCGGTGTAGTTTTTCCTTTTTTCTTTCATGTCAACTTTTGTGGGTTGGCTTTACTACATTATTACACAAGCATGTATACATTTATTATATTTCCGCAGTAGAAAAAATGGGCAAGTAAAAAAATTTCCGAAATAACAACAGAAGAACAAGTGTACTAATACAAGCTGACGTATAAAACGACTGGCAACAATAATAATAACGCGCACACAACCAACAACAGACAGAGACATACCGGTTTACATAAAGCTTAAATGAAGATTGAGCACTATGTTGTCATAAATTTCCTTTTTGCAAATCTACAGCATCAGCGCACATCGCATTCTGACAAAAAATAAAGTAAAAGTCGCATGCTATATATACCTATATTTTTATTATGCATAATACTCGCAACTTTCTACCGGAAGACCCTTTTTCACAATAATTTGTTAGTATTAAAAAGGTAAACGAACATGATGAAAAGGATAGAAGAAAGTACAGACACAAATATGATAGGATTCCCCCAGGGATTTTTCCAAGCCAGCAACTTTTTTTATTTCTACGTGCAGTTCGTTACCGTTACACCATTACATGACTATGTGCCGCATAGTATGCGGACTAAAATAAGTCTGCACCGGGTTTGCTGGCTTCACATTCATCACAACAGACAAACGGGATAACCTGCGGACGTAAGGAGAAAACGGAAATGACATTACGACATTCATGCACACACGTACACTTTTTTTAGAACTAAAACATGCCTATATACACGCGCGTTTAGTATCATCATTGGAAATCAGGGTTGAAAAAAACATTTCTTTGAGTTCTTACCGGAAGCAAAAACGAGTATAAGTGCTTGTTTAACAAAAGAGAAAGCAAATTCATTTAGAATTAGAATACGGTCCAATAGATCCAAGCACGTGACAAGGTTATCTGTTCATTCAGAGAAGTGATTTGAGAATTGGGATTGTTACACACAGCCTTGCTTGTTACCACGCTAAAAGATTGTTCTAATGATTTTTTTGTACAAAAATAGGATTTCAACTTTTCTCGTTCCACTAATTCCTAGAAGAGCTAATAGTCCTTTTTGTTTAAATTTGATTGAACAACTTTTTCGGGGAAGTTGTTGATTGAAAAATGTTGAAAAGATTTGTATGGGCAGATATCCTTATTTCTATCCCTTTTCCCCGCCGCATGAAAAACATGTCACAATTATTTGTTTGGACATGACGGAAAATATCCGCTGTGAACCTTTTACCTTTTCTGATAAATATAAAAAGGGGAACAACGTATCGGTTCCAGGGGAAATGTCAAACTTGTCTTTGAATTAATTCCGAGAAAGTAAAGAGCTGGTGAATTATTTAGTACTGGGATGCCGGAAAGTGCTATAGTTTATCTCTAAAGCGCATCCCGTTTCTATATCTCTCTTTATTATAAAAGCCGCTTTTAGTAAACACACTTTCATCTTCTCCACTTATTCTCCTAATGGAAAACTCCAAGAAGAAGATAGATGCAAACGCTTGTCTAAATACACACAAGGACACAAAGTCCCATGAAACAGGAACGCGGAAATTGTAAGTCCTTTGATGAAAGTCTCCCCTGAGAGATTAAAAACATGACGATGATGATAAGAAAATGCCTCCCAAAGAAGCCTTCTCTCTAACTGAACCGAGCAAAAAATATAAAAAACTCAGCAATTTTTTTTCTCTAAAAAATTCCAACAATAAGACTTTTATTTTCATCCCCACGCACAAATTTCTCTTTTGCTCCACTGCTCCACTTTCTATTCTCAATATTCAAACAGGCCAATCAGTAAAAAAGGATGGGAAGGTAAAAAAGAGAAAGAAAACACACCTTTTTCATATTCATATCATCGCACATCGTCAACAAAAACAGGATATTAGGCATACTTCATTTTTTACAAAAGTTGAGCAGGATATGTCCATTTCATTCCGGAAATTTGACTTGTCAAAAAAATGCCTATAGTAGTTAGCCATGCAAAAAAGTACACCAGTTACACAGTTTTTCAACTTTTTATTGACTTTCTCCGAAGCTCTCATCAGTGGGGTGCTTTTCCCATGAAATACGCACATTCTTTCTCTAGAAAATTTTGAATATTATTTTTTTCAACTATTGAAATATCGAAAATAGCTTTGAACAACACACAAAAATAAACTGTGTGACTAAGCCAGTAGTCATATTTGTAGAAATGGTAATACAAATATGGGCTTGTGTGTTGTATATTTTATAAAACGCCCATTTAAATTCCCCCGACTACTTTCTTTTCATTTTTCTTTTTCAAAAGCCAAAAATATAAAGCCCCCACAGCAGTCACACAGTCTCCAGTCCGTGCTTATAGGGTTCTTTGTGTACGTTTGGGAATTGTGCGCGTACACTTACACAGTTTTCCTTTCTTTTTTACCAACATTGCCATTCCCCTGTTGACTTTCTCCGTTGGAAGTTGGCTCTACGTGTGCTATATTTTTTTCTGGGCTTATTCTTCAGACTTATTTAGACAAGAAAGGTAAAGTGAAATGTAAATAAACAAAAAAGTATATGTGGAACAGACACACACATAAAAAATGTTTAAATATTTGTTTTTACCCATATTTTTTCCCTCACTCACACATTTTTGTATTCTAAGCTCAAGTTTGAATATTTATGGGTATGCATGTATAATTTACAAATGAATAAAGAGGCTTGTCCTTTTTGCAAAATTGAAAACACTGCGCCATATTCAGTCCCTGGGTGAAGCTTATCTAAAACTAGAGTCAAGAGTAGGTGGGTACTAAAATAATTTCTGTATTGTGTCAGTCCCCCAAGAGCACTTATAAAAGTTTCATCCATCTCTATAGCCAGAAAAAAATTAACAATTTTCTCTTTTCCCTTCTTTCCAGGTAGACAGAGAGAGAAAACGCCAACTCAGTGAAAAATTCCTAGAATACAATATGGCTTTCCCTGGAAGAACGGAAACAGACTCCAGTATTCTCCGATGGTAACGTTTTCTGAAGGCCATTCATAAAATCACTAGCCATTAGACTGGAAAGCAGAGGAGCGCATCAAGGAGCCCATTTTTCCGGAGATAACCTTCAGATTCCAGAGAGTGCTTGCAAAGTATATAAAGTGCAGCAGTGTGCAGAGAAGCAGTAAAAAACGGATTATTTGTCAACCGTCACGTTTCCATTTTTCCACACTATTTTCTTTTATCAAAGCCAAAAACGACCCTGAAGTTTCCAATCTCTGCTTGACTGCCGTATTCCTCAGAAACGTACATTTTTTTCCTGACAAAAATCATAGACCATACCTTCCCTTCAAAAACGACTTGGCGCTGAGTGGAGAGTGCACCTAAGTATTAGTCAGTGGGAAACTCATAAGAAAGCATTATCATCTTCCAACACGGCAGCAGCCCGTCGTCGTTATCATCACATGACCCCAGTTCTTGGCCCCATCGTCAGTTCTTCTTCTTGTTTCTTCTAGTCGCCTCGCCTTTTCTCTTCGCCTCGTTTCTCCTATCATTTTAATAATGACGACCATTACTTCTCCACTCTCACAACTGGTGAAAGCAACCTGCTTTCTCCTAGTGCTACTTCCTCTTGTCGACATGATTGGTAAGCAAAAAAATATCTTGATGATTACTTTTCTTCTCTTCTTCGCTTTTCTCATTTTGATGCTCATCATGATAGCTCTACACACACTCTCTGTGTGTCTGTGTATTATTTTCTTTCCTTTTCTCTCTTGCTTTCTTTTTTCTTTCTTCATTTTTTACACTGATTCTTCCACTCTCCATTTCACAGTAAAAGCCTAAAAGAATCAATGAATATTACGTTGTGAAAAGTTGCACATACTCACATACCAAAAGTTAGTAACTACCGAGTAGGGTGTAGTAGTGGAAGGAAGAGAATGCCATTTTGCTGGTCCGCTTTCATTTCACTTTTTGTTCCTTACAACCCAGCACCATCCCCAACCCAAAGAGCCATTTTTATAGGGAAAGTTTAGCTCACTAGAGAAAAGGCTGCCCTGCACACGGCACACACTTTACGTCAGACAAGAAAAATGGCCCAACTCTTTATATCGCTCTGGTATGCTCCTTCTTCGCCGTTGTCGCGTACTAGCAGTAGTAGCCTAGCGGAGGAAGAATCCGGCAAAGGAGGAAACAAGCATGAATGGTAAAAACGGACTTACTACTTTACTATATACCATTTTCCTTTTTGGCTTGTAAAATGGCAAGCCATACTTTCACCCTAGAACACAACACAGCTTTCTCTCTCTCTGAAAAATAGAAAGGGAAAAGGTCTCAGCTGGATTTGTCGGAGTTGATTCTTTCGGAGATATATGTATTCCTAAAGTGATCCTGCTGCTTTTTCTTCCTTTTTGGGATGATGATGATAACAGCACTACTAATAGTAAGTAGTGGATGCACACATTGCTGCACAAAAAGCAGCAACACTGGATTTTCCTAAAAAGGAGGTACAGCTACTACTATAGCTGCTGTTGCCCCAAAAAGATTAGCTCTGTTAAAATAATAAGCTGCCGCTGTTTTGTACCCGACTACTTCTGTGGGTGTTTCTACTTTCTAAGGAACTAGGCGCATATTATAATGGCACTGTATACACTCTTGGGCTTGTTGGGTTGATGATGATGGAAACAAACGGGTACTCTTTCTCTCTCTCACGGCATGCCTACTGACTAATGTCAGGGTTGACTACATAATCGTCATCATCATCATAATAATCCTTTCCCTTTTTCCGTCTCCCTTTAACTGCCACTGCCACCAACAACAAAAACAAGAGCTATATTTTTGGTGATGGCCAACTATAAAAAATGTATTTATGTTTAGGTACTCAACTTGCTGTAATATTATGTGTCTTGATGTCTATCCCTATTTCTGCTGCAGGGCCATAGCTCAGTGTGTGACCCTTTTTTCCAAGGGAGCAACAAAGTCACAACCAGATACACTTTCTCTCTCCTCTCTCCCTGCTTTCTCCAATTTGCAAGAGTGTCGTATAAAAAAGTGAAACAGGCGAGCATCGGAGGTAGTTCTTCCATACCGGCAATAATAAAAGTGAAGATTTGTGTCCCTCTTCTTCCTCTTTCTTCACATAAAGGATTTTGCATGCCTTTCCTCCCTCTTGTACTTTCACCCATTTCCTGTATCGTCTTTGCAGAAAAAATATCTATAAAAATTATATACTTTACAAGAGTATTATCCAAACGTGTTTCGGTATTTTTTTATTTCCTATATAGTTGAAAGAACTTTGGGGTATAGGCTGTGAAACTGCGAAAATGAGAGCAGCAAAGTAAACTGGGTAAAAACTGTGGAGAAAGCCAAGAGCCAACTTTTTGTGGGAATATGGGGAAAAGTGGTAGCCAGGGATTAAAAAGCTCGGTTGAGTACATCTCACATTACGCGTGAGAGAGAGAGGGAAAGAGAAAGTGTGTGTCTATCTAGCTATAATATTGCGTATAGTATTTTCAAGTGGGACCATAAGACCAGTGCAAAAGTGCTCGTAAAAGTTTCAAGTGTGTATTATTTTCGTCTTGAAGAGCAAAGTGTCTAGTCTAAAAAGTCTACACACATACTACACACTTCCCTTTTATTTTCCTTGGTGGCTTTTCCCTTCAGAGAAAATTCTCAAGTAGTTTACAGTTTTTCCAGCTGAAGAGGGACAGAACTCAAGAAGAAAAAAACGCATTTTGTGTGTGTAGCAAAAAAAGCAAAGCCAAAACATTATTGCAGCAGTATATAGTAGACGAGCCGAGAGAAAATGGTGATGATGACGAGATGATGATGATGATCATGATCATATGAGGAGAACGAGCTCATTAAATGGCTGTCTTTCCAGAGTTTTTTTTTCACTGAAGCAAATTTTCACAGAATTTCAACTCATAATGTACTCATGTGAATTCTCTCTGTCATTTCCATTTTCACTCAAAAGAATATTTTCCTACTGCTGCTTGATCATGTCCCGTTTCCTAAAAGTAGACATTTAGAAAGAAATAGCCATTTGAATTTTTTTGGCTCTGTGAAATAAAAAACGGACAAAGAAAGCATCTCACATTATTTTGGCATTTAAATAGCAGAAAAAGGATGAACTGTGTGCACACACTCAAGAATGTGTGGCATTATAAATGTATCCATTTTCATCTGGACTGGTTGTGTGTTCTGGACCCAACCAAGCGCTCAATGCGTTTTCCGCGTTTTTCACTTCTTCTTCTTCTTCCAGGGACCATTAAAAATTCACAAGAGAATATATTTCCCCTCTCTCCTCTTTTCTTCTCTCTCTGAGTTTAAAACAAAAGCCAACAAAGTTGAAAGTAGGCTAGAGGCTCGCCAAGAGAGTGAAATACCGAGTCCTCCGCCGATGATGATGATAGGAAAAACGGTTATTATTGCCATTTCTATTTTGTGTGCTCAAGCCTCAAGTCAAGTCCGCGAAGAGGTCGTGGCTATAATAATATTAAGCAATAATATTATATTATAGGGAATGGGCAATATTACAGGATGACTCTGTGAGGGAAATGAGCTTAAATATTGCGAAAATGCGGGATGTAAGCCTCTACTTCTCGTGTGTTGTGTAATTTTGTAATCTGCACAAAACAGATTGTTAGGAAATACACAGAGTACCTACTCAGCAAAAACGGGGGAAAAGGGAAACTGTAACAGTGAAAGCTGAACTCTCGCCGCCTATTTTTTTATAATGTGTCATTATATTACTCGTGCCGATCCCGTACAAGGGGTAGTAAATACTATGCCCAAAGTTAGTTGAGCGGAAAAATATTAAAAATGGGGTCATCCCCAAAATGCGTTTCACTTCCATGTGCTATTTTGCTATTAACTATTCCAAACATTTTTGCACAAAATGGTTGGGTGAACAACCCTTTACAGAAAATGAAATGGAAATTGGACCAAAAAGCCTTTTATAATCTGTACTTCTTGTTATTTGGCCATTATAACCCCGCTATATACACAAGTTTACTGTTACAGATGAAATCTCCCCTCCTTTTCCCTGTCTCTCACTTTCACCATAGCTTTCTCTCCTTTCCCCCTTCCATTCTTTCTTTTCATTGCTTGTCAGTCCAAGATAAAAAGGGAATGGCGACGACAACACAACACCAACATCATCAGAAAGAGCTTGATCGCATCGTTGTATCCTGCAAAAGCTTCCCTTTTCATTCTCCCCCATTTTCTGTTTTGTCTTTGGCAAAATTGTTCTACAGAGTAGATCTCTCTCTAATGTTCACACACAAAAGACATCAGACACCATATGCCCCATTTACTTACTTTATATACTTTTACAACATTCTGACATTTTCCTATCTGCTTTACGGATCGGATAGAAAATGGGAAAATTTTATTTGGCTTTAATGTACAATTTTGTTATATATTTTCCATACTGCAGCTGCAGCATTTTTGTGTACACAATTTTTGTATTGTTTATCCCATTCTCTATTTTAGTTTTTTCTCTGCAGCAATCTTTTTTGTCTTCTTTGCTCATTTTCCTCTTGTCTTTCTCTCTGTCAAGTCAATAATACATAGTCAATACATTTATTGAGCATTAACCTAGTTTACTTTTTGGGTGCGCGCAAGGAGTGGACCAATTTTTACAAATCGTGATCGAATTTGTAAGCATTGTCTATGTCCTAAAGCCTTATTTTACATGGATGATCACATCATCAAAATTTTATACGAGTTTAAACGCGCAGAAGATCCGAACAAAAAGAAGAAGTAAAAGTTTGACCAATTTTTTCACTTCTTGGCTTACACTCGCCATCTGAATTCTAAGTATTGTCTGTACCTTCAAGTATTTTTAGCCTTTTAGTGTACGTACCCCTTAATCTAAAACCTGTTTCCTTATTCCGGCCTTGGAACGGTGTTTGGTTGCCATTTATCCTGCTTAATAAAAATGCATTGTATGCAACCCCATGCGTATAGTGTACAAGGTACACAAGCCAGAAAAAAAGTTTTTGGTTAAAATTGTATAAAAACGGAAGTTTTCGCAAGAAGCAACACGTTCATTTTTCGCAAAACATGTCCCGCATATTTTCCTCTTGTTTTGAATCTGCTGCTGCACATCTCAAGAAGGAGAATAAAAGCATTGCCTAATTTTTTTGGGGTGTCTTGTCTGCATTGGCGAATATTACCGTTTAAAATGGCGGAAAAAGGAGGAAACAAGAGAGAGCGAGATAATCTAAAGTTGTGTGCTTGACCTAAATCGAGAAATGATAGGATATGAGATGAGAAGAGGACCGTGGTTTGTAGCGGTGGTGGTTGGTGGCACGGTGGCCTGTTCTGCTTTTTTTATTTTTGGAGGAAAATTTCATGCCAAGCAGCAGACTAGGCCATTATAACAAGCCATTATAATCTTTTTGTTGGGTTAAGCTACACAGCTACAGCTATTTTATTTAAACAGGGAGACTTGCTTGTGTGCACTGTATAATTGGAAGATGGTATATTGTGGACAACCAAAAAAGCTGGAAGGGAAACTTATTAAAAATTAAGTCAAGGGGAAATTTTATGGAGAGAGCAAACACACACAGGCAGAGGCGGAGAGTGTCATTTTAGTAAAATAATTTAAACTTTTTTCTTCTGCTTCTTTTTCCTGTCGGTTCTGTGTAGATGTCCGTGTGCAGTGGTACGTAATGTATACACGGCAAGCAAAAGAGAAAGTTTTATTTTGCGAAAATCTTAAGAAAAACCCCGCGGTTGCAAATATACTTTGCAAAATGCGGCTATGCTCTGATTTCCTCAACTGCAAACTGCGGTAGCAAGTGTGGCGCAGATAAGGCATTGAAAAATTAAGCAAGACAGGCGGATGGACAGGCTGAACAAGGGGATTTTATAGATGTTATTTGTTTTTCTGCAATAAAGTCTATATATAGCTTGGATGTATAATGACTTTAGCAAACAAAATTGTATTAAAACAATAAAGAAAAGTTTAAAAGGCAGACTGACGTTCTCTGTGTGTGCGGTAATGGTGGTGGATAAATAAATGGAAATAGTTTTGTTGTTGGCGGCAGTGGTGATGTGGTGGTTGTTAGAATGTATATTTATATGCCGGCGGTCTGGTAGGCATTCTGGCTTTTAAAAAATCAAAACCTATTATGTATTTTATCCTTTTCTCAGTATGCATGTTCTGAAGTTTTTAAGTTTTTCAGATAGAAAGGCAGTTAGTAATATAGACAGAATGTATACAGAACAAAGTTGAAAAGACAAAATTAAATGAGTTATTGGAAGAATGTTTAGCTGGAAACGGGCTGGTGGTGGTGGTGGCGAGAACATTATTCAGAGTTTTGTGGCAAAGGCTTGTGCTTGCGATGATGAGCGAGAATATAATGGCCCAGCTGGAAATCTCTCTAATATTTAATATGAAAAGTTGATAAAATATTGTATAAGTATAATATTTTGTGTAAGAAAGGAAAAAGGTTGATAAGAAATTATAACTAATAGTTTGGATAATTTGATAGCAGCAGCAGTAGCAGCAGTGGGAAAAAGTTTGATAAAGGACATTAAAGAGTTAAGCCAAGAGTTTTGGGCTTAATTATGGGTGAAAGTTTCACCTTTTTATTAATTTATACACTTTTGTGAAAATTTGTAAGATTTGTTGTTTTTAAAAAGTTGAAGTTTTGCATTTTGGATTTTTGAGAAATATCCTAGCCGTAAGATGATAAAAGCACTTGTAGTGTGCCAGACTAATTTAACAGATTCCCCTCCGGCGAGCCAATAAGCATATATACATAGTAGAATTACCGTAATTTTGAAATTGCATGTCTTTTTCCATTGAATTGCTTAGAAAAATGACATGTCTTTCCATATCAAACAATGGCTTTCACACGTTCCACCAGTCCCTTTCCAGCTTTTTTGACAACGCCAATTCCTCCTGGAATTCTAGTCTCCCATTTTCCCCTTTCTGGCATTTTGCACCAGTCTCCCAACAGACCCGATGCTTTATGAAGGTGCGTGCAATACGCACATTTTCTCAAGCCCCGTTTTATTTGGCAATCCATTCATTTCCCTGCCAAATATTAAGGTGTAGATGAGAGAGCCCCCCAAAAAACCAGCTCATTCAGAGAAAGGAACAACTCTATAAAGATGTAATGATTAGGTAGCCTTTTCCCTCATTTCAGTTTTCTCTCTCTAATGCTACTACTATCCTGTCATCATTTCTCTTGTCTACCACTGCACACTACTACACACACTTTACTTTCAAAACTCTTTCCCATTCCAACAAAAGATAACACACACTCACGCTTTTGTCTTTCGTCTTGTCTTGTCATCCAAACGACTACTATAGTAGGAGGAGGACTACAGGACATGCTATTATCATCTTGTATCATCTTTTCCCAGATAAAAACTTTTCTCTCTCTTTTGCTTGCGTAAAGTCTAGACTTTCACTTTTTTGCCCAACCAACCATACCATCATCCCAAAAACCTCTTTTTACCACCACACCTGCTACACACGTATTCGTACTACATCTCTGTAAAAAATGTACATATTTTTGGCATGTGAGTCTCTCTCTGTATTCTTATTTTTTCCCCTTGTTATTCTTCTTTCTGCCCAAGAAAATATATGGGATGATAGCCTCACATTTCTCAATTGTCACATGAACAGCTCCGTCCAATCATTTTTTACGACTTCCTCTCTCCGTTTACAAAAATCCACCCCGTCACGCACCACAACTCTTCAGAAGAGAAAAAAACGCACTTATTTTATCACCTCCGCCACTACCACTACTACAGCAGCTGTCATTTTCCATGTTCATATCTTTTCATCATTTTTTTCCTTCCTTCCTCAAAAAAGAAACATTTTTATTCATTTCTTTCGTTTCCTCCTCCTCCGTCTATGCACCTTACACAATTTACACACAGGCCATAGAGGACTTTCACTTTACCACCATGTCGTGTCACGCCACATCTAGCAACCAAACTCCAGCAGATGCAATTTTCTGTCATGTTTTTACATAATATTTTTATTACTGCAGCAGCACAGCACAGTAATAGCGCTGGAGTCTCTTAAATATATACCCTCCTGTTTTATTTTTGATGATCAACTCGCCACACAACTCATGCACTCTTTTTTACATGGAGTAATTTTCCCTGCGAAAATAAAAAAAAAGAAAATCCTTTTCTCTTTTCATAATAGTCTGTTGTAACTATATACATTTTTTATCTTCCCCGTGAGCAAAAATAAATATGTACGTACGTACACAAGAAAAAGATGAAAAGAGGGAGAGGCTCCACACACACAGCATCCGCACACATCCTTCCAAAAAAACGGCGGTGGTGAAAAGTAATGGTAACCCATTCCAATGAATGTAGCAAGACCACCCTAGAAAAAAATGAAATGACGCTATCAACTATAGTCTCTACCTCATCTTCTGTTCCACCTCCTCCTCCTTGAAAAGAGAAAGCTGGAGAAAGAGAGAGTAAAGTAACATGGACATGTTGTCTGAGTAAGAACATGAACCTATTATCCTCCTCCTTTTTCCAGCTACCTTGTACCACCAAACCAAGTCATAGTAAATAACTTACACTCTTGCAATCTACCTCTTTAGGCTCATTTTTTGCTGGACTCATTCCAGTGGGCCGTTTTCATAAATTAACTCATCGGTGCTACTGCTGCTAGTGGTGGTGGTGGTACATAGCACCAGCACTAAAAATAGCTGCAGCCACCAAAAAACCCCGTTTTTTACCTAAAAGCAAGTCAAGTGAAATGTGCAAATGACGAACAAGATGAGTAAGAGAGAGAAAAGCGAAAGGCAAGATTTTCCCCGTTTAAAAAAATGATAAAAAGGAATAAAAGAGACTAGAGAGAGATGCCAGCGATGAACATGACTGCTGCTAAGAAAGGTGTATGAAGAGAAAAAAAACTCATCTTTTATGCTAATAATATTGACAGCACTAGCTACTACTTTACGTGTCTTTTTTATAAAGTCTGCTGTGAAAAACACGCACAGGCTCATACCAAATAGCAGGTTAAACTAAACCCCAGTTTTTTATCAGATCGTGTGAGAATGATGATGATGTGTTCTTCTTGGTTTTTTTTGTAGAAAGTGAAATATCTACTGTGCCTCTTGTTCCGCTATTTGCTTTTCACTTTTCTTCATTGTGCAGCGGCAAGATAGTTGGTTTTTTTAGTTCTCCTGCTGCTACTTGTCTCTCTAATTCTCTCCCCAACTCATTCACAACTTGTTGTTCATAGTTCATACAGAACTTTAGTACAAAGCTCTGAGAAGAAGACACACAGAGCGCGCATAATATATAATATGCAGATGTAAAAGACTCTCTGCTTGTTTCCTTGTTCGTCGGAGGGAAAATTACTAAGAAAGGAGAAAGAAAAAATGGGAGAAAGCGTTCCACTTTTCTTGCTTTCTTTTTTGTACTTGTCCTTCTTGTCATTATAAGTTGTGTTGTAAGCAGCACTTTTCCATTCTTCTTTTTTTATACAGACGTATTATCCATAGTTTTTTGCAAGGAGCATAAAAACCTAATACAATATCTGCCTACTTGGTTTTGTTGTGTGTGTACTTATGTGCCCGCTGCATAAATGAAGCTGGATTCGTGCCAACACCAACAACAGCAAGAAAATACTCCCTTTTTTCATCGCTTTCCATTTTAGCTCATTTAAAATCCGTCTTTATCCTGCTTGTGTTCTGTTCTCTATTTTCTCTGTCTGTGTTTTTATGGGTACCTCAATCTCCTCCACACACACAGAGTCCACACTATACACAGTGTATTATATTTATCCTAGCCACTAGTGAATACCTACGCATTTTCATCTTCCACCTCCCTTGAAAAAAGTGCTGGTGCTGATGGTAGTGGCATGGCATTAGAATATCTTGGCATTTAGCAGAAATCGGGAGAAAGGATGGAACCAACTTCTTCTGGTGGCGGATAGAAAAAAAAGTGTCATGCGGTTTAATGGCCGAATATTATTATTCTGTATGAAATGTTATGGCGGTTGGTAAAGTGATGAGTAGAGAAAGAAAACGGCGCGACGCGCGGCCTGCTAAATGGTCCCAATCCGAACACGGCTTGAAATATACAATTTTTTGTTTTGTTTTTCTTCTTCTTCTTGGAAAGCTTATACAGTCAGAGAAAAAACCAAAGGCACGACAAAACGACGACAACTTCCACTTTTTTCCTAGCACAAGAGGTTACACTCGGAGAATTTTGTCGAGAAGGATGGAAATGGGCAAAAAATGTGTGTTTGCTTGAATGAAGATGAAGATGAGTGCGCGGCTTCTGTCTGTTGTTTTTTTCTAAAGATGTTCAGAAAAGAAAAGAAAAAAAGTTGGAAAAAAAGAATTTGACGGTGGTGGTACTATAGCGTGTACATATTTTTTCTTGGAAAGAGATGCTCGCTGATTATGATAATCCATTCAATCAAAAAGTTGGGTAGTCCTCTTCAAGGAAATCTGAGGTTATTTTATATATAGTTTTTTTGTTCCGTCTGGTCTGGGGACGACGGGTGGGAAAAAAAGTAAATTTGGTGGGGAATGCTAAAGGTTGATAGCACAGGCAAAAAGGATAAATATAAAACGTACGGAGAAAATGATAATGGAGTTTGGCTGGGATAGCGTAGTTGAATTTTGAACTCTTTAGAGAAACGCGATTCCATAATATCCTTTTTTCTATTTAGAAGAGAACGGTCTTTCAGTAAATGGTGTGCGTGCAGAAGATTTTAAAGAGATAAATATAAACTTCTAAAGAGGATTTTTTTTAAAGACGCAAAAAAAACTTTAAAGTTTACTTAGCCGACTTTGCTATTCCACTGTCTGGGTTTTGTAGATGGTGATTGTACAGGGCAGAAAAGCGCGTGGGAGTGGGAGGATAATCTAAGAAAATTTAATCATTTCGAGAGTGAGAGCATGTCTCTTGACTCGACAACAAGTTGAAAATCTGGGAGTAAGCTGCACAAAAGATGAGAATCCATTTGGTAGAAAGCTATCTCATTTTTTATCAGCACGCATGAAAGATATGACACGGTAATGGCAGTTCATTCTCTAATGAACAAGCTCTCAGATTTTTTTAAAAGAAAAAAGTTTTAAGATTTTCCCATTTTGTCTTTTGCACGGGCTCTGTGTATTCTTTATATAAATGAATGCAGTTTGATCTTTGAAAGCATTTGGGGCTCGTGTATGTGTGCAAGTGAAATCCGGTTTACACACCAAAAGTTGATGATGAAGTGTGCTGTAAATCAAGCGACTTTTTAAATGACTTTTTTTTAAAGAAGGGGAATATGTTCTTAGGGTAAAATGATCAAGTTCAAGGGGAACTAGAGGACAAGCACAAGCGCACGTGTTTCTGAGTGTGTGCAAGTGACAAAATGAAAAAATGGAAAGAGATTTAAAATATTAATGAATGGGTTATTCTGTCTCCTTCTCACCCTGTGTCTGGTTATGTCGTTTAAAAGGTTTTCTCATCAAAGTCTCTAGCGATAAATTTTCAATAGACTTTTGCTCTGTCTGCAGATAGTTTAAAGCTTATAATAGTTTTTAATCTTGTCGTATTTTGCAAAGTTATTATTACAAAGTTTAGTCAACATTTGTGTAGTAGAGTGTGCAAAGAGCATCTTTCGAAAATGGAAGTTGATTAGTTTTGGAACAAAATAGATAAAAGGGTAAATACTCAAAACCCTTGTCTCCTTTGGTACTAGAAACATGTAGGGATTTTGGCAGAGTGCAAATTTTAATAACTTTTTTTCCTGTTTTTATAATGGCACATGATAAAGATGAATCTGTGCCTATTACCAGAACCCGAATTCAATTCATAAGTAAACACAACAGAACAAAAACGCTAAATTCCGTTACAATTTTATATAGAAAGCAAAGTGGAATACAATAGCTAGAGATTATCTTCTTGGGACATGAAAACCCAATTAGCATTTGTAGTCCCTATCCATTCTACTATTTCATTTTAAGTTTGTGCACTTCCATTCCACTTGTTTAAAAATACTACCCGAAGGAGATTTTCACTTTCTTAGATAATACTGCACTCATCGTAAGAATTTATTTCGCAGAAGAAAAAATAATTCGCAAAAATTAAAGTATTGTAGGCCTCAGGGAATAATATCCTGTTCTTCTTTTCTCCAAATGCATAATAAGATGTTATATAAACAAAGCTCCCACGTCTCTTTGGGGAAATAACGCTTGACTGACTTTCCCTGCTCTCCTTTCTTTCTGCAACAATGCAAATACTAGGTAAATAGTTAATACGCTTTTAGCACAGGCAAATAATGCACATCAAGAGATTATATTACCATTTCTCTTTCCCTTTCACTCCACTCAACACTCAACACCCACGCAAAAATAGGATACATGTATGGCTTTTGCTTTAATTTAAATTGACAGACAGATCTGTCTCAAATTTCAACACAAGCATATAAATAAATACCAGACACTAGAGTAGAAACTAGAGAAGGAAATAAGCGTGGGCTGTTACAACTTATAAATAGTTGACACCCTCCATGAAAAAATGACTACTGTTACAAAAAAGTTTTTTTCCCAGGCAGGCATTAACATCCTTGGGAAAATAAACTCAAGTGGAATCTCGAGATAAATCATAATCCTCAGAAAATAATAAATATTTTAACCCTAACAAGAAGAAATCATAGCAGCATACATATTCTACTTGAGAGAAAGTGGAGAGAGTGGTAAAAGCACACATTTTTTTTCTGCTCGATATCCTGTCATCCAACTACAAACATGTACACACGTCCCATTCAATTCAACTCAACAATCCAACCGTATTTTTTGTACTGTTCACGCCTGTCCTGTCGTTTCTGTCTGTCAGGATAGTATGCAAGGTTTTTTATTTCTATCTCTGGCCTATTTCATTCAGCCCATCTCTGAAGATCAGATGAGATTGCTGTCTGTCAAGTGTCCGGGTTGTCAAAATTGTTCCACTTGAAATGATGTACACACATCTGTGTGTGTAGTAGTAATAGTACATGACAAGTACCTATACCTCTCTACATATTACATTAACCGATATTTCTTCAACTCTTTTTTTTCTTTCCCTGAAAGTTGCATTATCGCTTTCTCCAATTCTCACGCTACATTTGAAACTGCCAACGGGTGTGTGTCTATGTGTGCGTAACTCAAGAACAGGGAGCAAACCGCAAAAAGGAAAAATCAATTCCTTTCTGGATAAAGTTACTATTTTGCCACCGCACTTTTCCACTATTTTACTTACACTTGTACCTACACCTTTTTGCAAAGTGAAGTGAAGAAAAAAATTCGCAATTTCATTTTTTCCCTTTGGCTGTCTACTCGTTTTTATAGGGATTCAATATACTGATTTCCCATTTTACTCTAACGGAATGTTTGCTCTGAGCAAATTGGGTGTCTACTCCCAATCCCTTACACTTTTTTCTACTTTCTCTCACTTTCTCTCTGGTTGTGTGTATCTGCAGCAAACAAATTAATCCTCTAGTTTTTCACTACACATTTATTTTTTCATATAAAAAATCTAAACATGTTCCCCGTTTCCGCGCGAGAATCTCTCTTTGTCCCTGTCGGAGCCGGGAAACTGTACCATTTATCTTTATTGCATTAATTTCTCTCTCTCGTTTTCTCTGTTTGTAATTTTTCCACTATCTTTTCTCCTTTCTCCGGTCACAACATTATTACGTAATTTCTGGTAGTGTTGTTTGTTTTTTGTGTGTTGCGCTCTGCATGACGAGAGGAAAATTCCACATGATCTATCACTTTCATTTCCGTTTCACTTTCTCCACCAAACACACACTCACCATGTCCATGATTGTGTGTGTACGTAGACGTCTCTGTTTTTCCGTTTTTCAGAGTAATAATAGTAATAACAATAATAATAATATCTGCTATCTCGCACAATTCATGGATGTTTTTGCTCCGTGGCGTAGTGGAATTGATGTGGCGTAAAGACAATCCTGACGTGACTGTCTAGTGCAGTGAAAGGAGAAAGCGGCTCTGTTGACCAAGATATTTGCTAATGCAACCTGAAAGGGTTGTTCAAACTCATTCTCCCTGCCTGTTTGTCCTGTCAGCATTGTTTTTATTTGGGTCCTGCTCCCTATCTTCTGCTGGTCTCTCTGGTCTGGTCGGGTGTGTAAGTTTACATTATGCCCACACACTACTATTCTCTCTCCAGAGAGATTTTTTTAACATGATGGATAATGGACGTGGTCCAGACTTACACCCAAAATATGTATTTACTTTAAGTAAACACTTTTGCAAAAAAATACATCTCTGCCGCAAAAACTCTGTGTGTTTGGTTGTGTGGAGCCGGGTTTTTGCGCGTTTGGGATTTGGGAGCCGGGTTACTACATTTTTTGTTAGCTTTTTATTACATAATATGATCTAAATTGACCTTTCCTTCATCTCTCTTCTGATAGCAATTTTTTTGCAGGTTTGTTCAAGTGTGTACAGTACACATATTATATATCCCACAATATCCCTTTCCATTCACATCAGGCAAATTATATGGTAATTCTAGATTAAAAGGGGAAATTAGTAGAGCGAAAGCGAGAAACTTTTTTTTCTTCTTGGGCTCATACCAAACCAAAAAGGCAAAGAGAAAGTTTTTTTTGCAAAAAATGTATATTCATCCTTAATACAAGCATATTATAGATACCTCGCTCTTCTGTTGCAAAGTTTTCTGGTGTGTGTTCCACTTCCACTTTAGCGCCCATCACAAACTACACACACCACCACCATACCGCTACCATACAACAACTCTCTCCCTTCATTTTTCTCCCGTTTTTTTGAGCCGAAAGCTACTCAAGAAAATGGGAACTGGATTTTGTTGAAGTCGACAACTTGGTTCTCTTCTTATTATAATAGCTTCTCTTGCTAATATTGTTTTCTCTTTTCTTATGGAAACTTTATTGGAACATGATCCCTTATAACATTTTGGTCTGATGGATAAGTACATTTATTCCTTTTATCGCTTTTATACAATTTGGTGTATGTAGCAGAGAGTCAGAGGAAGAAGAAACCAGAGAAAATATTATTTTCTTGGCAGAGCTCCAGTCACTTCCAAAAACAGAGAGTGATATTAACTAATATAAAGATTACAAAGCATTCATATTCCTATTACTAGTCCACACAGATGTACCTAGAAGAAGAAAAAACCTAGCGAAAACATATATACACATCCTCTTGCTCACTTTCAAAATATTACTCACTTTTCTCGTCTAGCCAGACAGTTTTTGTTCCGATTCTCAGATTCTGATGCTCCGTTGTGTACAAGGACACATGATCTTCCTCTTCTAAAAAACTCCCATGAACTTGCCGGTGGTGGTGGTGGCAGAAAAGAGATGATGTTGATGGGTTTTTTTCTCTCTGGTGTAAGTAGTACGGAATCCGAAACTTATGTGGATATAATCTATCCAGTCAGTTTACTAGAAGAACTTTAGAGAAAAACAGAAGTTTGCGTGACTCCTCTCTCTCTGTCTGCCATACAACCACCCGTTTTCCTCTTTTCTCTTCCTTGTCATCCTCCATTTATTTATTTTTTCTCTGGTCTTCTTTCACTAGCCCTTACGCTTACTGTAACACTGATGATGATGCCATTGCAAGAATTAAGCTGACAAGCCGCCAAAGTGAAAGTCAGTAAGTAAGCTTGTTACACAGTTAGAACAACACACATCCAGGCTTAGTGAGTGTGTTTAGGAGAAAAAAGGGTTGTACCGCCGGGAACTTGTCCATTTTCCAACACCATCATCATCTTCTTTTGCCCTCTTTGCCATCACCACCAGAAAAAAATAAAATGAGAACACACGTAAATACCCGCACATTTTAATCCTTTTTCTGTGCAGGAGGACCACATCATCAACATCATCATCAAACTAGATAGATAGGTTCTTTCTTTTTTGTGCGGTTTGGCAGGCAACTTTGTTGCTTTGTGTGAGTTACTACCATTTTCAACTGAAAGCAAAGCGGAAAAAAATGTGGAAGGAAGGAAGGCATAAAAAGTTTTTAGGAAAAGCTTAACACTTTCCTCTTTCCACACGCAGTGTACAACTGTGTAAAAAATATGCTTAAGGCTTTTCTCGCGAAAAAAATATAGGTACACTTTTAAGCAGGACATTGTACTCCACCACAAAACTTGGTATACTTTTTCTGACTAAGGCAATCATACATTTTTTCTCTCTGCGGATCACACACACAATCTACTACACAAAACTACAAACCTATTTCCTGTCTGGGTTTAAGTATTGGCATTTTTATTATTTTCCACTGGAGGAATTTTTTGGCTTCTGATGGCAATGATGTTTTTTTCTTCTGTGCGGTGATGGTGATGGCAGTGTAAGCGGATGATGGTGATCTTGATGATGATGACGACGACGAGACGCTCCAATAACTTTGCTATATGTATATCCTTTTTTCTCTTCTTTCTCTCTGTAGAAAAAGTTTATATTGCTGTAATAATAATAATAGTAATGGGGAAAATAATACTTGGTAAGAACTATAACCCAAAGAAAGTTGACTAGTGGATGGTCATTGTATTTTTTTGCTAGTAAGAGGAGGATCACTGGACAAAACTCCGGTGTGTGTGTGGTTGTGGCATGGTGGTCACTTCTACTACTGGTCGCATTACACATTACTTTTTTATTTCTGGCTAAAGAACTTGTTCTTCTTTGGATTCTCTTCTGACCGCAATAATCATTACAAGCGTCATCAGCAGAAAACGGCGGTGGTGGTAGTTGTAGCAGCCGCAACAAAGCACATTTTTCTTTCTTTTTTCTTTATTGAACTGATTGTGACTTTTTTTGCAGAATGTTGAGAATTGGCCAGTAGGTCACCCTTGCAATAATAATGATAGAAAAAATGGCAATTCTGCTTGGTAGGAAGCCTCGTAATGATGCCCGCCTTGAGGGAAAATAATGAGGTGGAACTTTTTACTACTGGAATGGAATACAAAAAAAATGTTTCTTTTTTTATTATATTTTATAGATGAGCATCAAGCCAGACGGGAGGCAAACGGAAGGAAGAGAACGATTCTGCTGGACACAGGTCAAGTATTTGCGCAAAAAATGGATAATGGCACTATTAGCCCCACAGCACCAGTTGTTGGTCATACAGGCTTGGGTGGACCCACAAGAGCTACCAGAAGCAACGATATCTGGCCGGATTTAGATCCCACTGGGTACAACAACAATGGACCATCTCCTTCCTTGCTACCTTCTTCAGGAATGTCGGCGTCATCATTTTTTTCATCATTGTCAACTCATCCCTATTCTGGCGAAATTACCCGGGGTGCTTCTTCAAGCTCTTTTATGCCCACGTCTGTATCCAAACGACATAGGCACGTACCACAACAAGCCAGCAGTACAATGCTGATGACCACAGTAATCAGCGCCACAATGCCCGCATCAGCGGCAACCATGCAGCAGCAGCAGCATTCCTTCCATAATAATCATCATGCTGAGAATAGTCACCAGAAAAAGAGTCCATTGGTAGTGGAGCCTCCCGTTTCCCTTGCCGTGTCGTCCTCATCCTCGTCCTCTTCCTCGAGAAACTCGGGACCCTACTTTGAGGCGAACAAGACGACAATCAGCCTTTCCGCCAGAGAGGGACAGACTGTATTGCTAGACTGCGCTGTGGCCCTGCTTCAAGGGAGAACGGTAAGGAGACAAAAGTTGATTCATTTTTAATAAGATCCACTTGTAATCCATCCCATAATCCCTACCTTTTAGACATGTCATTCTTCTAAATTGCGCTTTTCCATTTTGTGCCGACAAAAGGCAAATTAATTTCAAATGGATGTCAAAACGATGAGAGAAGGTGTCAAAGGAAGATTTAAAACAAGTTTAAACTCTCTTTAGCTCATCCACTGATTAAATACGCTTAGAGCCACCGCCACACCTATTCCAGGTTAACTCAAGCTCATCACATTCCCATTTTCATTTCCCCAGAGTCTCAGAACCAGAGATAAGGTTCTATGGCATGCTGGTAAAAGTTAAAAAGGTTGTCTACCTTTTTTCCTTTCTGAAGAACAAGAGTTCATAGCTCTCTACCAATTTACTCCGAAGAAACTCTTGACGTTCAGCCATGCATATTTAACCGTGTGGCATGTGGCATGAATCACTAATACATTTTCACCAATCCCGTGTTGTCCTCGCACATCATTTTCTTTTCTTCAAACGGGGCAACTTTAGACACATTTTTTCTCCCTACTGTTACATTATTTATAAAAATACTTGTGCAAAAAAAGAAGAAAAACATCAAAACATGTTTTCCTTTTTGTTCTTCTATCGTCATCCACGTTTTAGTTGCGGAATCACGGAATTTTCTCACATCACCCAGCGCACAAAAACAAGAGCAACACATATGGCCTATGGTCTTATCATCTTGTACATCCGTTTCCACACTTTTTTACTTGGTCCGTTTGTATGTAATATATTAAACATGGTGTAGTCTTTCGTGCCAAAATATTCTCATACCTACCTAGCTTTCACCACTTTCACCGTGCTCAACTTTCTGTTACAACCCAATAAACCAAACGTTGCACTCGCCAGCAGCAGTGCAAAGTACAAATATAATTTTATTATGAAGGGCCAGCTTTACTAAAATGGTAATAACCCAGTAGTCGACTTTTCTTTTGGACTTAGTGTCTCAGTTCCCACTGAATTAATGTGCTAGCAAAGTAGTATATCATAAAACATGATCATGTCTTGTAGCCTGTTACTCTGTTCCTCTTTCTCTTCTCCGGGAAAATTATTTATGTTGCGTTGTTATCATTATTCTGCAATATAAATATTCCACGTAGGTATTACCGTCTAGTTAGGTACGTCTTTCACTTTTCCCAGTACCTCCGCTCTCTGTCTGCTGAAAATTGAATACTAGCATTACAAGCAAAAGAAAACGAAGCCAAAGTGAAAGTAGCAAAATGGGGAAGCAATATACAAGCTAGTAAATGCGGACTGCAAAAAGGAAATTAAATTTGAAGAAAATAAGAAGCCCTGCACTTTCACTCTGGTGTTCTATTGATACATGAGATTACACAGTACGCTTGCTACTACTGCTGCTGGTAATGCTCTCATATGACTCATCATGATTACCATTATAAATGACAGTCTAGCCTTTCTCTTGTCTATTGGCCTTGCTCCGTACAAAATTTTGCAATAAAATGAAAATGCAAAAGAGACAAAAGCTGTTTGCCTTTTTCCTTTTGAAAAAGCCCATCATTATTATTTCCATACTACTACACTGCTATTTTCTACCGCTTCTGCCAAAAATTTTCGATTCATCGACTTTCCCTTTTCCCTTCTTGTATATTTTCCTAATATATCATCATGGACTGGTTTTCAATGGGAAATTAAATTCTACTTGGTTGAACCTCCTTTCTCTCTGGGTCAACATGTTGCTCCTTTTCATCTTTTTCTCTGTGTCCTCTGTCCTTCATATCAACATCACACAGAGAACCCTTTCTCTCTCTCTCCGCTTTTTATTGCCTTAGCCCTTGTCTGCCCCTTTTTATCCAGAACAATAAACTTTGGTGAATAGGCACACTGTGTGTGTAGCAGCAGCAGCGACAGAGTAGAACACTTCTCATCATCATTCATTTTCAAGGGGAAATGACAATTGGACCTGGTGGATGGATATCCATTTCATGTCCTGCTATTATGATGCTATGGCATGGCGTTTAAGTGCTTTCTCCATACATATTTTTTGGCACGGTTTATCCACACACACATGCATATATAGTAGCACACAGCTACTAAGGTGTAGGTATACACAATATTCAAATTCCCATTTTATTCCCAAATACGCCACGTTTTAATGAATTTTGGCAAGTGTTGTCGTTTTTGTCCCCTTTCTCCCTCTCTCTTTATCCTATTATTTCTCTCTCTCATCAAGGGAAAGTTTACTTTCTCTTTTGCTTTCTCTTTGGGAATTTTCATTACTTTTGGTGGTGTATTTTGTGTAGTGTGATGATGTGGTGGCATTTTTGGCACAAAATGGGCCATATAAGTGAGTTAGTATGTAACCAAACCAAACCACTACCACACACACACTTTTCTCTCTTCTTTCTCTCTCTTTCCACCTCTCACTCACTCATTCCCAATTACATCTTTTATGTTGTTTCTCTACCATTTCGGCACAGGAATAAAAGATCGCTTTCTAGAGAAAAACAAACAGAGCTTGGAAAGCGGTGAAAGTAGAGTGGTGGTGGTGATAGATACCTCATCGTTTTCTCTCTTTCTCTGTTTTTTGTAACACTGACATTAAAAGAGAGAACGAAAAAAGGCCACATTCAAAACCCAGAGAGAAACAATACCGGGGTGTATTTTTTGTAGTCCACATTTCCTTTGTTATTTTTTCAATGAATCTACCACAGGGCGAAAGTAGCACTTGAGGCTGTTCTCTTTTTTCAAACGGGTTAATAAAGCAAAAAGGGAAAAAAGAACAGTATTTAGTATTATTTTTAGGTAGTCCTTCTCCCCATATATTCACTATTGGATCATAAGAGCATCATGGGAGCAACAACACCGGTTGCACCTTTGTCCTTTTGAAAAATGAAACTACTTTCTCTCTGCTGCGTGGCCACTCAATTGACAAAAATATGTCATTGTCCATTAAAATGGATACCACTTCACACAGCAGTCAGCACAGAGTTCTGACTACATGTCCCATAGCCAGTTTTAATGGACATCACCCCATCATGCCCATACGTGATTACCCCCTCCATGTTTGGATTTTCAGGTAATAAAAAATATTCCAGTATTCTTCCCAGCCGCCCGTCTCAATTTACTTGATAACTGCTGCAGAGTATTCCACTTATACACTCCACCAGTTTATCTTTATTTTGTGTAAAAGGCAAGGCAGCACACTCCGCACTTCAAATTCTTAAGGCATTATTATTAAGGTCTTAACTTATTTTTTTCTCAGAGAGCCTGCTGTTATCCCCTAAAATATTAACGCGGTAGTAGTAGGTATATAAACCTGTAAAAGAAAACATGCTGACATTTTTTCTCCCTCTCTCTATTTGTCCGTTATGCACGGAAAGCTAACACCTGCACCCAATTTTTTTTACACCACACACCGTTGTTCATCCACGGGCCAGCAGCTTTCTCTTTTTCTCCAGAATGGAATAAAAACGCTTGTATTCCCCAAGCGGAGGGCTTTTTACGAATCTCCTTTCGTATTCGGGTGATGGCTCTATTTTTCATGGGATACACACTGGTCCTTTTTGGCTCTCTGGCACTCGGCAAGACAGAGAGCGAAAGAACATTTCAAGCAGCTATTCTTCCCACACGTTTTCTTTTTTCTCTTGCGGCTATACAAGGACTAGGTAACCCGCTGCTGATGCTGAACAAGCTTTTATTTTTCTTCGTCTTCTTCCTGAAAGTAACAAATTTCCCCTGAAATCTCCTCATTTGCTCCCGTTCACTCTTACCTTGTGATCCTTCTTGTTTGACTATACAGAATAGAGGCTAGGTATACATTTGTATATGCAACGCATTCCTTTAGAAACATCTCTCATCTTTTATTCTTCTTTGTAGAAGGATATACAGAGAGCAAACGAGAGAGAGAAAGAGTTTAATACATTTTGACTTAGGCAGCTATATATCTTACTTTACTTGCTACAGAAAAGGAAAAAAAGACACAAAGATGAAAATGACATGGCATGTTGCTTGTTGGCGGCTTTGGCCGTGTAGGTACAAGGTACAAGTACAAAAAGGTGGTTTGGTAGGTACTACACACTACTGGCAAAACGAATCTCGTGTTATTTTTTTCTTCCGCTTTCACTCTTGTCAACTGGGTGTGTTGCCCCAACACATTTCAAAGCACTGGGTTGTGATGTACAAGTGGGAAAGAAACACGGTGAAAGTGAAATGCACTCCACACTCCACACAATTTTCTTCCAAAAAAGTACGATTATTATTATGCTTTCATATTTCAGTCATGTTTTTTTACTCTTTATGCCTCTCCTACTAACATTACAATGCAATTTCTTCCCGTTTTCCCAAGAAAAAAGTTACACCGGAAAAAAAGAGAAAGTATGATAATGATAATACCATTTTATGTATGCATGCACGCCTTTCCTTCTTCTACTTTCTCTCACTGCTTTACATTTTACATCCTGCCATGCAGATTGCAGCAGTGATGATGGTGCAGAAAATGTATATCAAGCAGGAAAAAAAGGAGGACGACTTTCTCTCTGAAAGATGAACGATACGGCCTCCACTTGAGCACACACCACACACATGTGAGGCATATCAAGTAACGGTGGTGGTGGTGGTTCTGTGTTCCGCTGCTTAAAAATATGACACCATCATCATCATCCTTGTCGTCATTCTCCTCCTCTGCACCAAGCAGGCTAGCGTGCAAATCTACCTAAAAAACCGTTACAAACAGTTGTTCTTACACGTGGAGTACTTATATAATATACTGGCTTTAAAATAACTTTCACCGAGATTTTTTTACTGTTCGGCAATCTCATTTTGTGTCTTACATTTAATGCACGCTCTTTCTCTCTGTATGTGTGCTTCCTCTTTTTTGTCTGTCGTAAAACAAAACGACTGGAAAAAAAGGAAGAAAAAAATGTGTGCTATTGGTTAACATTCTTTTACTACTTTCTTTTCCTCTGTGGTGTATAATTACCTGAAACGGAGGAAGCACACACCTACACACACCCTCATCATTATCAGGGTTACCTATCTCTAGTGAACTGAACTGACAGGAAAAGAAGAAAAAAATATGCATTTCAAAAGTATTATAATATCCAGCTAAAAATGGTACGATTTTGTATGTGTGTGTTCCACTTTAACTTTCTCCTTTTGCGATTATTATGCAGACAATTTTTATTCTCTGAAGAAAAGTCCAACTTTTTTGCTGAAGAACTAGAGCTCAGCTTCTGCTGGTAAGGTGGTTTTTCTTGTCCCAGAAGGGTTTCCAAATTACACCCGATTGTTAGTATGCACGCCTTCTTAACAAGCTCAGAAAGTGGTACTAGTGGCAAGATAAATAGTGAAAGTCTACTACGTTACGTGCTCTACAAAAAGAAGTGAAAGGAAACAAGATGGAAATCAGCAAGTATTATCGGACGACGTAAAGAAAGATGACATGACATGCAAAACCGAACATGGTGGTGGCGGAGAAAGAGAGAACCGAACCACTACCGTATGGCACATCACTTTTCTTTCAAAAGTATTTTACATTGCAAAAATTTTCCACAAAAAAGTTATTGGTTCACTTTGGCCTGTCTCTGTGTAAAAAAAAAGAGAAAGTTCAACTGGGTTTTCTTCTTCTTAAGTTGCATCCTCATCTTCTTCGTCTTTCTAGTCTTTATCATTATCATTGTAATCATCCCGACAAATGATGTTGTACCCAGATAATGATGCTGCTTTCTCCACACTATGGAGAAAGTCTGATGATGATCATCTTCCCTTTTTCCAAACCAACCAAACACAATTTTTTCAGAGAAAGCAGGGGAAATTTTGTAGAGAGCTAATTGCCATTAAGGTTGATTACACCACTACTACAACTCCGCGCCATTCCACTCCTACTTTTCACCAACACTTCTGTGTTTTGGCTTGATGATGAAGGGGCGCTAATAATGATGATGCAATGAAGTGGTATGAATGAGATGACTTTTACTACCTACCACCTTCGCATCTTTAGACTTTAACAGCTCAGTAGAAAGTGACATAGTCAGTAGACTTCTTCTAGTTGGTAGTTATCTGTTGGTGAGCGAAAACGAACAGGTAATTACGTTTTATGACTTCTTTTTTCTTGTTCTTCCTCTTATTTTTTTTCTTCCGACCGACTTTCACTTTTATTTTGCACGCGGAACATATACCAAACCAACTTGTAATGTGAGTGAGTAGTGATCACTTTCTCCTCTGTTATTTTAAATGTTTATACTGTAGATATCATATCACCAGCCAAAAAATGTACAAGTACAAAAGCAGCAGAGCAGACAGAGGCAGAAGAGTCATCATCATTACATTACATTATGTACCAGTCGTTTTCTCGTTATCTCCCATATACATCTCGCGTGTGCTTTCCCCAGAGTGTGTAGAACAACTCTTTTACTTTCTCTTCTGCTTTCTTTTCTTGATGGTTTGCATCAACATCGTTGTCGTCATCATCGCATCACTTATATTTTTGGCTGCTACTATTATATTACAGCCAGTGTTTTCCCTACTAGGTATTCTGCTCCAACTGTCATTATCATCACCAGAGTTGGGTTTTCTACAGCCAACTTTCTTACGGTTTTGACATGAATTTTTCATAAAAATTGCCAATGTGCTTGACTACTACTGCCTATGCCCCAACTCTCTAGTTTAGTCTAGGTCTACTTTTGCATTGTTGTTGTTTCTCTGGAGTGAAGAAAGGAGGCTGGTGACATTGTTAAACGTATGTTAACTCAATTTTCTACTCTGCTTCCTTCCTGTCTTCACTACGACACAGAGCTTTACTAAGTTTTTCTTTTTTTGATGATGATACTATTACCAGTACACCATGCAAAGAGAAAGCTCTGTATGCTGTGCTTGTACTTCTTCTACAGAAAAAAATAAACCATTGGTAAATGGACATAATTAAGAATCGAAGATTGGTCCAAACGCAAGGTTAAATTTAACAAACGGACATCATATTTGTAATCTTGGTCAAAAATGGAACTAAAATCATGTGTCGCACAGCATATGTCCATTAACTTGAAATATTTAACAATTAAGGCCCCAAATCAGGGCCTAAATAGTTAAATTTTAACAAACAAACCGTGGATTCGTAATCCTGGTCAAAAATGGACCTATAATTATGTGTCACACAGCATAGATCCATTAAATTAGCGGATTCGAAACTTAAGGCCCTGATTTCAGGGCCTAAATAGTTAAATTTTAACAAACAAACCGTGGATTCGTAATCCTAGTCAAAAATGGACCTATAATCATGTGCCACACATCATAGATCCATTAAATTAGCGGATTTGAAAATTAAGGCCCTGATTTCAGGACCTTAAAAGTTAAATTTTAACAAACAAACTGTGGATTCGTAATCTTGGTCAAAAATGGACCTATAATCATGTGTCACACAGCATAGATCCTTTAAATTAGCGGATTTGAAAATTAAGGCCCTGATTTCAGGACTTTACAATCCGAATTTTGACAAACGAAATGTGGATTCGTAATCCTGGTCAAAAATGGACCTAAAATCATGTGCCGCATGATATAGGTCCTATGTAAAAATGTTTGACCGTTGGTGACCTCTGACCTTTGTAGTTGACCTATTCACCTGAAATTCAATAGGGTTCTGTCCGACCTCCACTAGAGTCTGTATACCAAGTTTGGTGGAAATCGGACCAGCCATCTCTGAGGAAATCGCATTAGGACGGACGGACGGACGGCCGGATCAGGATCTTAGTAAGAATCGACATTCTTCGATTCTTAATAAAGTTTTTTGTGTCTTGTCCTGTTTCTCTCAAGAAATATGTGGCGCTAACGACATTATCAGTAATAATCGTAACGGAGCACGATAATGGGATCGTTCAAAGAGTTGAGCGTTCAGTACAGAGACTACAGTGCATAGTTTGTGATGAAAAGGAAAGGAGAAATGAGGATGATGATGATAATGGCATCATGGTACTTGGAATGGAACAGTAGCGCAGAGCGCAGCAGCATCAAGAGTGCGTTATGTATATGCACCTGTAAATAACCCCCAGCCAAAAAAATCCTGAAAATTTCTCTGAAACTTTTACTGTTTTGTCTGGTCATTGTTGCTTAACGGACTGTGTGGAATAAAAATGTCTGACTTTTTCTCTTCTGTTTCATGTAGGTATCCTGGCTCCGAAGGAGAAAGGACTCGCTGCAACTGCTCACCGTGGGAAATACCACGTATCACCAAGATTCCAGACTGGGACTCAAGTTCAGGTACCCCAACAACTGGCGACTGGGCATTGACTCGGTGACAAAGGCGGACGAGGGGGAGTACCAGTGTCAGCTTAGCACACATCCCATCAGAACCATGATTTATCACTTGAAGGTCATTGGTAAGTGTAGTAGCCATCTCTTGAAAGCTGTCTATGGGGCAAAGTGAAACAAACTATTTAAATTGCCTATCTTTCTTTTAGCACCAGCTGTGATAATCCTTGACGAAAACGGGGTCATCAAAACCGAGCGCCACTACAAGGTGGACTCCTCCCTGCATTTGACCTGCAAGGCTAGTCACGTTGACAAAGGGACGGAAAACCGGGTGACGTGGTTGAAAGGGGGAAAGGCGCTCCCTCTCAGTGATAAACGTATCAAAGTCAGGTTAGCACACACTAAAAATTTCTTCTTCCTTTTTCATTTTATCATCATGCAAAACCTCACGCCCATATCATCAGAGCAGAAAGCTAATTTACCATGCATGAAAAATAATGCCACCCTATTTATTACAGCGTGTCCACTTTCCCATGAAACTTTACCAGCAAAATTGAAAAATATTATTCAAAATTGGCATTTTATATGCTCTACTTATTTCCCTGCCCCACAAGATGTGTCATTTTGTAATAACCCATCATAAAAAATGATTGTTGTGCTTGTACTGTTTTCTGTTTTGCAAAAAACCGCAACGCACATCAGCATAAATCGTGCAACAGCTCGTTTGATTGATACTTTTCCGGCTAGTAATAACATAATGGACGACTAACGACCCAGTTGACAATAAACTGACACAAAAAATGACACTGATACCCGGGAACCCGGAGAACACTCATTTATTATTCTGTAAAAGCCTAGACATTAATTAGCTTCCATTTACTATCTCATCCAGCGCAGAAAATTTTGCAATAATGTGCTGTTAGTTTGCATGCCCGAGCAAATTAAAACAATCCAGTGAAGAGAAAGTGAGTGGGTGAAAGCAGCATGTTGTCTGTTGTACCGTGTGGACAGATGTACAAGCATGTCATCAATTCACCTCCACTTTCCCACACACTCGAGGGAGTAGATTATGGTAATGAGAACGAGAGCAGATGAGAATGAGATGGAGACAAAAGGTTAGCTAAAAAATGTGCAAACTAAACTGCGCTGTCCTACTAGTAATGCCTTTTATCAACAAAATGCTTTGTTATCCATGCCACTGTCGTCCTTTTTTAAAGAGAAAGTCCTTTGGTGTTTTTGCAAGTAAAATAGAATTGGGACGGAGAAGGGAATGCCAGCTTGGTTTTTTGGAGGATAATGGGGGTAATTAAATGGAAGGATTTTTTGTTTAAAGAAATAAAAAATTAAGACAGCCTGTGAGAATGTGACAGCTGCATAGGATAATTTTCATTTTTGGGGAAAATTATGCAACTTGAAGGACCCTTTGGAAGCATTTGGTGGCTTTGGAATAAAATAAACTTAAAAACAAGGACAGAGATGATGATGACGATAATTGTCATAAGCTGGGTACTACTTGATAAATGTGATTCTGATGCTTTTACTAATTACATGTAGTGACTATGCAAAGAAAGTTTAGAGTCAACAGCAATTTTACAATCGAAATTATGTTTTTATTAATTAAGCAGCAATAAGATGAACAATCATGATATCCCAGTTAACAATCAACACCGTCCACATTAACTACTATAACATGATATTCAGACACGCTTAACACTAAAAAACGAGTATGTGCAGTCGCCTAAACGAAGAACATTGGGTACTTCTTTAGCAAGTCGGGATGGATGGTCATGCGCTGCTGAAGCACCTGCAAATCGGCATTGTCTCCTTCCTTCTCCAACAAAGCCCTCGCACGGAATGCTGCGTAATCACAAATTTTAAAAAAATGATTAAGTCATGGACATGACTAATAGCTTAGAGGAATCGTTAATTTGATAAAAGTTACTAGCTTACCTGCCAAATGCGCGTAATAAGTCGGTGCTGGGTACGACACAGGCTGCGTACACCTTACGAAAGTGTAGCACAGACAGTATGTCAACAGCTCCAAATCCTCCATGCTAAAGCTGGAATCATCATGCAGCACATGGTAGCGAGTTGGTTTTGAAGTACCCTGAATTCCCACGTGAGAGTTTAAGAAGAACTCCATTTCCGTTGGGTGAGTAATCACCTTGTCCACGCAGGTACCAGGAGGAATATTCTGCTTGGGTGCCACAGCATCAGAAGCCCTTGTTGGTAGGAATCTAGTGTGATGTCGCTTCTTCACCACTAGAAAGCTGATCTTCGGGCTGTAGTTGACGTTGAGGCTGCGGCAAGCCTCCACAATGCCCTTCTTGTATTCGTGTTCCTTGATGGCTGGAAACTGACCCTCAGAAACGCCATCCCTGAACATAATGATACGCTTCGGCTGCTGCCCGGTATTTTGCCGAAACTTTTTCAGCATGCTCACAATCAGGTCCTTCAGTCCGCTGATCACCTCCTCAGCTGCCTCCTGCACCTGAATGTGCATCTGGAAGCACACTCCGGACAGATCATAGCTAGCTGTGATGGCTGCAACGCTGGGAGACTTGGAGTGGGGTGCGGGATGAGTTACGTCCGCACCGAGAATCAACACAGGCTCATCAAAAAACCGAAAGCGATCCAAGATGCTTCTCCCCAACTTGAAGTTCAGTCCTCCCAGCTTAGCGTTGACCTTCAGAAGGATGTTGATAATCACCTGCTTGGCACCCTTGTTTTCGGTAATTTTCCTGACCGTGGTATCCTTTACGCACTGAGTGAGTATACCCACCTGAAATTGAAAAAAAGGTTATTTTCAGAAACAAGTTCACATTCACAGGAAAATCACAAAGTAAGGCCATTATACGTTACCTGTACTTCCGCTTCATTCTTGATGGTTGGGTACTCATGCCCGTCCTTTCCGATGATAACAATCACCAATCCGCATCCTGACTCCTTGAACTTCTTCAAACACTCGCGAACCTTCATTATGAACGGGCGCTCAGTTTGGTTCCCTCCACGAACGATCTTAGCCTATTTGTAAAATAAAATTTTAATTAAAAACAACTAATTATTATTTTAAAATGCATAAAATAACCTGATACTCACCGTAACTCCAAGGTACTCCGCATCAGTAAACAGGCGATCAACAGGAGGACGACCCGTCCCAACCTTTTCGCTAAGCATTCCCAACTTCCTGGCTTCATCCCCAAGGCTTCGGAGGAACTGACGTTTGACCGTATCCCTGTAGCTATCCGTGAGCCTACCGCAAGCATTCAGAACGCCTATCTTGGGTACTACCCCTCCCTCCAGAAACTGGCCGATCATGAACTTCCCGTCAGCTCCTTTGGGCTCCAAAGTTTCCTCATTGCCCCTTTCCTACAATCAAAAATATGTGATCGCTTTTAAATTTATCAGAAACAAAGTTGAACTGTTTGATGGTTATTTTTTGCAAGTTTACTTACACTTCGGTAATTCATCTTTGGCTTTGGAAGTCGCGTAGCTTCCATTTGGACCATCTGGCTTTCCACTTTTATCCCAAATTCCTTGAGAATGGGACATGCCTCAAAGTTGCTGTTGTCCCTCTGAAAAAAAAATCAACAAAAGAATACTTTTTTCAGTTAACATTCTCTAAGTACCCCATAGTTTATTTTGTACGGACGGATACAACTTACCGACGTTTGAATGCGCTGAAATCGATCCCTTGGCGGCTTCGCAGCTCCTTTAATCATCTCGCTGGTATCAGCAGCCTCCAACTTCCCTTTGTAAGCTTGAGGGACGATTTGGCACAACTGCAACAAAAAGATAATCATCATTTTTAAGCAACTTTAAATCAGAAATAAACACAAGTTCACAGTAATATTATTAAAATACCTCAATCGGCACGTAGTTTGTCATGTTTTTGTTCCCAACATGGACTACAGGCCATTCCGGATGCTTCAAAATGATCCCTTTCTCCTGTTGAAAGTACTCTTGAATGGTGATGTCCTTGCCATTCATTGGGAAGCTGTAGCTGTTAGCCGAACGCTCCACAACTTTGTTTGCTACGAATCGATGGTGCTTTTCGTATTTTCCTTTAACAAAGTTTCCAGTCCCATACTCGATCAACTTGCCTTTGATGAACTCCTCGGCCTTGCGAAATTGACTTGGGGTCCACCGGATAGTCATCATACCGTCAGGCTGGTTGATTCCCAGCTGCATTCGCAGGAGTCGCTCTACCGGAAGGCGCTTCATGAAGGCCTTGTTGGCCATGTCTACATTGAGCGTTGCCCGTTCCTCCCTTCCCAGCAGCAAGCTCTGATTATGGCCAAACCAGAGCTCCAACATGTCACTCAAGTTATGGGGATTTTGGTCAGAGTAAAAGCTGCGATTGCACGGTGTATAATTGATTGCGGGGCAGTACCGCAAAGCCACATCCAGAGCTTGGATCACCTCCTGGGGAAGGTCACAGTGCTCCCAGGTCTTTGACGTGCGCAGATAAGTGAACATGGTGGAGGTGTCCACCTCGTTGGCCAACTTCAACTGAATTCGGTAGGTCCTGGTCTTGTCGTCATCGTCTGGATCTACCATAGTTATCTCGTCATTCCACACGTTGTTCTTCCCGAGCTTCAACGGCTTGGCTGTGTAACAGTTCTTCTTGCCGTCAAATGGAATCCGAGCTCCCAAAACCTTATGAAAGGTTTCTTCAAACTTGCGCCAGATCACGTGAAGAAGACGATCAGGAACTGTAGCTTCAGGGGTGGCGGCACCACCTAAAATTTTCAGATTATTGTCAAATGACATGTTATTCCATTGACAGAAAATAAATTTCTTTAAAATGCACAAGAAAATAATAAATTGGTACTTACCATCCTGGCCACTAGTCTTGGTCTTAACTTCCTTCGGAGCGATGACCACATCGTAGTGGTAAACGAACTTTGGGAACGTCTTGGGATCAAAATTTACGTAAAAGTGATTCGCTTTTACGGGAATTGGAGGATAGGTCGCTTTAGCCGCCTGGGGACGGAATGGGCGTATCCGATTTTGATCCGCCGTTGCCTCTCCAAGCATAACCAGTTTTGGGGTTATCTCCTGCACCACACTGAGACTCTCCTTGCTTTTGACAGGAGAAGGAGACTTGTTGACCTTTGGAACGTCCTTCTTCATCTCTGCCTTAACAGCCAGATTGACATCATTCTTCATCCCCTCCATGCCAGCCACAGCCTCATCATCCTTCACAGACATGGCTTGAAGCCGTTTGCGAGCCTCCCAAATATTCCCTGCCACACATTTACCATTTTCGGTTTCAGGTTCTTTAACCGTCAGTTGAATTTGTTGAGCCCCCACGCCACCTTCAGCTCCCAACGACATCAATCGTGCTCTAGCATCCCAAACATTACCCTTTGGAACCGCAACATTTTCAGTCACCCCATTCACACTTGCCACACCAGCCGCTTGAACTTGCGCTCCTTGCCCTTCCGCTGCTCCAGAATTAGCCTGCCCACCTCGAGTAATCCTAGCCCTTCCGCGAGTCGGAGGGGGAATACCTGCAAATCACAAAGAAAACCAACCACAAAATTAAAATTCCATTCAATTCAAACAATTAACAACCTTTACACCCCACCTCCCCCAACACAAAACCACTTACCATTTACAGCTCCGCCTCTAGCACCTGCCCTATTAGCCCAAGCGTTTCCTGACATCTTTGAAGATTAGCTCCAACCACTTCTCTTTTAACTTTAAACTTCTAATTTTGACCCTCGTCAAATTAATCTCTACGCCTGCGCGTTTTTAAAAGCACCTTAAATTCTCAGATAACAAGTTTGCAAAATTTGATTCCGCAGATTCTACTGAAATGAAATTGCACTGCAAGTGGAACTTCTAATCCTAAAGATAAAACTTTAAAAAATTTCAGACCTAACTGACTTAACTGCTCTTCTACTTCAAAAATCTCAAAGTGAGAAATGAAATGAAAATGAACTGAAAACTGGATCTCAACTCAGAGTTGAAACAAGCTGCATCTCACGTCACGCTGCGCTCGCCGTTCACTTTTGACTTCAAAAAGTAAGCTGCGCAGAAATTCACAAGACCAAACGTGTTCATGAAATTGCATTAAAAAGGCGGCGTGCAGCAGTGCATCGACCTTCTCCGTAAGTCAAAGTCAAAAGCTGCTTCACTTGCAACGGTCAACGTTTTTTCGACGAAGTCAGCGCCACCACTGCACTGCCACGCCGCCAGTTCTTTCTGGAACGAAAGGTTTTTGTGAAATGGAAAAGCCAGTCACTGGCTGCCAGTGAACTCTGGATTGGATTGGAAATTCCAAGTTGCCCCAAAGCCACCGAAAACCGACAGCATTTTGTTTGGACTGGGGTGCAGCAGCATACTGGTACCGATACTGGCGTTATTCCAGCAATCAGCTAAATAAACCATTGGCAAATGGACATAATTAGGAATCGACTTCGGGACCTCCCGGGCCTTGGGGGCCTTCGGCGCCGCAGATATTTGGGGCCTTCGGCCCCGCGGATAAACTGATTTTAACAAATGGACCTCATATTTGTAATCCTGGTTAAAAATGGACCTAAAATCATGTGTCACACAGCATACGTCCACTAGTTTGGAACATTTAACAATTTAGGTCCAAAATCAGGTCCTAAATAGTTAAATTATAACAAACGGATCGTGGATTCGTAATTCCGGTCAAAAATGGACCTAAAATCATGTCACACATCTTTGCCCATTAATTTGGAAAGTTTAACAATTAATGCCCTAAATCAGGGCCAAAATAGTTAAATTTTAACAAATGGACATCATATTTGTAATTCTGGTCAAAAATGGACCAAAAATCATGTGTCACACAGCATAGATCTATTAATGTGGAAAATTTAACAATTAAGGCCCTAAATCAGGACCAAAATAGTTAAATTTTAACAAATGGACATCATATTCGTAATTTTTGGTCAAAAATGGACCTACAATCATGTGTCACACAGCACAGATACACTAATTTGGCATATTTGACAGTTAAGGCCCTGATTTCAGGACCTTTCAAACCGAATTTTAACAAATGGACTGTGGATTCGTAATCCGGGTCAAAAATGGACCTAACATCATGTGCCGCATGATATAGGTTCTATATAAAAATGTTAAACCGTTGGTGACCTCTGACCTTTGGAGTTGACCTACTGACCTGAAATTCAATAGGGTTCTGTCCGACCTTCACTAGAGTCTGTATACCAAGTTTGGTGGAAATCGGATTTGACATTTCGGAGAAAAACGCGTTCGGACGGACGGCCGGACGGCCAAACGGCCGGATCAGGAAATTAGAAGGAATCTGTCGATTCCTAATAAACCCGCAATTCAGCTAAATTCTGCTGAGTAGACCCAAAATTTAGCTAAATAGCGCCAACACCACCACTAAACCACCACTACGCCGTAAGTTGTGAAACAAGGGCGGTTTGTAAAATGGAAAGGTAAATGAACTCTGGAAATTCCAACTTGCCCCGATCCACCAAAAAATTACAGCTTTTGTTTGGGCTGGAGTACTCCAGCATGGTGGTAACGAGATTACAGCGTACTACGTAGCGCTATTCCAGCATAGTTTCAACTTCAGCTACAGCTTAGTGGTTTCATTTAACAGATTAGGTCAAACAGATTAGATCTGAAAAAGCCCCTCAAAATTTAGCTAAAATCCCGAAAATTCAGCATTTACGCTACCACTATGTTGGAATAATGCTACTTTTTGGAGAATCTGCATTTGCAATGGAAATTACCTACATTATGCTAATAATTTGGACAATGTCCGGGATTCCCATTGATTCTTTACTCATTCCATCATCATTAACACTGCTGATGATCTTTACTGTCTTCCACGATTAAATAATTAATTAATTTCTTTAATTATCTTCTTTTCATACTTTGCATTCATGCATACTACATGCTGCATGACGCTGGGATGAAAATGATAAAAACAAACTAGTTACATGTTTCATAACGCAGTCAATTAATCATACTTGCATAACCTACAAAATAATCCGGCATAAATCTCCCTTCATCAAAGCTGACAAGCTTTGTATTCTTTCATGCCTTTCTGCTCTGCAATCTGCATTACATAATTGCACATTATGCAACTTACATAATTTTCACCATTCATTCATGCCCACTTCCTTATTGTCTTGCAGATTTGAAAAGAATCCGAATAACGGGGATGTCAGCGCTTATCTGTCAGTGTCATCAGTGCATAAAGGGGACTCGGGAAATTACACGTGTCGGGCTTCTTCCATGGCCACGTCCACCATTGTTGTTCATGTGCTCAATGGTAAGACCAATAACAAATAAAATTCTTTCCTTTTTTAAAGGTCATCAAATAACATGATAAAAAAAGTTGGAATTGTGTGTCCTTCAAACCACTTTTTCCTCGATTAAACTTTCACCAGCCCTAACAATCAACAGCCCCTAACGCTGCACACTTTCCCTGCCAACTTTCTCCCTGCTTTCCTGACCAAACCACCCAAGGGTATCTTGTGTATCTATTTCCCAAGATCAAAACAATTTTTTTCTCCCGTAGTGTTCATGGTCGTCACTTTCTATCTCTTTGTATCGCATTTATATTCCCTGGAAAGTAATATGGAGGTCAGTAAGCAAAATCCGGGGAAAGTTAAAAGGGTACAAGGCTAAACAGCCATTAGCTAACCTTTTCACTACTCTGATCTGTTCCTTCCCAAAGGAGTTTGCAACTTGCCATTGATGATATTCCGCCTACATATTATCCGTTCCCGTTTTTTCTCCTTTTCTGATGGAATTAGAACTTCCTTAGACAGATCTTAAGAGAAAATACATGTCATACTTGCCTAAGCACATGGTTGACTGAGTCTGAGTGTGTGCTACTAACTTGTCCCATCTTTTATTCCGCTTGATCCTTCATTTTAATCCTGTTTTGCCACTTTCCCTGAGAGTTTCCTTACCAGCTTGCTACATATACTTTTAGGATAGGATGATGATAATGATGACGAGTGAAAGTCCAGTGTGTGTAGAGAAAAGTTGGAAGTAGAGTAGGAACGTGTGTGCTGTGCTGCTGCTAGTATCATCAAATTAGTTTGACGAGTATAATAGCCCCAAGGAAAACTTTTCCAAGTGGCAGTGAGTAGATAATGAGATTAGTGTTGTTAAAATAATGGATTTGTGTGGTTCCTCCGGGTGTACAGCACACACACGAGAGCAAACCTTATGAACACTTTTCCCCGAAAAACTTGACATGATTATCATTACCTAAAATATTATTCCCTAACTAACTTGCAGTTTATTTTGCTAAACTGTTCATTACATTAGAAGCTACACACACGCCACAAAATATCAAACAGTTAACCAAAATCCTTATAATGTTTTCTCCACACATTTCTCCTCGTTTAAATTGTTGATCAACTGAAAAGTTTACCAGTTGTGAGTTTGTGTCATTATTTTATCATCATCTCTCTGGTTGATTTGGTTCATTATAATATTTTCCCCTGTAAATGCAAATACCTACCAAACATTAAAGTTGTTTGCATGACTGCCTTTCACACACAAACAGGCAGAGTGTGTGACACCCGGATAATGAAAGTGACAAGGGTGTACACACAAAATGACAACAGTGAAAACATGATTTTCCCATTTTTTTCCTCCAGAAAAACCTCAAAAACTGTTTGGAAAACACTTACTTATTATGTATTTTTTAAATGAAATTGTGCTTTCACCAATTCACCACCCCCGTTTTTTTCGTTTGTTTGTGACAGGCGAGCTTCCAGCTGCAGTTCAGCACGAGAGCTGTGCAAATAACAGATTGCCCCTGTCAAGTGGACTCCTACTGACTTTGGCATTTGCAGCGGTAGTGACCACTACCATGAGGACAACACCAACTTGGCTTTCCACGCTGTCCGAGAAAGAACTTGTGCTCACCAGATAAAATGTCATTCAGCTCTTGTCTGCTGAGGGAAAGTATATACCACCACCAAAGCCAGACTACCATCATCATTATCATCATTACTACTTTATATACATCTATCTATCTTTTTTACGTGTGCGTCCAAATGTCCATCCACCACTCTAGTCCAAATGTCCAGTGAAAAAATCTACCACGCACACACACTACTCCCACTGCGAGAGAAAGAAGCATAAAAAATGCCACCATCATCATTATTACCACCACTGCTGCTGCTGAGTTCCTGTTCCTCTGATGCCCATTTAATTTTCCCCGAGAAAGCACACACGCACCACACACTCCTCTGTGCTTTCTCTCTCTCTCCTTCTTTTTCCACCACTTGGACATGTCACCCCCATCATCCCATTCATCATCGTCAGCTGTCATTCACTCTCTTTTCTCATTGTCATCCTCATCATCATGATGGCCAACTGGCTGCTGCTTCTGCTACTGACTATGTGACTACAGAGTACTACTCTCTATTTAAAAAAATATATAATATCCAGCTTCAATTTAAATGCTTATTAGATTAGATGTGCAACTTGTGTTGTACTGAACCTCTTTGCATGATGATTATTGTACCAACCAACAACAAAATCAACCACACAGAATAGCAACAATAGTGACAGATGCTACTTTAGAGTGAAAGTCCCCTCTACATTTTGTACGTGCGTGAAAATGAAAATTTTTCATACAAAACTTGTTATTCTTCTTCTTTTTCCCGGAAAAATGGTTTATAGCTCTATAGATCCTCTAGCATACTTTAACGAAAAAGCATGAATGAAAAAGCACAAACTTTAAGCCCGTTTTCATATTGAACATGTAGCATCCTTTTTTAAAAAAGGGGAAAACTTTCTCCCCTTTTGTTGTTGAGTGATGTTGTTCATGTTCATGGATATATAAGTTTCCTCTTTTGCATTGTTTATTGTTTTCCTTTTTGAGATTGGTACACACACAACAAGCAGCGGAAAGTTTTTTTCAGGATGTAATATTTAGACTATGAATTGGAAAGGAGAAAGTAGGTACAGCACACAAAAACTTGTCCACCATTTTATGTAAAGGGGACAGACAACCAGAAAAGAGAAAAGAGACACGCACTTAGCAGATGTCACGTTAAATTGTGCGTGCTACTACTAGTAGAGTTTTCTTTTGGGTTATAAAAATGGGCTAGGATTATGCAGGAAAAAAAATATTATGGAAAATTTTCCCTGTTTTTTGAAGGAGGGCCAGGGGTATTGCTTTCTTATTTTTCTCGGGGAAAACTAATATTTGAAGAAGTGGAATTATTAAAAAGGAAGCCATGCAGAAGCATACAAGCAGGAGATATTTTTTCACAGATGTGGAAAGCACAGGAATATGTTATTGGGACTGGGGCACAAACACACAGAAAATTGTTTGAAAATATAAACAAGGCACAGTATCAAAATTAAATTTGCATTTGAAAAAAGTGATTTGTCTAGACTGAACAAAACAAGCGCGTTATATAAAGTGAAAGCAAATGAAACGGAAAATTAATTGCCTGCTTTGGTCTCTCATCACTTTCACCCAAACAGTAATAAAACAAGTAATAATTGGATGATGAAATTGCTTTCTTGTTTTTCTTCTCACAATAATAAGCTTGTTTGCAAATCCTTTATTACAATGAAGGCTTTTCTTGGGGAAAAGTACAAAAAATGTAAAATGTTTTCTTATAATCATCTATTTGTGTGAAAACATTTTCCAGTTTTCTTTTCTCATTTTTGCTCTCCCACGCGGTATTTAAACCAGTTTGGGTCTTTTCTCTAAGCACAAAAGCAAACAGAGTGGAACGTGTATTTAAAAACCAAGTGTGTATTTTGATGATGACGCTGGTATAGCTAAAGCATTGGACAAGGGCATTTTTTATTCCACGACTTTCCTCTTTTCTCCGTATGTCCTTCTTTACAGAAAGGAAAGTTACACAAGCAGACGAGAGGCTTTGTAAAGCAAAGCCTTGTTTTTCCCCAACCATATTATCCTCCGTCACGTTTCCTCCCGTTCTCATTTTCATTTTCTTCCAACGTCAGCACAAAAAAATAGCGAAAGGGAAGAATATAAAAAATAGTCTCTTTTTTCCCGGCTGCTGCTTCTGTTGCGACTGGTACACTATGGATGCAGTGTCCATTTCTCCGAACCAGAATGCAGTTTATGGTTTAAGGGTGCATTCACACTTTAAGACAGTATTTTTCAACCTGGTACGTTTTTCTACTGCAGCTATCAATCCACCATTTATTATGAAGCTTTCCCTAGAAAAAAACTAATATTTTATCAAAGTCCGCCTATCCCTTTCCCCGAATGGAAGCTACTTGCCGACTTTCCTACTTTTCTCTGCTTTCTGTGTGTACGTGGAGTTGAAGGTGACTTGAAAAATGTCGTGTCACTCACTTTCAGAAGCGACACGAACCTTTAGGGTATACGAGCAGAGGACGACGACGATACACTTCGAGAAACACAAGTCGGGAATGACCTCTCTGCTTTCTCCAGCCCCGCGTACACACCAACGACATTGCTTTGCAACAACACACGTAGTACATCTTCCCAAACCCAAAGGCCAACAAAGATCACGCTTTATTCTCGATTCTTACAGATATCCGAGTTGCTGCGTTCATTCATTCACAAGTTTTTTTCTGTCTTTTATTCCCGAGTTACTTTTGCCATGCACAAACTGCATCTTTCTCTGTGTGTGCGTCCTCAGCAGAATAGATAACCCGCAAACAAGGAAAAGGCAAAAAGGCCAAAAATAAAAATAAAACTTTTCTTCGTATATTTTCTTCCTTTTCCTCCACTTTATCTGACTCCCTGAAAGAAAAAATAGAAAAAGGTTGTCAGTTTGTGTGTTTGTTACCCTTTACGGTTGCCTTAACTTGTTCCGTATTGCGTAAAATGATACACTATAAACTTTCTGTTTAAACCGGACTTGTTCTTGGGTGGAAAGTATAAAAAATTCTTTGGTATTGTTACCAGACTCGGGGAACATTTCCTGGTTTCTTGAAATGGAAACTGACGTTTTCTCTCAAGTCATCCATGCGAAGCAGGAAAAAGAAAGCGGGGAAAGGGAAAGAGAGAGAAAGCAAAGTGATAATGAAATTGGTTTGATTTTTACGTAAGAAACCTATTTTTCTGATGTCCACAGAGGCAACATGTTAAACGGGCTGTGTACGTGGCAAGAGGAGAAAAAACTGTTGAAAATGAAAATGCACACGAGGAGAAAGCAGGCAATAAACTAAAGCGGAAGTAAAGGTTTTTCTCTATTTTTCTGTTTTCAAAAAAAAACCAGGCAGTTGCAGAGGTGAAAAACAAAAAAAAGCAATATGCCATTGAACTCCATTCGTTTGAAAGGGAATTTTCTTCCAAGATATTTTTCTCAAGAAAAAAACTTTCTTCACTTGTATATTCCTTCCCGGAAGAACAAGACAAAAAAACAAGTTAAGAAGACTATAGGCCAATAATTCAACTAAGAAGCGAAGAAAGTATGTGCTCTGTCCGCTTAACTCCATTGTTTTTCCCCACCTTTCTTACGTAACAAGTTTTCTTCCTGTTCTGTTTTCTTCTCCGAACAACCACAAAAAGACGAAAGAGACAAAAGGAAATCTGAGAGAAAAAAGATTTGTACGTAGAGTTTACAGAGAAAACAGAAAGGAAAAAAATCTGCTGTTGTTATTTGTGTTGATGATGACTGTGATTGTGGCCGTGGCTTGGTTTTGGTGAATGGTAAGCCGAAACCAAAATAGATTATGTTTTTTCTCTTCTTATTCTTTTCTTTCGCTTCAAAAAACCTATATAGATTGATATACATATAAACACGGCAACTAGAACAACATCAAGACAAGAGGATAGTAAAAGCAGAGATTCTAGATTTTGCCGAATCCCACATGTTTCTTGTTGTTGTCACCAGTGTCGACATTCATTTCACAATGTATTGTTATCCAAAAAACAAGTGAAAGCATAAAAAGAAAGCCCTTATAACGGGAAATAAATAGATACATCCTTTAGTAAAAAAAAGTTTATACGAGGGAAAAAGTGGAGTAGATTTTTTAGGACAAGAGAAAGGGGGAGATTGGGAGACAATAGAAAAAGGAAATTCGATACTGTATCCAGCATCCAGCACAGTTTTACTTTCTCTCTCTGGTCTGCACTGTGCCACAATTTTCTTCAACCCCTCTCGTTTCTCTTCAACTCGATACAATTTTTTTCTTCTCTGGATTGAATTTCTCCAATTCAATAACCATAATACGTGGGAACTCTAAACGAAGCCGAGAAATAAGTATGTATATTTATTGCTCTTATATACTTTATCTTTTTCTCGCGCTTTGCTTCCCAAAAAAAGATTTTGGTGGAGAAAGCATAGCGGAAAGTTGAAGATTTTTAAAGAGAAAGAAAGGCGAGAGTGACACAGTGATTCCTTTGCCGCAGCAGTATAAAAACCGAATGAAAACAGATATTCTCTTTTTTTGGCTGAAATCAGCAAGAGAGCGAAAGCAGTAACGAAAATATGGCTATTCTTTTGACTCTTTGAAGAAAATGCACTACTGAACTTTGCTGCTACTGCCAATAATAACATTTTTAGAGAGAAAAATTATATAATATTGTATTCTATTATTCTTTCTCTGAAGAAAAAACTTTCTTTTCTTGTCTTCTATTTCCACATAATATGATATCGTTAGAAAAAGAGTGGAGTTAAATAAAGAGAAAGAGTTCCACGAGCGTGGCGCGCGGAAAGGAAAAGTGGAGAAAGTTTTTCTGGTTTCAATGAATTGAATGAATGGATGGCAGCAGTAAAAACGGATATGTGTACAGTTAAGTACACACTTGCACTCACCAAAGTATAAAATATAGTTTGTCCGATATTCCTTTCTTTTCTCTTTCAGAGAAATGGTTCAATGAATGTACATTCTCGTTGAGATGGACATGTATAATAGTGTATTTCCTTTTTTCATGGTCAGATTATAACTAGAGTATTGTATTGGAACCAGGAAGGAAGAAAAAAGATTGGGCGATTGGGTAGAAGGACCCTAGAGTACCACAAACCTTTCATTGTCAAAATGATCTGCTTTCTTGAGGAAAAAAAGAGTGAAAGCTAAGAGCAGAACAGGAACAAGCCATAAAGAAAGAGTAGAAAGCGGACCGCTCCAGGGGAAAAAATTGGGGTTAAGTATAAACTTTTGTATGTATTTTTAGATATTGTTTTAAACAGAAAAATCAAAAGGTGACAGGCGAAAAGGGAACATGACCAATTCTAAGAAAAAATATGAATACAAAACGGAAACTGTATACACATTACACACCAAAGGGAATTCCAAGTTTGACATGTTTTTTGCTCTTCAAAGAAGTGAAAGAATTTAAAGGGGCAATGACCTGCGTTTTTCTGCGAAAAATATATGCACATTTATTATATATGTTTATGTATTCAAATTCCACACAGTTTTTCTAGAATTGGTGCATTTTAATAACAAAGCTAGTGTGTAGGTATTTAAATTGAAAAGAGAAAGCGCATAAAGATGGCTTTTGTGTGTGTGTGAATGACTACATTTCCGCCTTATTATAATGTGCTCTCTCCGCTTGATTGAAATTTTCTGCGTAAATAATTTACAGACAAAGTCAAATAAAAACACATCAGCCTTGAGTTTTGTGTAGTACTTTGTATTTTGTACAGCAGCAGCAAGAATAATTTTGTTGAAAGGAGAAAGCAGTGCAGTGCTTATACTGATAAGTTGAAACAATTTTTGCTTTTAACTTTGTTCCAAGGGAAAGCCAAAAAGAAAAGTTTTTTCCCAGAGAGTATACCTACTAGAGAAAATGAATGCTGGGAAGAGGGAGAGAAGTGGAAGATCAAAAGGAAAAAGCGGAAAGAGAGGAAAAAGGAAAGAGTTGAATGATAATTATTATTTGCGTAGCAAGTACACATACACATACAGAACGGGATAGAGAGACATAATGGATGGAATACACAAGCGTGGGTGAAAGTCTCCCAGAAGATGCACTTGGTTTTGAGAAAAGTTTTTGAAAAAGGGAAACTGCACGCGCTTTTGCAAATAGAAAGTTAAAATAGTTACGCACGACAGAGGAGAAGGAAATGCCATCACGCATAAAAGTTCATTTGTGATTTTTGGAGTCGATTTTGTAACTGCTATGTTGACGTGTTTTCTTTGCTCTTGTGGTCTTAATAGGGTTTACAAAGTATCAAATATGGCCAAATGTTTTATTCAAAATGGGAAAATAAATTATTTTGTTTTTGAGTGAAAATTCCCTCTGTCTGTAGTGTTGTGCGTTTCAAGTTGTTGACGTTTACTCTGTTGGTTTCGAGAGAGAGATCAAAGGAATGGCAAATGAAGCCTACTTTGTGCTTTGCAATAATTATCAACGTTATAATCATCAGCAGTAGGAGCGTTAACATGAGCATGATTACTTGAGCGGGTGAAAGCAACAACCCCAGAGAGAAAACAGGGAAATAGACTTTGATAGTTAATGAGCTGGTGAATTGTTTGGGGCAAAGTGAGAATGGCTTACCAGAAAGGTTTAGATTGAAGCCTGTTGGTTTGGAAAGGTTTAAGGTTTGAAAATGAAAGCAAAAAGGGCAGAGGGGCAACAGAATATGTTCAGGTTATACATGATAAATTTTCTAGATTCAGTTTAACAAAAGGCTGAACAAAAACCTAGAGATTTCGAGTACTCCGAAACCTGTAAAATGAAATGAAAAGGAAGCAAACTAATGCATAGAAAGAAAAGTAATTAAACTTTATTCAACAAGTGGTAGTCCTCCTTGAATTTTCAAACAAAGCAAATATTAACAAGAAACCACAACAAGATGTTGTCTAGTGTGCTATGTGGCGTGGTACAATAATCGCCAAACAAGACCAAAACTAAACCTGTAAAGGAAACGGGTTAATACCTCTCATGTGTGGTAAGTTGACTTTTGTTGTGTGCTGGCTATGTATTTAACAAGCACTACCACTTTGGAATTTTCCGTTGTCCGCCGTATGTCAAAACGGATTAGAGCATAATACAAAGGTATTTTCCATAAGGTTAACCTACATTGACGTGTGTGTCGAGTTGGAAGTATGGATGCTGGTTTTTGTTTCAAAAAGAAAACTATTTTGGTTAAAGTTGAAGCACTGAAGCTGTTTGGCTTTATCTTACCTTCTGCTTTTTTTTGTAATAAGCTATAAGGATGCATATGTAATTGTACAATGGTAAGTTACATAATGCTTAGGTAGTTGTCTGCAATCTGCTTTAACTGTTAATTATACTAAAAATAGGTTTAAATGCGCGTTAATTATATGTGCATGAATGTGGTTTGATCTGATTCGGGTTCTCATCTGATCTCCTAGTACAGTTTGTAAGAAAACGCAATATATTTTCCTAAAGTGTGGAAAATGCGATTGACAGATGAAAGAAAACATGTTCGTACTAGCTTACTAGGTAAAACTATACAGATAGGTTTTGAAGATGATTAATTGCTGGACTGTTTAAGTCTCAACTCCAGTAGACTCATCTACAGAGAATTAATGTTAAGGTACTTACATATTTACTAATTACTAATTACAAAGAGCATTTTAAAATGATTCGTCTGGTTAATTTATCTTTGTCAGGACCATAATGCAATGGATAGGTAGAAATCTAACTTTAAGGAGTAGTTTGCATTTTTGTAAGATATTTCTTCCGACAAATGTTAATTGATGGTCTTATTGGAATAAGGCTCCCTCAGGTTAAATACTTAACTTGCTGAATGCACAACGGTTGATCAATTTGAGTTGGATTGAAAGCTATGCGTCGTGCTAGCAGAATGTGCGATACTCGTCTTTGAGGAATGATTTAGAAGGATCTAAATAACAAATTATTTTAATAATCAAATCCCTTAATACCCACAACCTATATAAGTTAAAATACTACAACTTAATAATTATGCCGAAGTTAGATTGCATATTAATTAATGCTTTCGGGTCAGCTTGTCATATTTTCAAAATCCTTGTCATAGTTACAAGTTAAAGCTAAAAAATAGTAGTAGTTAAATCTGCAAAATAAACTAAAATAATATTCTCTCAAGATTAATGTAACGCGTGAATACCTCTAACAGTATTTAATATACATATGTACCTAAGATCTTTGATTAAATTAATGTTTTGTAAAAAAGTATATTATGTACATCATGTAAATACATATGATAAGTACAATTTACAAGTAAACAATTTCTGAGTAACAGGTAAGTTCATCCGTAATATTGACTATGTGCATATACTAAAGTGTGTTAATTCATGTCTATTTAATTGGCTAAATTACTATAAATTCATAATACTTAATGAATGAATCTGAAAATGTTTATGCTTACATTAGGTTCCCAGAATGCCAACAAATTATTTCATACGCTGATATGCATATTTTGCATATTAGGTAATATATACGAATATTCATCAAAAATAGTTTATAGCCTGGCAAAACGTACCCTACATTAAGAATGAACGTTAATTAAGCGGAAATGCATAAAAGTTTAAGATGTAATTACACAAAACTCTTTCGTGTAGAGCTAGCTCTCTATCTGTATATATTCTGTGCATAGATCAGATATTTAGCTAACATATAACCATGTACATTTACCCAGGAACTATTTGTGTGTGCAAAAATGTGAGATATTGAGTAATGTACATAAACGATAATGATGTATTTGATCAAGAACAAGTCTATAAAAATAAATCCAATGTATATGTGTACTATGTATTCCACCGTGCTATTAGTGTGTTTAATCACCCGCTCTCTTTTTAAGCACACTTTTCCCGGAACTCATTTCCATCCTTGAGCCCAAAAATTCAATCTTTTCAAGTTCCTTTAAAAAAGACTCAAAAGTTGAAGCCCTTTTTCCCGGAAGAAAAGAGAGAGAAGGGGCAAACTCCTAATTCATTTAGATTACTTTAATGACTTTAATGCTAACTTAAACATTAACCTGATGCCCAAGGAACCATATCCACCCCAACACCAAATTCCAAACCAAAGCAGCAACAACGAAGGAAGTTTATTATGACATTCCCCAGCAGAACTTCTTTTCAGAGAAGGACAAACACACACACAACAAAGCAGTATGTCTCTTAATAATAATATGCTTCGTCATACAATTTAGCCTTTTCTACGCCCACCTCTCTACACTAAACACCACGCACAAAGGTCGTTTCTTCACCAAAACTTTTGAAGAAAAGTCTCCCAAAAGAAATTTAGCCTTTCATTTCATTTTTCTTTCTTCAGAAAGCCAAAAAGGAACACAGGTGCGTAGCATACAAGCGAATCTCTGCGAGCGAACCCACTTGTGTGCCATGATGATCATCATTTCATCTCTGTGCTTTTTCCCTCAACTTTCTCCGTGTGTGTGTAAGCAAACTAAAGCAATTTCACAGTTCACACCGTGCCGCATATAATACCTATCTATACGGAATAAAGAAAGGGAACAAACCTGTTTTTAAAAACTAATATATGCCTTTATAATGAAAAAAGGGGTAAAATGAATGCAAACTTTTCTCATCTTTCTTTCTTCTTTCCATATCTCTCCACATTTGTGCTTCAACACTTTTCCACCAAAAAATAATATTAAAAAAGCTGCATGCTCACTTTAGCATAAAAAGTGTTTCTTGAAACAAAAAAGTCCAAGTCGAAGGATGTGTGATTCCCGGTGGCAATGTCATCATCAGACTACACAGACCATACCATACCACCACACACACTACACTACCATACCATAGTCCAAATAAGCCATCTAATAATAAAAAATGACAACATTGCTTTCTTCTTTGAAAAGAAAACTTGAAAGCCAAAAGCAGAGAAAGAGACTGGAATAATATGTGGAAGGAGAAAGTAAACCCGTAATTTTCCCTAGTTTCCCCGCACAATTGCTTTTCTTGCCGGTAAAATAAAAGGAGTCCACTCTAGAGACATGGCCACAAAACAAGCCGTTTCCCCCATTCTTTCCTCTCTTTCCATTTGGCCACCGCCGCTGTATATACAAAGTAACAAAAGGACTCATTTACTTAAAAAGAGAGCCGGAGAAAAACATGAGCTTATGTAAGCACAAGACAAGAGAAAGCAAAGAGGAGAAAGCCTTTATTACTCTGTTGAGCAGCAGCAGAGGAACAACCAGTTTTCATTAACTTTTTCTCTTCCTTTCTCTTTCCTTCTTCTTCTGTGTTCCCCGAACAAAAATAGTGAGTGTGTCACTTGGGCTATCTTAAATGGAAATGAGACTGCATGCCACTAGCAATATTATATGTTACATAACACCACTGGTATTACTATTGCTGCTGTTTTTTTTACAGGACACACCACCTTATTTCCTAAAACCAACACAAGCACACACAGAGACCAAAAAGAGCGAGGACAAACACCCTATAAAGCAACCAGGATTACATCTTTTTGAATTGCCATTTTCTCTTTCACCGCTATGCTTTCTCCGTGCTGCTGCCGCTGATGATGATGACAATGAGCATCAGCTCTCCGTGTTGAGATTGGGTCGTTTTACTTTCTTTTCTTGGAAAAAAGAAAGCGATATCATCATTATCGTCTTTTAAAAACATGCTTGCATTTGCTGCTGCGTGTACACTTTTTTTCTTCCTTGAAAAAAAAATCATCTCCATTGCCATTCAATTTTCCTTAGCCTTGGACCAACACTACTGTGTGTGCATAACCACATCACATAGTCATCCTCTTTTTTTCTCCCCTCTTCACTTTCGCCATCCAATTACGGCATTAAACGCTCTTATTTCACTTTTACGTGTCATCATTAGCATCACTTTAAACTTTCTCTGAGGCAAAAATGCTCCCCTGGTGCTGTGGCTTGCTGTTCTACGCTTTTCTTTATACTTGTGCCAGCAAGAAGAAAATATACATAATCCTGTTTATGCACCAACACGACTCTTTTCTTCTTCAAAGGCCTCCTTTTAATTGGCTTGAATGGCAGAAGAAAATAGGCGGCTCATTCTCATTCCCGGAAGAAAAAAATGTCTATCCCGAACAAAAAAATCTCTCACTAAAGTGCTCATTATCATCACCCAAAGTGCCAATGACAGCATTGTCACTTTTTTACCACCACCTTCTCCAGTCTACGTGGTATATAAACTAATAGCCTACAAACTTGACTGTCGCTTTTACTCCAGCTTGGCCATCCAAAAACTATCTGTGTGTCTATCCATCCATTTTTATAGGTGTCTATTTTATCCCTTTTCTTTATTCATTTTTTTCGCTCTCTCTTTTCATTTTCATCTATTCCAGCCTTATGAAATGACTGAATGGCTGGAGAAAGTATGCCAGAGACAATATTCTTTTGCCATTTCATTCTTTATTTTATACACCGAGCATTTTCTCTTGACTGACAACCCACCATACACAACAATAATATAATGGAAACTTTCAATCCACCCAAAAATATGCACATAAAAATCCTTTATGAATTTCATCAAGTCCGTTTTTTCAAGTTACTAACCAGCGGAGAGCCATACGCTTTTGTTTTTATTCCATATTTCTCTTTTCCCATTTTTCCATACTACCATGTCACTAGACAGAAGGCAGAAACCCAAAGAAGAAAAAAGAAGTAAAAACTTAACTTTGTTTGATGATGACTACTCCTCCTATTCCCTTATTTTTTCATCTTCGCTTTATATTCTTTCAAAAAAAACTCGGGAGTAAAAAACAATGCCTTTTTGTCTACGCTATGCATATTCAGCCAAAAAACCGCAAAAAATATATACAGCCAAAGTACAACATTTTTCCTGAATGCCATTACAGTACACTCGCATATGAGAAATGTACCGAAAATGAGAAAAATGGCAGTGACAATAGAAATATTAGAAAAGCAAACTACTATAAAGTGCCATACCCATAACACATAAAAGTGTCTTCTTTTGTCTATCCGTCTTTCTGTCTTATTTTTTTAGCTACCCACCATCACCAACCATTGTCTTTTTTTCTTCTCTCTCAAGACTCATTTCCATATTATTCCTTCCTTTACGACTACTTTCCCCACTTTTACTTCCTTTAGTAGCAGTAGCAGTGTGTACTTCAATACTGCACTACCAAAACAGTACTTCATTTTTTAAAACATGGGCCCTTCAATAAAACAATATAGGCACTTTACACACAACTCTTACCACTAAACCCAGGCATTTTACTAAAAACAGAGCGAACACAGTACATAAAAATAGTCACATTGAACAAGAGAGAAAGTTGCCTTCTTAAATTTTTTCTTCCTTTTTATTTTTATAAAGCATGTCGATATTATGTCTCTTTTCCGGCTCTATAATCATAAAAAAAGCAACAGAAAACAATGTCTGCATGCCAATGCCATAATATACTGGTGTGTTTGGTAATGGCAAATAATAATACAAGTGATGGGGTATCCCAACCCTATAAAAATAGTTTGGTGCGGTCTCCTCTACACACTCTACTGCTTTGAGTACGTGTCCCAGCATATTTTTATTTTCATAATAAAAAAGCAACTTTCTCCCCCGTACTTTTTTCTCCCCATTCATATATATCTACCTACTACATCAGCATAGGGAACCTCTCCACAAGAAAAAATAAAGAAGATGAAGAAGCAAAACGTTCTACGCGGTGGATAATGGCAGTAGTATAGTCGTAGTAGCATCCTCCTCTTCTTCTTCTTTCTTCCCGTTTTGCGGATACTCTTTGAGGTGGAAAATCGATGGGGAACTCCTTTCTGTTGTACACCACGACACACCGAATGATACGCACCATTTATCTCCATTGACTAACCATTTTACCCCCGGAGCATGAGACCTCCTCCAGGAGCACCACACACACACGAAATAAAAATAGGTATACTCAACGAACTTTCTCTTTTTTTAAACTTATAGGCCATTATTAAACCTGTGTGGTAAATACACTGTGAGAAACTTTCTTTTGGAAATTTTTTTGTGGGGCTGATTTTTTTTTCAGGGAAAGGCCATATTATAAAATGTATTAAGGTAGGTACATACTTCAGTGTGTGGAAAGAGAGAGCACATGAATCATAAATTGAATTTGAAAACTTGGCATCTCATCTCTGCTACGGAGCAGCAGTCTCAAGACGATGACGACAACGTGGGACGTCCACCGTAAAAAAAGAAGAATTGGTCAGTGTGGTCGGTAGCATTCCAAATGAATAGTAGGTTCTTAGGTATATAGAGAGCTCAACACAGCCAATCACGTTTTATTATTATCTAATAAAGTAATAGCTGTCATATGCGGCAAATCAACCGGATACTTTAATAATATTTTTCAGTAGAGAGGAGCCCCCCGCTCGGCTAAATGGACCACGTAATGCCAATGACATGCTATCATCATCATGATCAACATATACTTCTACTACAGAAAAAAGATGAAGAAATGAAAACATCAGCGAAAAAACCAAGAAGAAATTTATATACTGCACTGGACTAGCTTAGAAAATCAAAAAGTACAGAGTATATATAGCTGTTATGATGATGATGATGTAATGATAATCGATGAAAATCTTCAGATAAACTGCCCGGATATATTTCCAACTACTTTTTCAATCATTTTTAACTACAGGAAAGTTTCCATTGTTTTTATCCTTAAAGCTTTGAATCCCAAATCAGATTTTTTGAAGTTTTGTTCGGACAATTGAAAATAATGTGTATAGGCTGCTGCGTAGAAGCCAAAGTAAAAATAAAACTACACACAGCCATTTATAAACTTCAAGGGTGATGGCAGCTTCTTCTTATCATCCTGGTCCCACTCCTGTGCTCCTTTTCCTTTTGAAGTAAAGCAGGATACAGATTTATGAGCAGAAACGCCATAATAATTCTCTGGACGAAAAAAGTGAAGCATGGCAATGCGGTGATGATGACGGTGTGACGCTATAAAAATGAAGGGAACAAGATTGCTTTCTCTGAAAAAAAAACGCTACACCGGTAATAAAACACAAGTGCCTAAAAAACCTAAAGCTTCACAAAGAATACATTTTTTCGTTTAACAGTCCACTCGTTTTTCCTTGCGTGTGTAGTCTCTTTTGGGCTGTAAACTAGTTTTTGATTGACCAGTCAACACACATCATCACAAAATATAAAATGGATAGAGGTAATCATCAACACTGAAGAAAAAACTCGTATTTTTTTATCCCGCTTTCTTTCTCTTTATACCTTACTTTTTTATGACAGAGGATTTCCTTGGAAGAAAAATTCAATTTTTTTCTCCATTAACTTGCTGGCTATTCATAACTTTGGTATGGGTTTTTTACGCCGCATTTAAAACCAGAGAACCAAACTAGCGTTACCGTTTATTATTTTCTTATCCTTAGAACCACGTTCCCAATAAAAAGGATTCCACCTGAAGCCTACAGATAAAAAACGTAATATGCAATAAAAATGGAAGTTAGTGATCTATTTATTCTTTTTTCACTTTCTCGAGCCCAATTCCCCCAACGACAGTAATTAAATACACACGTACTTCATAGTACCTAGCTTTCTCTGCCATCGTTTTGTACTGGATTGCGCTCATTGTAATCCATTTTCTCGCTTTCAATTCAATTTTGAATCTGGCAATCGGCATACAGAACACCGAACATAGAAAATCCTTTTCTTCTTGTTAACGAAGGCAATCAATCTTGAGCAAAAACAGGCAGTCTTCTTGCACACCAGCTAGTAGACAATTTTTTACCTGTTTTGTGTGCCCGAGTACAAGAAAGTAAAAATGTTTTTTTCTGTGTGAAAAACACTCCATTACAGTCTTGTCATTAATTATGCCGCCTTTTTTATTCTTATTGCTCACCCTTTCAAATTCCCCATGTACTAGTTTGGTACTAGGTGCGAAACGGGAAATGGAATTGATTTAATAAAGAGGTTAATGAAGTCGATCCTAAAAAATCGTACAAAACTTTTTTTCTCCTTCTATATTCTCCAACCACTTTACTTACTTGGAAGCAGAACAAAATGGCAAACAAAAAAATTTCTTGGCATTGCCACCTTTTATTTTCTTCCAAGAAGAAGAAAGCAATTCCATTTTGTTTTCTTTTACCCGCTTTCTCTTCCTCTATCTCCGCGTTTAAGCAGGTGTCCTTCCACCGTTCCAGAGTGTTTTGTTCTCCTCTGCTGTTTTGTACAGCCTTATTTATTTCACACTTTTCTGGCTCCGACTCATCAACATACTCCGCTTTCTCTCTTCTTTTTGTCTAGTCTCAAGAAAATTTTCTTCTTAGCTCATTAACACTTTTTTATGGCCCCTGTGTCTGCTGTGCTGGTAGTTTACACGGTGAAAGCAGAGCCAAGGTGGTGGCGGCTCTGATGATGGTACAATTTTATTATTCTTTTTTTGTTGATTAGATTGCCTCTCTGCGTTCCATTCACATACTTTTTTTATCTCATCAAACTTGTCCGCAGATTATATGTACTACTGTAGCCTGCCACATTTTCTAACCCCATTCCAAATTACATTAATACAGCCAGCGCATCTTATTCGCTTTTTTTTCTTAGAAAAAATGGTAATATACCTAACTTTCTCTCGGAGAAAAAATATGTCCGTTTTATTTCTTGCAAGAAAATTCTTCTTGATGATCTTGCACTACTAGCCTCTGCATTTTTCTGTTGATGCGGTGCTGAGATGCTCATTTGCACTAGAAAAAGTTTTGGCGAATTGGAATTTTGCAGAATCCCCAATGACATTCGAACGAAGCAGAGAAAGCTTAAAGAAAAGATGTAAAGTCAAATAGAAAGCCATTGTTGATTTTTTCCTCTTCTTTGTTATCGGTTGTAGATTTGAAGGCAAGTTAAAAAATTGTGTCAGCATTTTTCTGTGTAAAGTGTAGAAAGAAAGCAATGTGCATTTGCAATGTAAATTAGGTAAGAAAATGGAAGTTTTTTCTGATAGAAAATAAATGTAGGTTTGTACACATAGACTGTTATGTACCATTTGAAAAACAAGTTGAGCATCGACAAACAAAAACACCAAAAAATCAGAGGAAAAATGCGCAAAGGCAAGGTGATTTTCTTTAGTTGACTCAGCACTTCAACCCAAGTAGTAAAAATGTGCATTAGCGTAATGCTAATGTGTTTTGGTGTTTGCTGAATAAAAAAATATATTTAGCTACCTACTTTGAATCAGTTTTGGTACAAGGACAAACTTGAGAGCACATTTGGTGTTGGTACTTGTGACTTGCTGTACTTCCTCTGATGTTTTTATGACGTGATGGTTGTTATTTTGATATTGATGGTGATGGTACTCATTTCATTTAAAAAAGAGCAATACAAGCTAAGAGAACAGAAAGCTAAAGGTGTTTTTTTCAGTTGGATTGGAAATAAGCGCAGGATATTGAAGGTGACTTGCCAGAGCGAAGTGGCAATCCATAAGATGGGAAAGGTAAAAGGTGGCTTGTGTGTATAATGGAATGTAACCGTCCATTGGGAAAATGGGAACGGGGACAAAGTGGCAGTAAATCTGGTGATGGTGTTTCGAACAAAAAAAGAAGCTTGTATCGTTTGTTGGATGGAAAAACGGTAGATATCTATACATTTCCTTGAAGAAGTCTAGCAAACTTGTCTCTTCAACTGTTTCTTCTTCTTCTACTCATGGTTTTGGACAAGTTACGAGTTTGAGAGAAAGGGAGAACGAAGAAAAAAATCCGGAGATGGAAATCTTCTTTTTTGGCACATTTTTTATTATATCCCTCTTTGTAAATGTTCCAAGTTGTGCATTGCATGGAGAAAAAGCAGAGAGAAGAGCGACAGAAAGTAATCCATTGTCAGTTTTACCCTCTCACAGAGAGATGCGATGGTTTGGATTGAGATCAGAGATTCGGTGAAGGTAAAAAAAGAAGCTTTTTTGTGCACCTGCCTGCCTGCCGAAAAAAATTCTAAATATCAGGTTACATCAAAGTGACAATATAAAATGTGATGGGGCTAGAGGGGCAACGCGATAAACAACTTTTTGCTGTTTTTGTGTGTTGCGCTTGTCACTGTTGTTTCTTGGCAGAAGGAGAAAGTTTTTGCTAAAGGGTTATATAATATGGAATAGAAAGGTGGAAGGAAGGAGAAGCAAATTGGAAATGTATTCATATTTGAACTGATTTTATTATTAATGTTTCAACAGGAAAAAGTTAATGATTCACATCTGAAAGACATTATAATCCAGTATTTGCGCATATCCCAAAGTCAAGACATCGAACCTATGCAATTAAAAATCTCCAAAATACTGCCTATTTTTTCTTCAGCTGTCAAAATGGTAAGGTTAGCCCACGCAAAATTTATTACTCCCACCTTCTTTCTTCAAATCGGTGTATCAAGGGAAAAAGCAGATCAAAAGGTGAAGCCCACAAGCTGGTCACTTTTAAATTAAACCTTGGTCAGAGTTCTAAGTCCTGGGTATCCTTGCTTCAACGCAACTTTAAATCTTTTTTTCTGTCCAGTGGCCCTATTCTCTTGAGTATTAACTTTGTAGGGGGATCTTAATATATACGCAGGTCAGTATCACCACCGTTTAGATAACTAGATATATAGCTTTTCTCAGTATAATTTCAATTTCTTTCTTGTTTCCTGCTACATTCATCATCATTCGTTAGTCCTGGCATTTGCTCTCCCTCTCACAAGAGAATCGGAGGATACATCGAGAGGAACAGACTTTTGTTCTGATTCTGAGCTTCTGTGGAATACCAAAATTCCTCCAGATTCCAATCCAATCCACCCAGCCCAACAGAGAAAGCCCGGCTCTTCCTCTTTTCTATCTGTCTTTTCTACTGTATAGGGAACAGTGCGGTCCACAAGGAACACAACGACGACAATGTGCGTCTCCTTCTCTCTCTTTCTTTTATATTTATTATTGAATTGAATGGAACACCGAAAGAGAGAAATGAAGGATATCCGCTGTATGACATTGTTTGCCATTATAGGTATTACAGATTTCCATTAAGTTGTCAGTATATTTCAAAATTCCTCCTCAATAAAATAAAATCCAAGCCCATTTGATTTGAATACCAGTACACATTACTACTACTACTATGCCATACCTCCGTGTTCTATAGTTTATCTTTTTCTCTCTATCTACCTATTATATATACCTAAGCATCCTTAGCACAAAATATTCTTCTGTCTCGCGGTTTAAAAAAATATATTACAGAGAGCTCTGGCGATTTCCTCCTGTTTTTCAGTCGGTACATGAGTTATTATTATTAGAAAATTTTACGACTTTCACCAAAGATATGGATCATTTAATTTGCGTTTACACATTCAGACTTGTCCCAAACTCACTAGTTTTCTTACCATGTTGAGTGTTCAACGTATGTACACCAGTAATAATAAAATGCACGCAGCAGCAGACAAAAGTCAAACAATAAAAGTTTTCAATGCAAAAGTTAAACTATGTCAACTGACCTACATTCAACCTTTCTCTTTAACTGAGAACAAGCTGCTGCTCTGCTGTTTTCTCTACACACAGAATTATTACCTGGCTTGTTTGTCACATTCATATATTATAGGCAGTCTTATGCATATTTGTATTATTAGCCCGGATTTTCCAGTCCAGACTCCAGAGAGAGGGCTTCCCAATATATAAGCCCATCTGGCTTTTCTGGCAAAAATGGCAAAGATCCCTTTTTTGGACTGGAATTTATCTCCCGTGTCGTAATCAATCAATAAAAAATATAATCTTAGAGTTGTTTGTTGGTTCTACATATGCTCGCTTGTTTGTACGTTGCTCTACCTTTCTCCTACTTTCTCTTGTCTTTACTCTCTCATTGTTTATACATTCTCTGTTTATTTTTTACTGTTTGACTTTTTTCTTTCCAATAATTTACAGGCTCAATAAGTTGCTTTCTCTCTCTGCAGAGCATCTAATATTGGATATAATCTTTAGGCACAGTGTTGTCGTTTGTTAAACACAAATGACCAACTTTTTCCTCAATCTTTTCAATCTAAACTCGTCAGACGGTGCTACAGTTTGAAACTACACTCTGTTTTTCAAAACTTTCTTCAAAACTTTGGCACGATTAAACACAGCTGCTGTGTTTGCTCATTCCTTTCTTCTTCTGGAGCACCCATTCCATATAATCGCGCAGGAGAAGCGTTGTGCAGAAAAGGCAGTCACTTGAAACAGTGATTTCCATTCATGCGGACATAGCAGAAGAAAATTATTGGTGGTGGTGGTGGTAGGGGTAGCGGTGGCACAAAGAAAATGGAGTTGTTTGTAACAATGTAAAACCTACCTAACGAGAAAACTGAAGAAAAAATACATTTTTTATTACAACAACTGCTGCTGTTACTTTTTTTTATTAATAAGGCATCCCTCATCTCTCCCTTTTTGCTTTTATGATTGTTTGGCTGTGAGCTGAATGAGAACTAGTTTTGGTCTCGGTATAAGATTTTTGGTCTGCAAGAAAGAAAATGGGTTTGTGATGATGATCATGATTACGACAACGACGACAATGGCCAGTACTACTTAACTTACTTGGGGGTCTACACTCCACATACTCATAGCAAAGCAGCATTGAAATCATATTTCATTCAATGTCATCGCTTTTCAACAGTTTGGCCACTTTTATACACCAACTGGACTATAGCACAGCAGCAGGGAAAGCAACTTAACCAGCGGCCAGACATAAAAATATCATTGCGAAAACCGCTATAAACTTGTTTTCCCACTACTAATATGGACGAGGGCGATATAAGAAGGGGAGAAATAACAATAAAAAGGAAAGTGGAGAAAACCTCACATTGAAAACACTGTTGCTGCTGGCATGTAGCAGGGTTGTATTAACTAAACCGGATTATTTCCACTTTACCTGTTTAATTTACCAACCCACTGGAAAATAGCAAAAAATCTAAATGACGCTTTTTTTATACCAACCAGTTAAAACCGGTAATTTCCAGACTGGATTTTTTGCCACTTGTACAGCTGCCTTGTTTTCTACACATTATTGTTTCATTGTTTGTTTTCCCTTTTCAGTTGAGTGAAAGCCCCCAAAAGCACCACCAACAACAACAAAAAATGAATGATCATATTTTCTAAAATGGTCCATCGTCATCATCATCGTCATCCCCCGTTTCTCCCTTTTTCTTGTTTAAGGGCTCCTTCCGATTAAACGGCCAACATTGGATGGAAATTCCCAGCTGGATCAAATGGAATCTTTTCTCATCATACTTATCCCACTTACTTGGTCTATATATATTTTTAAGACTTCATTTCACCACACATCACCGCAAGCTTTCCATATACTTCCTATAACCTAGTTGTTGTTCCTGTTGTGCTTTTTTCATAGATGAGATCATGATGATGATAAAACCGTGTAATAGTAATAACAGTTATCATAACAAAAACATCAAAACCAACGGCAATAATCCAATGAGAACCAAAGAGACAAGCCAGCCAAACAAACAGAAAGAAAAAATCCCACCGACACATTTCAACCGGAGGGAGCTGTAGTCATATAACCCAGCAATCATTCCACAGAAAATCCAATCTCACACAAAAAAAAATCCCGGAAAAGCTAGGGAAAAAACCCGGAGTAACGATTTTTCTCCCGTAAAAAAGGTTGATGATTAATGAACTTTTGGTGAAGCGCTATATGTGCTTTACTCTTCTTCTGCTCCAATTTTATTTTCTCCCAGTGTCCATGCGTGTATATGTGTCCTTTTCTCTCTCTTCTAATGGTATGCTATAATGCAATCTAAAAAATCCAATCTGAATCAAAAAAGAAGAAAAATGTGTGTGCCAAAGCTTTCTTTTAAAAAATCATTGAATTTCATTTCATGCCCGATATAAAATAGAAATCAGTGTAGCGCAGCACTATTTCTGATTCATGAAAATGCATTTCTTTCACTTTATTTCATTTCGTGACACAGTCTCTCCAAGCCTTCAAGTGTGATTTAATGCGCCATAATCCAATATTTCTAATGAATGTGATGATTGAGGGTCACACTACTTTCACTTTGAGCCAGAGAAAAAGGAGAAAGAAAAGAGAGAGCAAAGTGACCACTTGAACTTATACATTTTTATACACTTTCCACTTACCCTTCTTCTTTTTTCTCTGCTTTCAACAAACCAGAGGCGATGACCAGAGACCATGAAAATAAAAAAGGAGGAAATGGATTTTTTTTCTTTTTTATATTTCTCGCCAAGAGTGTCAGTGGGAAAAAGTGGAGTTAGGTTGTGTGTGTGTGTGTGCAACTTTTGGCTGTCTGGTTTTTTTGGTGGTGGTGCAAGCCCAGCTTCGAAGCTGCTGGTGCTTCTTCAGACTTGCATACCCATCATCATGGCAGCTGGCTGACAGCACCAGAAGAGAAATCCAGAGAAAGTAGAAACAGAAGGAAGAGAAAAAACTGGGGGAAATGATGGAGTGGTTTCCTGTTTTTATATCACACACTTTGGGCCTGTGTGTGTGCGTAATATATGGACATATTTTATAGATGGTGGATATTCATGTTCATGGAAGTTAAATGAATGATGTATGTTGGTGCTACTACGAGTATAGATGAAAATGAAGGAAAAAATGTGAGAGAAAGTGTGTGTGTGTGTTTTCTCGGTTTGGAGTATGCCGGGTTTTATTAGGGATTCCTGCGGTGTTGTCGGCTCTGCTGGCTGGCAGACAACAAGTCCGCCAGGGAGGCTGTTGAGACCTCTGATTCATTCGAGCTGCGAATTTTGATGAGTCAATTTCTCACGGACATTCGTATGCTTTCTCTCTCTCTCCCTTACTTTTATTCCTGTGTAGAGGAAATTTTCTTTTTTGCACGGCCAAAAAACCAAGAACCAACACCAGAATTCATCTATGTCATCCATCTCTACATTCTATCCAGCTTCCTCTTTCTCTCTTCTTCCAAAGCTTATTTATAGGTACGAATGGTAATAGTGGTGGCCCTGGGTCCATGCAGTTTCTATCTTGTTCTCACACTCGGTCGCTTCTTTCTCCTGAGCTGGAGCGGTGTTCAAAGGAATAAAATAAAATTTGTTAAGAAAGGCAGCAGCATTCAAGATAGGATTGGAGAAAGTGTCTGCTGAACACTGCATATACATGTGAATTTTCCGTTTGGAGGCAGGATGAAACTGACGACTAGACTGGTATAAAAAACCAAAGCATCTATAAGAAGAGTGTAGGACACACCGGATTTCCAAACAACTTTTCTTCTTTGCTTTTTTGCAAATGATGATAAGGTTGTGACGCTCTTTGGAGGAACGTGAACGTGGATGCAAGCACATGATTCTTGGTGATGGTCGGCTATGCCTTTGTGAACAGGAAAGATACACACACGTACGTACCAAATGCTCTCTGCTTTCTTCTACTTTTTCCTTTGAAAGTTATTAGATAGGTGAATTGGGATACAATTTTTTTCTCCCTGGCTTTTTAGGTACCTTTGCACACTGCACGCTGCAGATAGGTATACATTTTAGCTCATTACTCATTCCAAAGCCATTTTCTCGAGAGATCATCATCAATAACGCTATCAATCCAATCATCAATCCGAAAATGAATGTTGACACCGAGGCGATTAGAATAATAATCAGTTTGGGATGACTACTATTCTCAGCTTCCTATTCATTCTTCTTCGTCTTGAGCATACAAGACAGTTAAATAAGGCAGAATATTATGTAAGGTAATAAATAAAGCTAAAGTGGAAACTGGAAACGCTGTGCTGATGCTTCTGCTCCACCGATCCAGAATGATAATGAGACCAAGATCTACTAGCTGTCAAGCATGCATTTCCCCATCAACCCTACTTATTATTTTTTTGTAGTATGACCACCCACACAAAAAATGCTGGCCTGTTCCCCTACTCTTAAAATCCCCTTTTCTACCTTGTTCATCTGATCCATCCATCTTCCCATTTTATTACGTAGGGACACGCTGAGAGAGAGAGAAAGAGAAGGCTTGGCATCTAGTCATTTTTTTAAATGGAAGATTATGTGCGTGTCATTTCAATTTGAATGATTTGTCACTTTGCTATGGTTGGTGGAATGACACCATTTTCCTTTCTCTTTCCTTGTGTTCTCTGGAGTTGTTCCAAAAATGTCAACCGTCACAAGACTTCATTTGTCGTTTGCTTTTTTCATCCCTACTCTAGTTTTTAACAAGAAAAAGCGGCGGGTTACATATCATTTATGATCTTTAGATCTTTTCCGTGTAATATTTTCTCTTATCGTCTAAAGCCCACTTTCTCTCACAGAAAGTCATAACAGCGAAGATAAAGGAAGAAGAGGAGGAGAGGAACAGTCAAGCTTTAAAATACAAAATGGGGACCACTTTCCCCACTTTCACCTGCAGGCCATTTTCATTTTAAAGCTTTCGTACATATTATTTTTCCTCCTTCAATTCTTCTCTCCTTGTGCCAGAAACACCCCAGCCCAGCACACACTTACAGTCAGACAGACAACAAAATTGCAAAGATTATTCAAAAAACTTTCTCCTTTTTAGTAGAATTTCTGCATGAAGCTGATGCTGATGATCACCATCAAAGCAAAAACTACTACTATTTTGCTAACTATTTACTACTACTGCATTTTCTGGTAACAGGTTCATTTTATAGTGCAGAGAGAGAAAGCAAGCACAAGCATACACTCTGAGATATGGAATGTGTTTGTGGTGGTGTAGTAGTTAGTTCAAGTCATTTTATGATGATTACATCATCCACGTTCCTTTTGCAATTTTGTTGGCGTTTTTTATCGCCCTCATGATCATCATCACGATGATGATCATCCTCGGCCTGGCCATATTCTTATGGCTTCCTATGGTTTTGCTTTCTCTTTCTCGCTTTTGTATGTAAAATCCCGTAGTTCACTGACCATGCTTTCTTCCTATGCATATTCCTACTTGTTCCAGCTTTACATGATAATAGTAATAGTACAGTGGCCCATATATAAACAACTTAGCTCACTACCCAACTTTCTCCCATACGCCAGGAAAATATGAGAAAAGGGGGAAAGTGAAAGTCGACATTTTTACTGCGCTCTTTACTGGTTTCACGTTACCTACACTTATATCTACGTACACAGAGATACAGAGAGAGACCGCCGGGATTGTGGACTGCCGTGTGTACACCTTTTTAACTTCCTGCTATATAACTGCTCTGTGGTGCTACTACCGCATACCAGAGAAAGCAATATTGCCCAGACACAGGGAGATTGGATGCCCATACCAGACCACATAGAAAGTCATAAAGATGAACAACAAGCAGCAAAAACGGAGGATGATCATCCCATCATGATCATCATCATCTCTTCATCGTTTCATTTTTTATGTTTATTCAGCAGGGATTTTTTTGTGTAAATCCGCCGATCACACACACGTAACCACTACCAGCATCACTTCATTTTATAGTAGTAGTATGGCAATACCCACTAAAAATACTCTGTGTGGTCTCTGGCTGGATGATATGTAGATACATATTTTCTCTTTCTTCTTGTGTTGCTGACCCGACCGAAAAAAACTTCAAAAGGAAATCGATATCAAGCTTAGAAACCTTTTCAAAGGGACATTTTCCTATAAAGCTTGCTGATCTCAGCCGTTTTTTGCCGTTTGGCAATGGACTTTAAATAAAATAGTAAAAAAGCGCTTTTACAGCTTTATATTATCGAACAAGTGGTTTTATCCCCCTTTTCTCTGGCCATTTTCAAAGGAAATCATAAACCGAGGACAGAATGGTGGTGAAAATGGGCACACACAGTTTTGAGATGGTCAGTTTGCTCATCTGGTGCTGTTGGGCTATATAGAACTTATTTATGCAAATAATTTGTGCCAAGGTGAAAACCTATTCTCTTGAGACAGACAGACAGATTGCCAAATGACACACACGTTTCATTTTCATAAATTATTCCGCTTGACTAACAACAGCCGAGAAAATGTTTTGAGAGAGTAGACGAACACACGATATAACTACGTTGTTGTACGTGCTGACTGAAGTCTGAAGAAAGTGTGGTAGTTTGGGTGTCAACTTTTTGTCAACGTGTTATAAAGACAAGCTACCTATCTACTCACTTTGGAAAAAGAGACAAGTTGAAATGCAATTGATATTCTTAACAGACAACACCAATGTTTCTCACTCTCTTTTGTTCAAGTGTTGTGTAATTTTAATGAAGTGTGAGAATAAGAAAGGAGGGATAACGATGAGCAAAAAAACTTTCTCTTTTTGTACCTTGTTTGCAGCACTTTCTCTCTCTCTTTCCATCTGCGCATCTGTTAGAAATCAGTTTTGCTAAATCCTGAGACAAAACTTTGTTTTGCATAGAACAAGACGACTACTAACTACTACACTAGTACTACTTTCCCTTCTTGGTGACAAAGCAGACACACAAGTTGGATTTTTTCTTTTTCAAAAAAGAGAAGAAAAAAAGTTTCTCGGGAAAACAGATTTGTTAAAAGAATTTAACTTGCAAATTGGTCGAAAAAACTTTTTTGGGAAAAAAGAAGGCGACTGTCAAACTGCCAAAAAGAAAAAGGCACAAGTATATATAAAGTAGGTATGGATGTCCCAGACGCGGGGTGAAAGTAGGGATATTATGCATGTGCGGAGAAAAGTATGCAATTACGGTACTCATGTTAAGGGCGGATGTTATACCATGTCAAATCAGAGTAAAAAGTAAACACTGATGAATTGTGTGTGGAAAGTTTAAAAAGAAAAATAAGAAATATGTGGAAAAAATGTCAATTTTTATCCGCCTTGTTACGTGGATTGGGATATGGTACTTGTACAATCAGTAAACTTATTTTAAATTGCTCGCTTACTACGTCAAACCCTCTTACGTTATTTCTGGCATGCACTTTCACTTTCGATTTCTGGTTTGCTATCTCTACCTCCCTACCTTTATCTTCCACCCAATCTTTAAACCCGCATCGCTGCTCTCTCTCTATGAAATAGTAACAACCTGCCCGTGTGTAATAAATAATTACCTCCGCTCTTCTCATCTACTCACATCACGTCCAAATAATGCACGCACACACCACCACACACTTACAAAAGATCATCATCATTAAACCCCCAGCCAGAGAGAAGAGAAAAGGGTTATAATCTCAAGCGTTTTCCCTTCCTCTCCATTTACTTCCCACTATTCCCTCCAGTTCACTTTCTCCACACAAGCACACGGGAGAAAATTCCACAAGGTCTTTGCACTGTTGTAAAGCAATGGAATTTTCTTTTTCTTGTTTGTGCATACCACCGCACCCACCCAAGCAATTGAAATACCAGCCACAAAAACCGGGATTCAGTCATCTATACACGCACAACACACATACCAAACCTTGGTGCTATTTTCCCAGAATTATCTTCCGTTCTGTTGCCTAACAAAAACAAGAGGGAAAAGTGTACTTTCTTTCACAGCTGAAGTGTTTATGGTAGAAAAGAAAAGCAGCGTGGGTATCTAATCGAAACCAGAGAGGGAAAAATTCGGAGAAAGCGGAATAGAAAAACATTTTTTATTTGTTTACCTATATTGGTTTTTCCAAGAAAGCGGAGGAGAAAATGCGTACATCTGTTTACTATCATGCACATATTCCATTCTCTTATTTTCTGGGAGGACTCTGGAATGTGATCTATTTGAGAAATTTAATCTGACATTGGTTCTGCTGAGGAAATTTTGGGGGTGTTGAATCGACCGGATATGCTTATACATATCCACTTGACTATACAATTGTAGGGCTTTCTCCATTTTCTCTTTTTCTATTCCGGATTGATTTTTTTCTTTATTTTGCTAAACAAGCGTGTCTTCTATAACTGGTTATGTCACTCAACAGTCCTTCTTGCGTTCTGTTGCGCTTTTGGAATGTAAGCATTTTCTATACACATTGTGTACGTACTATTTGGAGGAATTATTGGATAAGACGAGCAGAAAGAGCAGCCAAAATCCTCCAAAAAACATTTTCTTCTCTGAGCTTCTGCGTGTGTAATCTTTGTCAGTATTAAAAGTCACACCATAACAGATGCAATAACAATACCACTAACGCAAAATACATGCTTTATAGTATACGGATAACAGCGATTTTTTTATTCTGTAAGGGAAAAAGTCAACACGACAGACAAAAGAGACGGGAGAAAGATGAACAAGGGCAAAAAAGTTGACATTTGCTTGCTTTTACTGTATCTATATCCCTACTGGTGCTATAATAGTATTATGTAATGCTCTGTGTAACATTTTATCTTACTTTCACTTTCTGTCATGGCTTATCATTGTCAAAAAGCTGGAGTACTGGTGTAATACGTTATGCAGAGAGGATGGCCATACCCAAAAAATGTCAACTTGTCAACCCTATGCACCAAAGTAGCAGGGAAAAGGAGGTTTTATACCCAGTTTAGATTTTTTATCTTCTTCAGTTTCACTTTTTTGTCTGCATTCTGCATGTTTTTCCTAAGAAAAGAATGAAGAACATCTTGACTCTCTAAAGCCAATCATGCGTCCAGTAATGCAAAAGCATAAAGAAGAGAAAGTGGATAAAGAGCAGAAAATTGGAACAAAAACGGCAAAGAAAAGTGACAAAAACTAAAAAAATAATATGCTATGCTGAATATTTTACTTTTTTTCTCGTTTTCTCCCGATAAGCCAGAACGTTTTGCACATCTGGAATGTATTTTTGAACAGAAATATTAAGGCACAAGCAACAAAAACAGCACGGCCAGCACCATAACCCTGTCATCGTCACGATTCTCCCTAATAAAAAATATTTTATTTGTATTTAACTTCACTTTTATTGCCTACATTTTTTGCCTGTGACTCTCTCTGCTTTCACATTGAACAGGACAGGGAAATGAGATGACCTCTTATGAAAAAATAAAGCATTATAGATTTCTTCTCCATCTCTTTTCTCTTCACAAAAAATGTAAGCAAATTCCAAACGTTGTAAATTATAAAGCAAGAGAAAGTTGTTTGTCTGTGTAGTATACCCGTTTTTATGAAATATTGTAAATGGTTGTGAATTGTAAAGACAAAAAAATGTCGTAAAAGAAAATACTATATATTTTCCAGGCGACAAGACATAGTCAGCCAGGCAAGCGAGAGAAAAGAGAAATGGACAAAAATAGAAATAAATCTGAAATAATAACTTTTTAAAACGGAGAAAGCTTCAAGGCGACAAGGCAAAAATCATAAAAGTATATTTAACGTCTCAATTTCTGCAAAAAAATACACTTCTTCTTTCTTCCCTTGAGAAAAGAAGGCAATCTAACTTGTTTACTACTTTCTCTTTCACACACTGCCAAAGTCATAGGCAGATTTTCAGTCTATTATTAACAGTTTTTAGTATTTGTGTGACTGGCAGAAAAAAATAATTTATGTTGGGCTCCCAGTGTTTAGGTTTTGAACGGGGTGAGCGTGCATAATTAGCTTTGTCCTTTGCCTTTCATCTTCTTAAAAAAGAAAAAATCTGACAAGGACAGTGAAACATTCCCTTTTTGTCTGCCAATTAGCGCCAATTAAACCAACACAAAATAAAGTACTGTAGTTTGGCAAAATGGCAAATGAACTGTTAAAACAAGGAATAATCGCTATCCACCCAAAAAAATTACATACTGCCTTGAAGCAACTTTTGCCCCAGTTCATTAAATTCATTAACAATTTTACCAAGTTAATTTTTAACAGTGAAAGTTAACCGTAAGAAGGAGTATACTATCTATTCTGCACGGTTACTGTTCGAGAGATTAGTTTAGTCGTGTTGAAAATGGAGTGAAATATGGAGTGAAACTGAAACATACACACACTCCCTTCCTCCCTCCACCAAATATACATATAATATATTAAAGTTGACATTTTGTCGCGTCCTCCATCCCAGCCCATTTTAATTTTCAACGGAAACTACAACCCCAAATTACACAGTCATTCCCTCTCCATTTTCTCTTGGAATTTTGTTAAGTAAACAGTAAACTTGGCTTTTCCTTCTAAAAAAGAAAAAAAAAACTGTTTAGAGACCAAAATACCATCATAGTTAGAGCAAACCACTTGGTTAGCTTTGAATTTCTACTTTCTACAAGCCCATATAAAAGGCATCAGGAGAAGAAACTCTCTCGTTCTGAAAATTTCTCTTCAAATTATTGTGCGTGTGTATTACTACGCGGGCTACATAAACAACTTAACCAGAGATCTAAATTGATGACCATTTTAATTCACCCGGGAAAAGTGCCAGTGCCACTGTCGCCATCCTGTTTGTTCGAAAACTTTCCACGCACACAACTTTTCCTCTAAGCTTTTGCCTACACACACATTACAATACTCAACATATTTCCCAAATATCACCACCACCACACTTCTTTCCCATTTCCCTCTTTTTTATGATGATGTTCATGATCATCATCATCATGATCAGAATGATGACTAGAATCATATTATTACAACATACTCACAAAACTCTAATTCTAAAACTTGCTTTTTGTTATCCACTCCAGTTGTCGCGCCTTGAGATAATCTACAAGAGACGCGGAACGCAACAAGCTTTGTGAATTGTGCCTATTCATTATGGTTCCAGCTCTTGTGGCAGCCTCACTTTTCTCCCTTTCCGGCTACTTCACTTGTCTTTTCAAAAATTGAGGCAGACACACGGACACATAAACAAAAAAGGGTTCTCACTCTTGCTTTAAAATGAACATTTGGACTACGTACGGAAACGAAACGGACAGCTAACAACTTAATATCCTTCCCGGAAAAACTTACCAAGCAAGAAAGTGAACTTCCACCGCCACCACCACAAACATTAACCTTTTCCCTGTTCAAAATAACTAACAATTTTAATGTGGTCGACTCTGCGCTATGAAGTTTTTTGGGTTTTCATGCATTATTAGAATCTAGTGTATTGTGTAGGGTTTCTACTGCTTTGGGGTGATGGTGATGATCCTGCCGTTTCTGACCTGGTGCTGGTTCCTCCCACTCCACTCCACACACACAATATGTATCCCTCCAAGTTTTCTGCATCAGCGAGGATGTTCCCTTCATTTTCCCATGAAGCTTCATGCTTTCTCTTGTAGCTCCGCTCCGCGGAATGAAGTTGAATAACCTTTTTTAATGTTGAATGCTTTGTTGTCCTGTGTCTATGTTTGGTCTGTTGTTATTTAGTAAAATGCAAGGGGAAATTCTAGACTGGCAACAAAAAAAGAGTAAAAACCAAGCTATTTGAAAGAGAAAGATGATGATAGCAATTCCAAGACCAGCCAAGCAGCTCAGAATACGGGCTACAGAGAGAGGCGAGACTATAAAGCTCTGCGGTTTTCCATCATACTTTATTGCACTCCCATTCTTCAATCCATCCGTTTTGTTGTGAAACCCAGCCACTTTCCCCGTCCTTTACCAGAGAGAACAGTAGTACATGCCTTGCCTGCAAAAACCCACATAGTTTGAGATCATTTTGAAAAGGGTAACAACAAGCTTTAAGCTCAAGAGTTTTGTTCCGAGAAATTTATTCTAGGCTGAGTAATAAACTTTCATAGAGAATGTGGAGTGGGGTAAATGCTAGCACATCCAAGTGGATATCAAGTGCAGTTAGTTAGCAAAAGTAGGAGCAGCAGAAGGAAAACCAAGGACAAAAAACAAAAAATGTTACATTTCTCACAACAACAACCTAAAAATGTGTACAATGTACACTCAACAATAAAAATCCACAAATAAATAAAACGCCATAAAAAACTACGTGTCATATCATAAAAAATCTAAGCTTTGCTTGGATAAACCACTCATGTCATTATAGACTTTACCGTAAAACCTTAAATAGCACCTCATCCCTTTTTTATTAAAAAACCCAATTTACTTTTCTAATCGGTCCCATTACACTTTTGTCATTTTTTCTTGCTAGCTAGTTTAAATAAATGAATATTTAATGTGTTTGCTCAAACAAGGAAGCACAAGCAGCTTCCGTATGTGTCCTGTCCTGTCTCCTTTCAAAAAATTGCCTTCAGTCTTCAAACTTTTCTAGGAAAAAAACCGTTCCCCTATTCTGCTAGCTATACTCATCCTGCCAAACTTTCCCCTTAAATTCAACCCAGACTTATTTTCTTCTTTCAAAAGACAAATATTAAATGGGACGTTGTTCTCACTGCCATTTCCCCGCTTTTCCTCTGATGACTATGACCTTCAAACATTTTTTATTGTTCTTCCCCTTTTTTCTCTTGTCCTCTTCTGGGTTGAGTCTCGGGAGGAATTAAAACTGCCACTGCCGACTACTACCATCCTCCTACCCAGATACCACCACCACCATCCTCACTTTTCTCTTTTGGTAGTATAGTAATGGCACATCAGCAGTTTTCTTTTAAAAGAAAACTTCCTCCCCATTTTTCCTTCAAACGTGATCGGCAACAGAAGCGCTCTACAAGCTTTGCTAACTAAAGAAAAACGAAACTTTCTCTTTTTGGCTCTTTATTATTTCCCTGACGTGAGCATTACCAATTTTTTCTCTTCTTCTTGTTATACTCTGCTGCTGCATCTCTCTCGCGCGGTCCTTTTTCCCCGGAAATTTCCAGACATTGCCTGTCCAAAATATCATTAAATATTCTACATAAATACTGGTATTTATTATGTAAGTGAAAGTGTGTGTGTGTGTTCTTCCACTGCTGATGCTCCGCTCCACTAAAAAGCGTCTTTTGTTAAACAACTGCCACCATTATTCTTTCCCAGAAAAATTTTCCTTTTCTCGGACCTCCATTCCTAAATACAAGCCATGTATATAAAAGCCAATTCACAATTCTCAGCTTTTTCTTTTTTCTCAAGTAAAACTACTGTGTGTGTGTGCTTACACTTTTTTAACCATGTAGACACAAGACTCAAACCTCTCGGAGCAATTTTTATTGCAGCTTTTTTTTCTCTTTTTATACACATTTTTCCATTCTTTTCAGACATGCATGCACACACACACATGAATACAGAGAGATACATTGAGATTGCATTGCCTTTTATTTCCTTCCGCTTCCCACTCTCCGAGTCTTCCAACCAATTCTACACTTTGCTTTTTTATTCCAACGCGAACCCGCTCAACTCTTTTTCTTTCAGGCTTTCGGCCTTTTCTTTCTTTTTTGGAAATATATTGCCCCGGTTTTTTGTACAGAGCACTGAGAAAGTACACCAATTTTTGTTGTCGGCAAATTTTTTTCGCTTTCTTTTTGCAAAAATGGACTTTTTTCTCTCTGTCTGTCTGTGTGTGTAGGAGGATGTACCGGTAGCCGTTTAAATAAGGAAAGAAAGGAATCAATGGAGAAAAACACACTGCTACTTGTGTGTGCACACTGCTCTTACTACTACTACTGAAGAATGCCAGGCCACGCACCATTTATGTCAGACACGAAAGAAAAGACTTTCTCTGAAGAAAAAAATGGGCCAGCAGAATAGAAAAAAGGAAGTTGCAGCAATAGCCCTAACACACAAGCGGTAGTAGTAGTGCACACACAAGATAGAAATTTTTTCTCTTTAAGATTTTTTTCGGAAGAAAGCAAAAAGAAAAGATGAACAGAGAGAATCAGTAGAAGAATGAAAAGAATGAAAGTAGAAAAAAATAAGATCTCAGCTGGATTTTCAGTGGGTTGAGTTGTTAGAGTAGAGTTCATTTTCTGGGACATGTGTGTAGATTTTTTCTCTTCTTCAGAACTCTCCTAGTGCCGCCACTACTTTCTTCTTGGGTTGATTTCGGCTTTTCCTGTTAAGTATGGTTGTCTCGTTGTGTGTCTGGTCGTCATCTCTCTATAAAAAATGGAGGGATAAGCTGGTGAAAAGCTGTAAAAAGATTAGTGGGATATCCAGTAGCATCTAGGTAGTCCGCTGAAGAAAAAACTGTGGATTGGGTAGAAAAAGAGGCACGCAGCAGACAAGAACAAAGTTTGAAAGTTTTTTTTGAAGCAATGAAAGTTAGGTACTTAAGCTAAACCCGCAATTGGCGAGTGATATCTTATTTCGCTGAGGATGTACACAATTAGGGAACTTCATTTGCATAAAAATTTACGTGTTTTGTTAATTTCCGGGTGGATTTTTTTCCTAAGCATTATTTTTCTGAATTCTTTATGGCTTCCAGTTATCATAAGCAATTAGGCAGCCTTCTTTATTCTCTCTCTGCCATTCCATGAAACTGTCCATTTAGCAAAAAGTAGCCCATTTACGTCTTCAAAACACGTTCACCACAATCAATCGAAGGTCTTTTTGGCCCACTGCCAGTTGCCATTACCATTAGCCTGTGTACTATTCTCTCTGGCTGTACTGTGAACCGCGCGCAGGTACCCAGCCCATTTTGTACTGGGCTCGTTTTCCACTCCCATTGTTCCATTGTCCTACTACACTACTTTTTATCCGCTGTGATCATCTCGCCTTTCTTCTTCTTCTTTTTTGAAAACTGAGTATAAAGTATGTCCCTTTTGTTTTCCTGTCGATTTCCCTACTTTGTTCCTCCTGTGGTGGTCCAACTTCACAGAAACAGAGAATAAAAAAATTGTGCAAAAGATTCCTACTTTCGTACTCCGCCATACCATCATCATGATGGTCACGACTCACGACACCGCCAGCAGGGGTTTTCCCCGGTACCTTGTTTCCTCGACATGCCCATTGTCCACCACACCAACTTAGTTCAGTGATAAAAAGTACCCCACAACCTTATTCTCTGAGAGACAAAACTTGCTTTTCTCTCTCTCTCTCTACCTCTCTGCTTTTCTCCCGTGCTGCCCGTCATCCTCCATTTATTTTCTGGGGGAAACCTGGACTTTTGGTCTGGCCTCGGCTGTCCAAATCTCGGGAAAAAAGCAAGTCTTGTGCACACGGTTTTCTTCAGGCCCTTCGGGGAACTTGTCCTTTTTTATCATCCCACCATAAACACACACACAGCAGCTCAAGGAGAAAGTCCCAAAGAACGCACTTTGTTATCACCCCAGCCATTTTAATCCCCGCTGACTCTAGTGTACTTGCACTTTTCCTGGCTGCTTTGTTTTTTTTTTCTTTTTTCAGGGTACCTTGTCTTTTGCCATATTTTTTCTGTGGTTTTCTTTCCTCCGATTTGGCATCATTCCCTATTGCAAAAAAAGTTTTTTAAAGCGAAACAAGGCCTTCTTGTGACAAAAGATCACGCAAAATGGGACCATGACAAGTAGGTATACTCTAGTTTGGCTTGGCTTGCAAAAAATGTATATCTATTTTGTTAGCGAAAGGCGACCAGTCGCAAGGGACAAGATCATTACTTTTGTTATACGTGTGTATTATAGATAGGTACACACATTCCCTATACCTACATCAAAAATGTGGGATTTTCTCTCTCAACAAGCACAGGTTTCAGTTCCCATACTCCATTGGCATTTTTTTTCTTTTTCTGGTGACTTGTTAGCAGAAAAAAATATATAACGAACCGCTCCACTTACTTTTCTCTCTGGCAGATTTTTTCTCTCAGAAGTTATTCCAGTAGAAAAAAATACCACAGAGTCACATATTGTGCTCCCGGTTCCGGTTTTATATGATCGTGATCACTGATCATCATCATCTATGTCATTTGTTGCCTGTCTCTCTGCTCTCAGGTCACCACAGAGAAAGGAAAAAGTATTTTGTTAAAAAAATAACTTGTGTCTCCGTGTGTGCAATGGAATCTCAAGACTTTCTCCTTGTCTTTGATCTATCCGGCGGCAATATAATGTATACTCTCAGTGTGTAATATGCACCTAGTCAAACGGAAACTTGTAATATTTGCCTTATTACTTATTGCTGCACACAGAGAGAAAAAGAAAGTTTATACAGAAGAAAAAAAATGTGTCAGTAACAGCAGCAGCCACAGCAAAGCAGCAACAGTGGAAGCTGAAAGCTAGATAATAATATTTTATTTTCTTCTTAAAAAACTTTCATTTTAGTTGGGAGGTTAGTTTTTTGTGGTGGGCTTGACTAGAAGGGGGTCTCGTGACTCTTGTGATCTTGAACAGAAAATAGAGAGAAAGCGGTGCTTTTACTTAAGTAGATCTATAAACTAGAAAGAAAGTAAGGTAGGTAGAGAAAAGGAAAGAACTAGACAGGCGAGAGCAAGAGTATATTTATGCGAGGCTTTTGGTATTAACTATTGGACTACTAGAGACTAGGTCACTTTTTACAAGATCTTGTTGCATTGTTCCATCTTTAAGAAAAATGTTCTGAAAAAGTCAAGAGAAAGCAAGGACTTTGTTGTGTCATGAAAGATTTTACCCAAAATGGGGATTTTCTTCAGTGGTCAGTGGAAAAACAAGGCCATTTATAAAAACCTATTTCTACGATAATTTTCATAAAATTTTCTTAATTTTATGCATTCTTTCTTTTATAAATTCATCTCATTTTACAACACGTTGCACTTTATTCCTTGTAAAAAATTCAACTTTCGCTAGTGCTTAATTCTGCTGCAGTCTCCTTTCCTTACCCGTTTTAGCACTCAGACTGTTTTGGTTGAATGCACGGGAAATTAAATTTCACCAAATGGGTTTTTATACTTCCGTCCTTATTCCTCCAAGGAAAGTCATCTTTCATCGCATCACACACAATGTGTTTGTGGAGCATATGATGATGATGATATATAGCCATTTTTGCTACTTTTCTCCTCTCTCACTAGTACTATAATAATTATACCTACTATAATAACATTATATTATGTAACCCTTTTTGCAAAAACGCATAAAATTTTTTACTTGCATTTTCTTCCTCGTCTCGTTTCTTCCGTTTCCCCTTTTCATTCCTTTTCTTATTTTCTCAACTCTACACTCTCAACGAGGATGACTCCACAACAAGTTTACTTTGCATGATGAATTTTGGCAGAAAGGAGAAAAGAGAGAGAAAGTAAAGTGAAAGCAGTAGAATACAGAGGGCCGTTTTTCAACAGAAAAACTTTTTGTTTGCCTCTCAGCTTTCGTTGAAATTTTATGATTAGATTTTCCGCTGCTAACTCTTACTCTTTTACGCGCGCTATTTTATTCTGCAAACACACTTTCTCTTCTGTGCTTTCTCCAGAAACTATGCCCATTGCAGCGAAAAATAAATTTTCTATAGCTTTCTCCTTCCTTCTGCACAACTTTCTTTAAACTCAATGCGCTAATTTAATATGCAAATGCGCTTGAGAAAGTCCCACTGAAATGCATTCCTCTCGTATTACCCCAATTATAAAACTTTCCATTTATCATCACACCCTATTATATTTCCACACACTAAAATTAATTTCCCCGGAAGGAAAGCAGTGAAACTATAAAGAAAAAAAATTATTTCATCCATACAAAATAAATGTGCTATTCCCAGGGGCCAAAATGATATCTGTATTTACCTATTTCCAAAAATTTATTAATATTTCGTTACGCCGCATTATATTTCGCTTTTCACCAATTCGTTGACTTCTTTCTCCATATAGCATTTTATTACTGTTTGCGTGTTTACATTCTACACACAGCAAACACAATATAGCATTCGCTCCAGAAGAGAAAGGCAGATGCCACTTTTCCCATTGCCTTTCATCATCTCTCTCATCGCCATCCCTCCATTCTCTCTATATATCAAATCAAGCAAACAAATCATTCTTTGCAATGCAAACAAAAAGCATTCAACAGATTCCCTTACACATATCCCATTAGTCGACCACCCACCACCAGGAGCCAAAATCGCTAATCAATACAGAACCAGAACCAGTTTCCACGGGTGAAACTAGTCGTGTCTAGATTGCTTGCTAGCTTTCCCCTTCTCCAATGTCACTTTTCCCCTTGTGTGATGGATGCAAACACAATATGATTTAATGCATTTTCCATATTCTTCCTGTTCGCTTTTCCGTGATATTTTTAGACCCGATTTTATTATTAGAAAATATCGCTCTATCACACACCCACAACCTTCACACAAATGCTCACTGAAGGAGGAATAAAATCCAGAGAAAAGCTAAAGGTTTTTAGTGCGGTGTGAGCCACTACTGACTGTGATCCCCCCGAAAAAGTTGATCCGATTACCGTTATGATATTATCATTAGGCCATGAAATAATCTCTAATGTGGAGTATTCCTCCACTGATGCTTCTGTGCGTGTGCATCTTTTCTACGGAACGTTGCTCCTGTGCTGCTTCTGCATTATGTAACAACTTCCACTTAAAAACAACTGAAACTCTCTCAAGGAAATGTATAGCCTACTAATATCCGTGGGATAAAGCTCACTTGACTAATCAAAATGAGAATTTGAGTGGTTGATGCAATGATGGCTCAGACTCAACCATTCCACTACTTTGTGTATAAGCGCATAAGCGTCTCTCTTCTTTATCCATTTTCCTTTTTTACGCTCTGTCAATCCACCAGGTATATACCTAAGCCTGTTTACCACCCCAAACCACACACGCCAGTAGGAATGATACAAGGAAAAGGAACTCTGTCACTCTGGAAAAGTTAGCAAAGTGGAAATTTGAAGTGTGCTTAACTTCCAGTCAAGGTGGTGACATATTTGGCACACAACACAGAACCACATTGGTGATCAGGTGCTCTGTGAAAATTGGATGCACGTGGCGATATTGTATACAGCTTTATAAAAAAAACAAGCATTTTTATTCGACTTTTGTACATTTCTACTAAAAAAACATCATTTTAAAAACTGGTGTCATTATTTTAACATTTTACGTTGCAAGAGTTCAATGTTCTCTTCAGTGAACTTATTGCCGGCACACGACTTTCACTTTGGCTATTTAGCATACCACCCGCCATGTCTTGTTAAAGCCATTCCACTTTCTTCTATTCTCACCTTTTGGCAAAACACGCACTTCATAATTCTTCTTTTTTTCTTAGCTTCAGGCAAAACATATTCCGCTCATGGTAGACATCATCAGCAGCCGCACCGCAGCGTACATGCTTGTCTTCTTCCTAGTCAATTTTTACGTACATTTATTTTCCTTCATGCAAACATAAAATATAGTGCGAAGATATGTGGCATCAGTAGGCATTATAGTATTAAAAGCTTAGTTTTCTCCCACACCTTTCTCCATCCTTCTCTTTTTGGTCTCTGGTCTGGTCTAGCGTGAAATATTACAAGTAGCACTGCCGGTGGCCATATGTGAAAACGTGAGAACAAGTTGACACAAAAAGAAAGTGAGCCCTTTTCTCGTCTTCTTCTTCTCTCCCTTTCGCCGCATACAACGATTCTCTTTAGTTTTTTTAAAAAAGCACGCTGTGTTTTTGGCACCGTCTTGCACCCGTCGCCCTTGTACTTTCCCTGGGAACATGACACTAGGAGAAAAGCTGTGCTGTTGCGGTATTACATCTCCAGCCGTGAAGAAGTGCTCTTATGGTATAATCCAGCAGTTTTTTTTCTTTCTGTCTCTCTATCCCCACCGGTCAGGTTTTCCTGCAGTGTGCCATGCCTGTCTTTTGATGTCTCTATTTTTCATACAATAATTTTACCTCTATTCTTTTGATCAGCAAAGCATGCATGCATTCATGCAACCCACAAGTATGCGCACCTCTTTTAGTATCAGGCTGTGTGCAAGGATATCTAAAAAAGGTAACAAATTTCCTCTCAAAATCTCCTCATTTGTTCCCATTCACGTAAAAAGGGCTCTTGTGTCGTATGTGTGTGTTGTGGAAAGCTGGCGGTGTCGTTTTAACTAAAAATTTCTACCCATTTTACCACTCCACATTACCTTTTTTATGTGTATCAAATTTCTTCACACTTTTGCACACCTACTCAAACTCCCAGCTACTCCAAAAGCCCACATTCTGTGCTCTTCAAAAATGACTGCCAAAGCAGCAGAAAAACTTTATCATTGAAATTCGTCACGCTGACATAGCACACACACATCACACACAGTTTTGATACAGTTTTCATTCATGGTTCATGCATATGTAGAACTCTTCTACACACACTTTACTGCATTTGCATTTATGCAAAAGCCATCTCAGCGGAAAACGCCTGAAAACCCAGCACCATACCACTAGCCCATCATAATAGAACCAAAGAGTCCTTGCATCATAGAAAAAAATTGAAAGAATGAAAGCACCGGAGAAAGCTTTAGCGCTAACACACAGTCTCCAGGACCGACCAAGGTAAAAGTTCCCTTTCCAAAAAATGGCCTATAAACGCTGTTCATGCCCCTTCCAAGAAGACTGCCAGCCAGCAAGTAAGCACACTAGTCTAAATATTTATTTCATGGTTGGTACTTGGTAGTGGCAGAGCGCACTTTTCCTGTTGGAATTGCTACGTCTATACCAATTTCATATTTTTATGGCCACATTCTTCCACATGGCACCATCAAAAAAATGTACGGTGAAAGCCGACACACCAGCAAAGAAAATTGCAAGAAAGAAGAAGAGGTTGTGTGCGTTTTATACTTTATGTCGTTCCGGTGAATTACAGGAGACCTCCACAAGTCTGTTTGCGAATTTTCTTTCAGGGAACAAGTGTACTAAAGAAAAAAAATTGTTACTGTATTGCAGTAGTAGTAGAAGCAGCAGCAACATTAAATATTATGCCGTGTGCCCTACATGTGGGTACGTAAATTTTGCCAAAGAAGTAAATAAGAAGAGAAAAAATACCAAACTTTGTACAATTTTTTAGCCTAGTTCAAAATGCCGTATTTGATTTAAAATGGTAACAAAATAGTAACAGAAAAAATTGGGTTAGATATCCGATAAACACACACAGACCCTTTCTGGTATTGAGAGTCCCTTAAAAATGGGCAAATAAAGAGATATATACGTTTTCGGTTTTCTTTAAGCTTGTCCTTTACATTATTTATTTATTCGAATCACAAAAACTGTGCGACCCAGATTGTAGTATTTTATTACTATGAGTTTGCATAACAGTTTTATACCAACAAAAATTGTTTGATCTACGTGACCTTTTTCTACTGGAATTTAATCTGATTTGGTACAAAATACAAAATAGTTTAAATGACATGTCCCTGGGCTATATACTGTTTCCATTTTGCATTCATCAAAAAACTTGTGGGTCGTTTTTGGTAACAGGATATTGTATAGATTCGTACCCAAGTACCATCTTTGCACACTGACGATGGCTCAATTCTTCTATAGATATTATTATTTTCATCGACTAATTTGCAATTCTTGCACAGTTACGAAATTTACAGAGGACAAAGTTGTATGTTGGTTGGTTTGAACTTTGTTTGGAAAATGTCAACAAAATACTAATTAGTACCTGCAATTTAACGCATTAATGACTTTTCCAGTTTTGTGGTAAAACCAGAAAATAGCAGATCTTCAGAAAGCAAAAGCAACTTAATTATTGTTTTCTGCCCGTGTAAATATTTGCGGAGAAAAGGTCAGCAAGCAATCAACCCGGAAACTACCTGTTTAGTATTTACCCACGTCTGACATTACACAACCAATCAAAGCAAGTTCCATGTAAATTGCAAAATGTGAGCTTTGTTATGCTGTGCAGTTCAATTGCTTACTTGTTTCCACTTCACTTCCCTGCACTTTCATTCAATAAGTTTTTATACTTTATTTGCTCTAAAATTAAACTTTCAAAGACAGTTTGCCCACTTTAATGCGCACGTGGAACTTTTCATACGGAAGTTTTAAAGAATTTCATTATGTTAACCTTTCCGTTCATTTGTTAATTCTAGCTAAATTTTGAAATAGATGATTTGCTAAGCGGAAAAATCTTGATGAGTAGTAAAAAGGAAGGACATTACGAGACAAGTTTTGTTCCACAGAAGCGTAGGATGATTTCCTGCTTGTTGTAAACAATACCAGCGAAATATACTCAACCATTTCTGCAGAATTGTTTGCTACATAATGCAAGTTCTGTTTTTCCGTCCATATCTTCCAAACCAAATACTCTGAAATATTTAATACCATCCCTTCCTGGAAAACCGACTGGGATTTCCATTTTCCTAAATTGCGTACACTTCAGTAGCTGGAAACCCTACACAAAAGTATAATAAAAAATAGTTTTGGTAAGGTTTTTTCTATCTGTCATCATCATAATATCAACATGGCTGAGTACATATTCATTGCTGATCATCAAACGATTCTCTGTATCTTCCTACGCAGCAGCAGCCATTTCTCTGCCAAATAAACCTCTCGACATTATCATCACGTCGTTTTTTCAAGCTTCTCTCCAATTCCTATCGTTCAACTCATTTCTATCAATTTTTCTTTTACAGAAGGCCTTTGGAGTTTTCAAGTGAGTAATGTAGAGTGATATTTCACGGAAAACGTCACTTTAATTTTTAAAAGAGAACCAGTCACCAGTCACAATTTTCCAGTTTGCTATAGAACTGACATTGGTCCAGACATGTCTGTCTATCAATTCGTTTAGCTAAAAAAGGAGAACTCAACTCAAGTAGAAAGTGTGTACCTTCTTATCATCTTCAAAAAATTGATGAACGTCACACGCAAAAAAGGCTCTGCTCTAACTTTTATTGCAAATATCTATATTTTTTCTGTCAATTCTGTAGAAAAAAGAGACTCAAACAGAAAAAAGGAAAATCAAAATATGAAACGGACACATCCCTTCTTTTCATCTTTCAACCACTTCATCATCCAGTTTCATTGAAATGTACATCAAGTAGCAAAGCTTCATACAGTTCACTTATTTTGCAACATTTTCCTTTTCACTGAAAAAGAGAGAAAAAAGACGGACAGAAATTGCTCAAAGCTATACTTCTGCTTTCTTCCTTCAGTCACGTTCCCTTTTCACTCTTTCTTTATATCCCTATACATATTTTTTGCAAAAGTAAGCAAAAAAAACTGTGAAAAAATTCCAGTGCTGCTGATGACGGCAAAAAAAATTCACACAGAGACTTGACCAGTATGTATATCTGGTATCTAAACAGATTCTTTTTCAAGTCTGTCATCATGATCATCATCGTTATTATCAACACCACTACAAAAAGAAAAAGAAGAAACAGCTTATAGGGATAGTTTTTTTTTGTAAAAGTGGACACTTTTTTCTTCTTTTCTACAGAAAAAAGTAGAACATGTCATTCTTATCATCCTGGCATTTTAAGCAGTGAAACTAGAAGCTGGGCACACAGACACATTAAAGCCGAGTATCATTTTGTGCGCACAGCTATCAGCTATCTCTCCAAAGAGAAAGTAGGTTGCTCTATCTGCGTCTATCTGAGAGTGAGAATGCAACACGTTCGCTGTTGATGACAATGGTAAACAAGAGGGAATTGCTATTGAAGTCATTACTTATTACGAGGAAAATGATGATACCTTCTATCTGTACCTATACCTCATTTTATATAATGAGCATTTCTGGCTCAGCGTTTTTTGTCAATTTTCTTTATTCTAAGTGAAGATGAAGAAGAAGGTCATAAAGATGCTTAGGGATAGATATAGAGAGAACAAGAGAAAAAGGTCGGAAAAAATTGAAACCGACAAGCAAATTGTTTCTTACTTTTTTCTCTCTGCTTTTGTTTGTGTGTGCGAGAAAGTACACGATTGGAATATCAGTGACCGGATATTGAGATAACACAATAGGTTTAATGATTTCAGCCCTTGTCTTTGCTGACTGGCTGCTAAAAGTCTAAAGTGAAAGCTCAGCAGAGAGTGAAAGAGAGAGAAAATGAAAATGGGAAGAAAAACGTGAAACAATAGAAGAAACTTTTTTTCTCTTTCAGTACTCAAGTCAGAAAAAATAACAACACAACAGAGCACATACACAGAACAGAAGCAATAGCAGTCAAGTCAAAGTCAACTTTAGTTTATTTTCAGAGAGAAAGACCGGGTAGAAAAAAAAAGGCAAGTCTGAGTCCGAGCAAAAATAGCTGTACACATTGTTATTTAGCGTGTGAGTGTGTCCGTGTCGCTTGTTGTTGTTGAAATGGAAGTTGGGTGGAATAATAACTTTTTTGGTTAGTTTGTTTGTTTGCTGAGTGGAAAGAAAGGAAAGTAGGAAAAAATACCACCCAGAAGTAGACAGAAGAAGGAGGCAGCGAGAATAACAGCAACAGTGAAAATAAAATGTAGGACTTTTCTCCATTCATCTTTTCTCTTTCTCTTATGTCTCATGCAACAAAACAGAAAAGCACAACTAACAACTAAGCAAAATGAAAGTTGAGACAAAAGAAAGCGAAAAAGTCAAAAGAAAATGAAAAAGTCTCAGAATAAAGCTTATTGTTAGCTATAAGAAAATAAGGAAGGAAGATGATGATGATGAGAGGCTGATTACGCGTTGATGATGCGTTTTTGCTTGGTAAGTTGATACTCTCCCTAAATCTGGGTGTTAGTATAACGGGAATAAAACAGGAAACAGATTTTGAATTACAAACCCACGCAAGTTGTGATATTAACTAGGCAATAAGTGAAAAATCAACAGAGAAAAAAAACGCCATATGTTCACCAAATGCTTGGTTTCCCCTTCAACTTGTCAAAACCTACGCTACGCGACAGGAAAGTCAGGAAACCTAAGAGCACACGACACAGAAACACGTGAGCGTGTTTTCTGTTCTAGAAAAATATTGTTCCGCTGCGTATTTGTGTTATTGGTTGGAAAACCAGCGAGAAAATTGAAATACCTACCATTTGATTATCCATAGAGCTTCTCAGGTTTCATCGCGTTCTGTAACGTGAGCCACAATTCAATCAGATTACATGTCGGGGAAAAACACGCAAAAGAATGGGTTATGGGTTTGCATTGAAAATTCTGGTGAAAGCAGAAAAGAAAGTTTAGTCTAGTTTTTGCCCTCTGTGGAGTGCAAATAGGTTGTTATATTTTATTGCGGCGGGTTAGGATCTAATTAGGTACGATCTTATTTACAACACACAGATAATTTGGTGTACATTTGGGAATTTTGTTTTTCAAACTTTAAAAAACATCTCAAGGATAAACCGATGCGCATGCAATGATAACATTATTTAGGCTAACTGCATATTTTCCCCGGTGAAAGCAGCAGCAGCCCCATATATTATGCCTTGTTCAATGATAAGTAATTCAATTTGTCAGAAGCCTCAGTCTCCAGAGTATTTCTTTGCAAGCTGGATTTGTTTGAAAGAAACCTTTTCGGCGGTTTTGGTTGGCCAATTTCAATATTTTTCTTTACAAATTGGCATTTTGCGGAGTACACAGGACCAATTTCCGTTGAAAACCTTGAAAACTACTCGAATTTTTTCTGACAATTTAGATCATCCTGAATAAAAACAGCTTGGGTTTTACAAGCATCCTTGTTTTCTATCCTGTTGTCACTTAATTTTATTTTCTCTCCGAAGCTGTTTGCAAAATATTCCAAACTAAAACAGACACATAAACCTTCTCTTTGACTTTATCTCTCAACTTATTTACTTGCATAGCCTTCAAAAGGAAACCCATAAAAATTTTCGGCGAAAAGGACACCAATAAAATTTCAAGATGGGAAGAAATATGTGCCGCATAAAACCCGGAAACTAGCAGGCTGCTGGACGTTTAAAAAAATAAATAAGTATTTTGGACTGTCAAGAAAATAGACGGGGAAAACTTCACAAGCATTTTTTCTCTCTCCAGAGCTTTCTCCGAAGACCAAAACCATTACCCATAGCTTTTTTCTCTACTTGCCCATCTTCCATAAACAAGCAGACTGAACCTTTGGTCACGTTTTGCCCTACATTTCATCATCGTGTAATTAATGCCAATGCTGCTGACACGTCAATGCCGAAATGATCATGTGCATCTGCTTTCTCTCAAACTTTCTTTCTTTTCACTACTAACTTATATATCCTTTTATCCCTATTCGGAGAAAAGCCACAGCCCAGCGCGTCTCATTATCGTAATTCAATTAACCCAAATTAAAGTCAAGTGTGCTGTGTATCAGTTTATCGTATCGTGTATTTTTTCCAGTTTGTATTTATTTTTCCTGTGAAAAATGTTCCAGTCTACGTGATGTGCTCCCGGCTGAAAAAAAATTTACTGAACCGTTTGGCATTTCATCCCGTTCTATTTTTGCTTGCAACGTCATTCCTGTAATAAACTGCAGAAAAATAAGTGTGTTAAAGGCATAGCCCAGGTGTGTATCTATGTTTTAATGATAACAATAAAAAATGATAAGGGAAAGCATACACAATAAATAAATAATTATCCCTCCTACTCTGTAACTGGTAACCTGCCATTAATTACGGACTGTGATGTAGCTTGTCTGACCCTATTTTCTTCTGAGAGATTCCTAAAAAACGGGGATAATGATTCTGCAGAGCAGAGTCCCTAGTGAAAATTATTATTTTACAAGAAGATGGAAACTTGGTTGAAAGGCACGTGTGCTTTAATAAGGCCCAAGTTATTTTATGGAATTGGCATCTGCAAACAGTTGAGCCGAAACTTTTCTCTCTGAGAACAATTTTTTCGGGAGGGGGAAAATGAAATAAAATGAAAAAAGGAAAAAAGTTGGTGGAAGAAGATGATGAAAGGAGGATGAATGTGTATAGAAGCTTGTTGGTGTGTGTGTGTGCTACTTCTAATTGGGTTAGGATTATAGTAGCACAAGCAACAGCAGCAGCATTTTACTGTGTTGTTGTTTTCCAGCTGGATCTAATTAGTCTTGTCTTAGGTGGCCCCAGATGGGTGCTTGGAGAAAATTAAAAGACATTTGGCTCTCACTCTACTTGTTCCACTTGCTATATGGATTCTCATGCAACTTTCCTTTTTGCTCCGGTTCCTTTCCCAATAATAAAAGGCTTGTAATAAAAACGTGCCTTTGGCTTTTGTTTGATTTTGCTTATTAGATGTAGGAAGAACAAAACAATGCTTTTGCTGTTGTGCGGTCTTTTATGTTTTTGGATAAAGCAAAATAATAACATGGTAATTTACAGAAACGGAGAGATTCGGTTTGCTCATTTGGAAATGTGAAGGTCAGGCAAAAGAGAAGCAGCATAACAATTTAGATTGAATGGGGATGACCTTCGAATTTAAGAGCGGTTGTAATTACTACGCGTAATTTCTAACTGCCTTTGGCACAATTTTAAGATAAGTGGATGATCAAGACATTTGCCTTAAATTTGCAATTTATTGAACATCTATGTAGAATATATTGTTTGCTTGTTTGTGTTGCAAACTGTTCTCATTCTGATTGATGTAGCGTGACAAGTATGCGTACTTCTCAATACGCCTACTATATGGTTTGCCAATATTTGTCCTCTTTTCAACTTAATCAAACGATACGGAGCACAAAGGAGTATTATTACGTGAGCACTATTTCGTGCAAACCAATTCCGGATTTGGTTTACTGAACAAACAAAGAGTTCATGCAACTTAAGCCTTTAGCATGACCATTTGATATTTTGTTGTTTGAATGATCTACTATTTATTTTGCTGACGGTTTCAAAGCAATTTGGTGATTCAACGTGTAAAGCCTATTTTGTTACTAATTCATCTTCACCACAACCTAAACTAAATATATTGTGAATAAAGCTTCGCAGCAACATCTAACCATCATTCAATATTTTCAAATATTTCCGTTTATGTGCTGGATAGTAAATCAATACCTGTGGACACACTAAAATAATCCGAAGCGATCAAAAAATACACTATGGCGTATTTCCTCTATTCTGGTGACCACCGTTTACTTTTATTGTTTGCCATTGTTCTTTGTGCGTGTTTCTCTAAAATCATCCGCAGCCAAACTACAACGGATCCCCCATTTGGACTTCTAAATTGTGCTCGCCACTGCCCAGACAAATGGAAACCAGTGTGTGGCACGGATGACGTGACCTATGCTTCAGAATGTCACATTAAATGTTATGGTATGTTTTACTCCTATTAACATGCAAAAATACTAAAGAATAACTACTAATCTTATTTTTATGGCGTTTCAGAAAAAAGCATTAAATTTAAACACAAAGGACCTTGTGGACAATCTTCTACAATCAAATACTGGTTTGAATAATTAACTGCAAGGCCAAGAACTAAAAATCTCAACTTGGTATTTTCTCGATCAATTCTCACCCCAAAACCAAGAAACCTTATGAAATGCAAGGGTAATCACAACTGCTACCGGGGATATGCTGCTGCACTTTCTCCATATTTTTTTCTCCGCAAATCCCATTCACCATTTACATGGCTTATTAATAGCATTGCTCAATGATACGAAAAGTTTTCCCATTTTTTAAAAACTATCCCATATTCTTTCTCCACTACACTGCTCTTAGCCACACTTGTGTTTTTTCTTGTGTAATAAAATATTAGGCTGTTTGTTTTCCACCGTGTGTGCGTATATTACATAAAGAAAAAAAACTATCAGAGAAAATATAATGTTGTCATTCATTATTTGCTTTTTTTGCTGCTTATACCCCTTTCTCTTGGCTATGAGGAGAAAGTAGCAAAAGCAAAAAGCATCATCAACAAACGACATCATCTCCATTTAAGTAAAAAAAGCTGAGCTTTTTAGCTTTCACATCCTATTCTACTTTCTTCCTCCGTGTGTGTATGTGTGCCTGGGAGCAACAGACGGTTTCTTTTGGGAAAATGGGGACAAAGTGGTAATAAATCTGGAGTCGTTGTTTCTGATAGCGTCACACCGTGTCGTGCACTCTTTATATCTTGGCGAAAGAGGAAAAATGAGAAAGCAAAAAATATATATCCTGTGTGTGAACACATATCCTCTGTGTGTCTTTCCCATTTTCTAAGAAAGCAAAAAGATCTCTCTTTAAAAAAAACCTGTCCTTTTTTTCCGGCGTGGGTGATACAGTGTACACCTGATACACGGCAGGCAGTTAAAAACATTTTCTGATTTGAATTTTTCTTCTTTAAAAAGGTTTTTCTTTGCAAAAAAATCCAAAGCAAGCCGCTTTCACCTTCAAACAGATAAATATTTTGCTTTCATCCAAACAACAACAAACACACTCACTCTTCCTTCCTGTTGAAAAAAGAAAAGTTGAGAAAGCCCTTCAAAAGGTTAAAAATGGCCGTTTTTTTGTCTCTTTTCCAGCATTTAATGCGTAAAATGTGTAAAGCTCTTTGCAAAATCCCCGGACAAAAAACTGGCATAGAAAAAAATTGTATCCCATTTTCACTTTAAAAGGCATTTACTCTTTCAAGTATATATTTTTTCAATGCCGGTGTATTTTTCACAAAGTTAAAAAATGCTCACTTCAGCTCTCTGAATTCTCTTTAAAAACAGCAGTAAGTTGATCTGCTTTCTCTATATATTTTTTGCACACTTGAAATAAAAGCTGATAATGGATATTTCTGAATATAAATAAAGTCAGAAGGCATCGCGCAGTATTTTGCGCGTCAGGCTATTATCAGGTCGTGTCGGTTAGTGCAATATTATCTCCTTGTGTGTGTTCTGTACTGAACTACTATCATCATCCGCATACATATCACCGTTTTATACTTTCACTCTCTCTTTCTCTGGCTGCTTTTGTACAACCTGAGAGTATTTTTTTTATTAAGTGACATTTGACAAAAAAAACAGGGAACGAGTTTGGAGATAGCAAAAATATGTAGAACACACACACACGTAACCAAAAACTCTTGCCATTATTGTCACGTCGGATTTTGCTCTACTAGCAAACATGCATTCCCCACTTTTGCTATCGCCGCATAACCTGCATTCTTTAGGTTTGCATGCCTTTATCATCATCAACTGCACAGTGTATTTTCCTTCCGACAACCGGGAAAGTTGTTGAGGTTGCAAAAACGACACGATTTTGGAAAACAATGCGGGCAAAAATATTTACGGTGAAGGAAAATGGAGCCGCGTATATAGAAGTGATCATGTTCAAGGATGAGTTTGATGATGATGGCGATGATGAGAAATTTATTGATTAAAAAGGCAGAAAATATGTGTATGCAGGTACCTAAAAAGGTATTTATAAAAGGTAAGGTTTATAATGATCGCCATTCGCAATAGATTTCTTTTTGCAATGTCAGGTGACAAAAAGAGAAAAGGAGAGAAAGAAGGCGGATGGTTCTGGTTTTCTAGGTGAAAGGAATGGAAAGTGGAGACTGGAGACAAGTGAGATGAATAAAAAGGAAGAAGATGATGATGGAGTGGTTTTCCTGTGTGGTCTTCTCTGTGTACAAGACCAAAAAGACCACAAAGTGCCTTAGCTATTTTCTTGAGCGAGTGACTATCGTCGCCACTCCTTTTCCTTTATTCTTATTATCAAAAAAGGCCGCTTGCACACACAAACAAACATGCCAACAAACAAGGGAAACCGGAATTTTCTGAAAGAAAAGGGAAAAAGATGATGATGATCACATCACAGTGGCGGGGAGAAAGTGGACCTGGGAAAAAACATGGGATTTTTCTTGAGTGAAATGGTCATAATATTGTGAATGAGTTTATATTTTTTTCCTGTAAGAAAATGATTGAACACACGTCACGTGTTTGTGCGTGTAAACATGCATGAGTGAAAGTTGTGTGTGGAGAAAAGTGATAATAAGACTGAGAAAGAAGAGAAATGTGCAGTTTTTTATAAACGATTTTTTCCTTGGCTTTCACTACTCTCTAGCATAGCCTGTGTGACTATAAGATGAGTGCAGATCTCTCTTTCTCTCATGAGCTGTGAATTTAGATGAGTCAATTTCTCACTCTGCCTCTCTGAGAGAGCACAACATTAAACCTTATCTCAAGTTTTCCTTCTACTCAAAAGAATATCCAATGGCTTGTTCTGTAGTGCTGGTGTCAGATCCAAGAAAAACCTCCATTTTTTCTTTAGCTTTTCAATTTCAGCCGAGAGAAAATTCAGAAGAGGTCCAGCAGCAGGATGCTGTGTGCTTGGCTTGCTGATCATCATGAAAATTCATCATCTTATCCATCCACAGCCAGTCATCATCAGTCCAGTGGTGGGAGTACTCTGCTACTCCAGCCTGGGCAATCCATCTCTCTCTCTTCACTTCACGCAAACAATATGAATAATCCAAAAAAGGGAAAGTGAATAGAGAAAGCAAGAAGAAGGAAAGAAGAAAAAAATGATGTACTATTTATAAAGGCAGGTTTTCTAGACAGATATGTTTTATTTTCTACTTGCTAGAATGGAAGGGGTGTGGACCACAAAAAAACCTTAGGGATCATCAACCTATCGACCTAATCGCCAAAAACCGAATTGAAATTTTTTTTTGCCAGTGCAAAAATCAGAGAAATTATACAGTAGTAAAAACGCATGTAAACTTATTTGTCTTTCTGCAAATGAAAGTGTCGACCGACTAGACGTTTTCTGCTGCTCCTGATACTGTTTTTGCGACAGATTCCGCATATGGTGGCGGTGCGGCTGCAATAATAGCCGCAGCAGTGGCAGCAGGAATTCCAACCACATTTGCATTTCCAATTCCTCCTCCTGTCTGCACATTATTCTGGAGCTGGTGCTTGAGCACGGCGATGCCATCTGCGGTTTCGCTTCCAGCAATTTCCAGCTCAAACAGCTTGCCATGAGTCTAGAACAGATTATTTGGAAGAAAAGAGAAAAAACAGACGAGATCATGTTATCATGAACCATGCTGGTAGTGTGGTGGTTAGTTAGAGAATGTGTATGAAAGATGAAGGACACATAATTTTGTTCCTCCAAAAAGTGTTCACCTTGGACTGACCGCAGCAAATGGCTCTTCCTGTCATCAGCGTCATCAGCAGGCTGCTGACAAGTTGGACCAGAGTCCCGGTGGCCATGAGTGTGTTCAGCAGCAGAGATGTGATCAGGGCCGTGGAAGACCATTCTGCAAAAATAAGAAAGATGACATGTCTTTTCACTTTACTCTGGCTTTCCGGTTTCCTTCCGGAGATAAAAAATGGCAACAAAAATGTGTGTTTGGACACGGAACACCAAACAGTCAGTTTCAAGGTTTTTGGATCTTTTTACCTTTAGCATCACCGCTACCGTAATAATAACCGTCTCTGTAAGGATGTCCCGTAGTATTAGGGTGAGCATCGGCGTATGTTGCTTCCCAAACCCGACGTTTTAAGGAGCGTAGATTACCTCCAAACTCCATAATGAGAATGATCATAGCGGCCATCATGCTAATTATGTGCATGGCAAATGACATATGAAGTTTCCAATATTTGGCGTTTTTCAAACTCCACAGTGTAAGCAACGCGGCGCTTCCGGTGCAGAAAGAGGTCCAAAGACCACCACCGGTTTCGGCCATGTTATCGTAGCTGTAGTGGCCAGTGACCAATGTCATTGTTACAATCTGAAGAAGAAAAAAAACGAGTTTTCATTCACAGTAATTTTCAAGTAAAAAATGTGGATAGTTAAAACTTGCACATTACTTGAATGCCACAAATGCATGCAGCTAAGAATAACTGCACCAGCGAAACCTTCTTGGCCAGAGGTTTGCTAATATACTTGAAAAACGTATCCTTTTCAGCACTAATGGCACGAAGACGGAGTTTCTTGGTGTCATGACCGTAAACGAAAACGGCGTCGCTTTTTCCACCACGGTTGGAAGATACGGGAGATTTTTCACTGGAAGACATGTTTAAAGGCTATGCTTTTTAAGCAAAAATCGAAAATCGAGATAAAGAATTTTCTGGGGCGATTTGATACTTTTGGGAACAAAGCTAGTAAAAAACAGTAGTTGCCTACTAAGCTTGTGGAACGGTTTGAGAGTTTGCTAGCTTGGAGGAAACACGACGTCCATGACCTCTACAGAGGAAAAGGAGACCAACTAATGCACTACTACTGTAAAGCTTTCATCCAAACTAAAGCTGTGTGTAGACCAGTTCTAAAAATCATTGACATGAGCTGAAAAATTCATAGAAAAACAAGCATAATTGCATGTTGTAGAGTTTGCATGTTCTTTTATTAGCAGCCGAAATACGTTTAGCTTAAAAATTGGTAAATTGGACATTATTATCGTATCGGAATTACCTGATATTTTGCATTATGTTCTATGACGTATTTTGTCATTATTACAATTCAATCTTACTCCAATCGCAAAAGCAGTGTATAAACTATAAACTTAGTAAATTGAACAACATCCGGTGGTATTCATGTATGAATACTAAAAAAAGCTAATTTGTAATTCGTCATTTTCCACAAAAAATGGAAAAGCTGCACATGATGTTTTTATAGATTGCCGATTGATATGTTAATCGTAAATGTGGTACATTCGCAGTACCTGAGATTCCTCCTCCATCAAGGTAGACTATAATCCAGTCCAGTCATACAATCATATGATGACGCTCTAGAAAGATCGCTCGTTCTCAATCATGCAAAATCATCCTTTGTCCACTTTCAATATGATTATGTCATCTCTCTCTGTAGAAGAGCGTCATGCGTACCTGTAGTTAGGTAATAAAATGCAACAATGAACTATTCTAAAGAGAATTGTTCAACTTTTGACTTTGTTTGCCCTTTGTACGCTTCTGTGGTACATTGTACATACATTGATCCTATGTACAATACAACCCAGACCTCATGTCTATCTAAATCTACCATCTACCCATCGACAATTTGTAAATATTTTAAACATTTCATTTCCACTTTGCATTATATTAGTAGCTACTACACTCAGCAGTGCTGAGTCAGCACATTCAGTAAAATATATAAACGCTAACTACTATAACTATAACTGTCTATGTAACTAATTTCTTACAACCTAACTTGATCACGTATATAGTCAATACCCATAAAAACATGCATTCGTTTTATAAATACCTTTCAAGCTAAAAACATATATCCCCGACTTCATTGAACTTTGAGCAATGAAGAAAAATGCAGCATTTTTATCTTTCTTTTAAACATTGAAAGCTCTTGCCAAGCATTTTGACTAAAAATGAATACATCTTCTGCAGACAAACGAGTGCTCATGCATTTTTTAGTTTGTGTATTTCTCTGTGAACATGAACAACTGAACAATGAGACCTTATCTCAGCAGACTTAATACCCAACCTTTGGTAGATAATCCTACTCCTGCTTCACTTCTGCTTATGAATCATTTCCTTGTATTTTATCCCTCTCTCCAGAAAACTTTACATGAAGATGAAACAAAATGAAAGTAAGCTTTGTAGGTGCAGACAGACCTCCGCAGCATAGCCGAAAGATAATGAACTAAAACTGAACATGTAACAGGACACGTACACCGCCAAACAAACAAGTCATAAGTCATAAAAAGTTAACGATCCTACTAATCCTCACTGTATTAAGTGCATACGCTAAAACATAGGTAAGCTGGAGATGATGATCAATGATGATGATGATGAGCCATGCAAGAAAGAAGAGATACGATGCCGCTGTGCTCGAGTCGGTGGTCACCGCAAAAACAAAGCAGCTGCACAACATTGCATTGAAGATAGGTGGTTGCCGCACATCTGATTCCAGTCGTCTCCGTCCTCCGTTTAAAATCTTTACCATTTTTGAGGGGACAGGGGTTTCCAGTGAATTGTGACTTGTGATCACTGCTACAACAGTTTATTAATGTGACAATAGTTGACATTTAACTGTACTGAAGAAGAAAGAGCTTTAAGTTGACAAAGACTGGATTTGGGGGGTTTTCTAGTGTTCAAGGTGGAATTTGGAGCAGCTGTGCAGTTTTTATCAAGTTGACAGGTGCCTGAGCAGGTGACAACTTTTGGACTTCAAGATGATTTGTGTGTGTGAAAATTGTCCGATGGAGTTTAAGAGCGGGGCGGCCCTTAATTTTCACATGAAGAAGGTGCACAAGATTGGTGTTCAGGTGAATGGACAGGCTGACAGGTAATGAAAAGATGATATTTAAAGTGTTACTTTAATTGTGATTTGTTTAAGTGATTGGTTGATTGATTGATGGTGTAATCTTTGGTTTGTGTTTTAAAGAAATGAGTCTGCACCGAGAAAGAGGAAGGGACCAGCTATGACCAAATTTAATAGAATTCCTGGAATGAAAGACTACACCAAGGGACCCTTCAAGGTGTCCCACATCCCGCTAAAGACAACTCAGGGAAAGGAGACGTTGGAGACAACACCGACAAAGAAGAAGAAGTTGGAGGAACCTGTGGAAAACGAGGAGGAGTATGAGGATCATGAGCAGAGTGTTCCAATAATTAAAAGAAAGCGGGCAGTTTCCGATCCTGAGGTGGTTGAAATAGCTGATGAGGAGGAAGAAGATGTTGACGTTGAGTCTGTGCCTTCTCCGATTCTCCCGGATGAACCTCAAATGCCTTTATTAACACCACAAGCAAGTCCCATTCCTTCTCCTGCTCCCAAGAGTCGACCTGGGCCCAAAAGTAAAAAATTTAACCTAAACCAAGGAAGAAATCGTGATTCTAGTTCTAACCACCAAGAGCCACCGAAGGAGAAAACTCCAACTCCAGAGCCAGCAAAGGTGGTGGTAAAATCCTCCCCCAAAAAGATATCAAGGTTTTCAAAACCTGAAGACTCTCACTCTTCGTTGTCAAGTGGTGATGATGGTAGCCGTGCTCAATCCCGACAATCTCGACAAAGTGGCAATGGTTCAAATTTGGGTGCCCAGTTGTTGGCAGCTGCTCTCCAAGAGAAACTTGAACAGGAACAACTTAACAGAAGTCAAACTAAAAGACAATCTTCCAGCAGCTCATCATTATCCGATGAAGACGAAGATGATGACGACAACGTGAAAACCGAAGAGAACCCAAACATCCCTCCCCCTCCAGTTCAAGTCCAGGATCCACCTCCCACAGCTTCCGAGGTCCCTCCAGTTGCTTCTTCTCGTCCTGGTCCAGGTCGTGGTCGTCCTAAGGGCTGTCCGTACATCTGTCCTATTGAATCTTGTCAAAAAAGTAACTTTCAAAGCTACCGTCATTACATCAACCACTTGGAAATGCACGAAGGAAAGAGACCCTATCCCTGTCCAGTTTGTTCTTTTGGATACGAAACGGTTGAAAAGTTGTTGGAGCACATGAGTTGTTATCACTCCCAGGGGGGCAAGTTTACCTGTCCAAAGTGTGGGGTGGATTATAAAAAGCAGAGGTATTTCGAGCTACACGAGAAGAAGTGCACAGGGAAGTAAATTGTTATCAGTTTTTGATGATTTTTTATTTTGATGACCATTTTTAAGAACACATACGCAACAACGAACAATGTTACATTTCATTTTACTAAAAATTACTCTATGTCACAGGCCACCACCAATTAACTCGCAATTTCAATTTTTATTAGGGCAGCATTTAACTGTAGATTATATTAATTGTACTATAATTCAATAGCATAAATGTGTAAAGAGCAATAGGCTTTGGCCATTCACTTAGTGTAAATTAGCAATCCAACTTTTAAAATAATTATTTTTATTACTGCCGATACATATAGCTAGGTTGTGATTTCAATCATGCATCACATATCACATCATTGATATCTTTAGATGATACTATCATGATGATAGTCATTGTTATTATATTTTGTAGACTATCCCTTATTCCAAAAACAGACATGACTATTTTATAGATTTTAACTGAATAAAGGCTTTTCAGTTTGTTGTCATTATAAAAAAACCGAAAATTATGGCAAACCGTTTAAAAGTTTTTAATGCATTTACTACGAAAAATGCATGCATTCATGTTGCATTCGTGGGATGATGAGTTGGGAAGAGGTTCTTGACCCTTGGAATTTTAGCAGCGGTTGACTTACATTTTCTCAGGCTGACGAACCGCGTTGCCTGTCCATTTTGCACGGGGTTGCCGTACCAACAAGTCATTTTCCCCGAAGAAACGCTTTCGTTCATCCCCGCTTGTTGCACTTTAGCGTGGTCATCTATTCTGAGCTGCTGCGCTGCTGATTTTCGGCTTTTCGTTTCGGTGAATTCAGACGAGTGGATTGCAACTTTTCTGAGAGTTTGAGGCGTGTCGCCAATTGTGATAAATTTTTGAAGATTTAGAGATAAAGTTAGTTAGTTAATTGTTGTGTAGTTATTTTTTTTAAAGAAAAGGATTGAAAGCGGTAGGGGAAGTGTGAGAGAAGACGTGTGTGAAGAAGGAGGAGGCGGTTATCAAGATGAAGATATCCTTGGTGGGGTCCTTGTTGGCCCCCCTGCTGCTGTTCTACTTGGTTGGGTATCTGGTAGAGGAGGTGGATGCGGCGAAGGAAGTCAAGAGCGTCGAAGAGATCAAGAAATTCGTAGAGCAATACTGTCTGAAGAAAACTACACAAACAGAGAAGGATGAATGCACGGCTTTTCAGATCCAGCAATATCTTAAGGATGCGGTGAATGCCAGTGTGCTGTTTGAGGAGTTCCCAAGGCTGTTTCCCTATTGTGTGACGTCTGAGCTTTTTGCAAATAAGTCGCGTGTGAACGATAAAGATTTCCTCTATCATTTTAAAGGGATCTTTGAAAAGGAGGATTTTGAACCTACCAAGTTTTACAATTTTAACAAGACGCTTCATTCTGTCTTAGAGAACAGGGAATGGATTGATGAGGTAAGTGGCAATAGAACATTAGCGAGTTAATTGGACTGCCATTCCTCCCTATTCTTTAATTTAATGTGTACGTTTTGGTTTGAATGATTACTGAATTACAGGTCAAGATTGAGCGGATCAACACACCGGAGATGGACATGGTTAACTTAAGGTATAAGCAGTAAAAGCACAAACAAACATTCAACAATGAACAATAAACTACTATTTACAGGAAAAGAAAGTCAATTTTCATCTCTTTTGTACATTTCAGACAATGGCTTCATCTTGAGATTCATGCGAAGATGCCACTGAAGGGCTTGTATGTGCAGAGTATCGTTGGACCTTTTGGTAATGTAGTACTTTTTATTAACGAGGGACAGTGGCACTGTCACAGTGCCAAGGAAGATAACAGTGCTAATAAACTAATAAATACTAATCATGCCAATGTTATTTCTGATTCCAGGGCTTCCATTTGGTGAATTCAATTTGGACTTTCCTTGCCAGGATAAGGCTTCGACTGCAGACATCGACAAAGTGGGACAACTCGCTCATTGCGCGTACAGACCAAGAGCTGCCATTTATGTGAGTATTTTTTTGACTAATTATAGTTTAGTTTTAGTTCAATGATTGTTTGATAACGTTTATGTATTGATATTCATTTGTTTAACTTTCCTAACAGCACCCAACTGTCTACGTCGGTTACGACTCGAAGGGCCGAGATGAGTGGCACATGCATTTTCTCTGGACAGATATCACTTGTTATGAAATGCCCTACGCACAGTTTTTGTAAGCCTTGTTTTTCTAACATTCGACACTAGTTCATTCATAAGTATGAAATGATATGTAAATGCTATTTAATTGCGTATTTCTACAGGATTCTTGCTGTCAGAGATTTTGCGGCTGAGCCAGTGCGGGGAGTTTCCTACAATCCGGTATATTCTCCAGTTTATTTGAACACCAACTTTGACAGCAAAAGCGGAGCACGTAAGTGTGCACATGTTGATTATTTTCAAGTTTAGTTACTCAAAAGGATGTTATATAAATGATTTCAATAATATTTCATCTTCATTGTTGCTTCCTTAGCATTTCCCTACTATCCATCGTGGAGGGACAAAATGTACTGCTACCAGGATAGTTCGACCTTTAATACGACATACGCCATGTACGGTAAAGCATTCCCGAGTACCAAAAACGGCTCCGATCCACTCTTTGACGATCTCAAGTGGACAATTGCTGGGGAAACAGCCAGAGTTCAAGCAAGTGAGGTGTACGACGCCTGCCTTACCGGTGTAAAAAAGGAGTATCGTGATGACGATCGTTTGGAATGTCCCCCGGTATGTTACTAAACAAATTGTGCAATTTGCTTTTTTGTTGATTTCCCCTTCGTAACTTTACTAATCTATATATGCGTTTCTTCAGGGTCCGTTTCAGTGCACAGAGTCATATGGTGCTACCACCGAGGATAAAGTCACAGCAGCGCGTCAGAAACTGGTAATTGTGAATTTATCATTTAATTATAATTGGACCGAATTGGAGTGTTTATGTGTGCTTATTATCAAATAATTGTCTTTTCCTTTGGGTGTAGGTGACGGCAGAAAACAAACTTTCCGACTGTGCCCCTTGCGTCGCTCCCGAATGTTTGGACTTAGGGTTTCCCATTGAGAGTTGCAACGACACTGAGAAGACGATCGAGAATGTCTTTCATGATTCGGACAGAATTGAAGTATCGGAAAAGCAAGTAAGTTCGATATGTAATATTTTTACCATTACTACTTTACCATTACCATGAGACATTTCTCACATCATTTTGTCTTTGCAGAATCGAATCAAGTCTCATGGAGTTGTAGCTCTGCTCAGTTTTCTGGTGCTTCAACCTCTTGCCAACTACATGGGACGATTCTTCAAGGAGTTGTGTCCAGACTGTCTTTGTGGAAACGGGCCATGGATATTTATTCACATTCTTATGCACGCTCTTGCTCTCATGTTCTCATGGATGAGTTTAGGTAAACAACATGATTACTACCAGTCTTAGTTTTTATATTTAGCTTGATTCTTGATTTAATTGTAACTGAACTTTCTTTTCAGGTCCTGTTACAACTGAATCTTACAAGGAAATCAAAAATCGATGTGAGCTGGAACACTCAATACCCGAAAATTCATCGCAAGCGATCCAGGAACGACATGTAAAAAACGTTAGGAAATGCGTTGGTGAGCACACCTATGAAAACCCCCACCTGGTTTTTGGCTTGTGCGCAGTTATCTTTCAGCACTTGGTCCTCCTGTGCGCCTTCTGTAGATCCGCTAGCAACAAGCTAAGAAACATCCAGGTTGCTCTTCATTCGCACATGGGATACCTGACTTTTATCTTTGGAGGTAAGTCTAAGTGCACCTACCTTGCAAACAATAAATAGATTACCTATGACACTAAATTAAATTGCGTAAAATTGGTAATTAATTATTGTTTTTTGCTACAATTGTGTGCAGGAATTTCAGCTTTCACCGCTTTGGGTAATAAATGCGCGGACATTTTAACGATCCAGATGATGCTCTTCATCACACCGTTGGTGTTTTCTGGAATTGCTATCGCCATTGACTGCATGCTAGACAAAAGAGTTGGAATTATTCCACCGCGCAAGCAGTGGCCCACTCTGGAACCCGTTGTGCTCCAAGGAAGGGCTCCTTTTGCCATGATCAAGTGGATTTTGTTCACTCTGTTATGCTGCCTTCAATTTGTCTTCTGGGTAATGGGGGTCGTAGGCGCAAACCTAATCGCTAGCCATATCCAAAGTTTACTCGCAGGTAACTCAACAAGTGGGGCCATTGAACTTAAGCCAGGGGACAAATACGACGACGCCACGTATAAGGGATTTAAAAACAACACAGGAGAACTAACGTTTGAGCTCAAAGGAATACTGCGACCCTGTGAGATTGACATCTCACCAACTTCTACTTCCGCCGGACACAACAAAACTGGCGATGTTCCCATCGGCGGTCACGAGCGTTATTTTGATTACGAATATGAATACGTTTAAATTAACCGTTTCCATTTTCTATTATTCAGAAAATATGTAATCATTGTAATAATTATCCAGATTTCAATAATTGGTATTGTTTCAATCTTTATATCTTTATTTTTCTGTTATTCCAATATTGTCATCAATTTCCTTATGTACAGATTATTATTATACTTTTCTTTTACAATTGTTCACAAGAACTCTTGTTATCATCATTTATACTTTTGAGTTTTACAGAATTATCAAAATGTACACACTTACTTATCAAGCTGGTAAATAATTATCTATTTTACAAAATGTACTTACACCTGTTTAACAATTTACAAATCAGTACAAAAATAATTATTTTACTAAGCTGCAGTCTGTCATCATATCTGTATGTGTGTATCAATAAATACTTTTTTTCTGAAAAAACTTACACTAAGCTTATTATTGCGAACTAACTATTCTAATGATTATAAATATATTTTTGTATAAAATTGTACTCGGGGGACAGTTTATCAGAAGAATAACGCTATAATATCGATATAAAGCAAAAAAGCGTGAAATTAAAAACATTTTATGTATTTTTCATAGCTCACTAGTTTCGTGTAAAAATCCCGTTGATTTTTGTGTCTGACTTTAAAAAATCTGATTAAAAATATCTGTTAAAAAGTTAGCTTAGCACTATACAAAGGAAATATGCCTTGTTCTCTTTTTCTGGCTTCCCCCATGATTATTATTAGGTATGCTCATTATACTCCCCCCATAGCTTCCATTAGGGTACGGACTAAGCTTATCACAATCACTGGTGGTTATCGTAGTTCCCGAGCTGGGCATGGGCATACTCACTCTGCTCAAGTTACTACTGTCCATGTACAACCCCGTACTGTCTCGTATTCTTCCCGAGCTTGGGGTGTGATGGGGAAGAGCTAATCCCCCGTAGGTATTTTGAAGGTGATGTGACTGCTGAGAATTTCCATTTCTACCAAAACCCCCCTCATCATCCTCCTCTGCTGAGCAAGGACTATTGCTAATCTTCTGAGGACTGAACACGTTTGGATTATTATTGTGGCTACGCGGGGTGCTAATGAACACATTGGTATTTCCACTGGTACTATTCAAAGGATCAAAGCTAAGACTTGGGTGAAGTCCACCCATGGGGTAATATGAGGGCGACACATTTCCATTTGGTCCGTTGTTTGAATTGGAGTCATGGGTTAAATGAGTAGTAGCTTCTGAACCTCCATCGGAAGGCTTGCTTCCAACGGAACTGGAGTCGTTGGTATTTCCTCCCGAGTAAATATCCCGGTATTGATTGTTAGCAGAGCTGCCATTGTTATTGGAGTGGGATACTACGGGAGGATACAAAGCGGATGCGGGAATGTAGCTGGACATTTTCCCGGAAATGCTGTTTGCACTCACACCATTCATTTTGGTGGTTGTACTATTGTCAGTAGTGTGATGATTAATGGGTGCGTCCTTTCTGGAACTGTTGGTACTTTCGTTTTCCCAGCAGCAGCCCATTACCACCATGCCATCATCATCCCCACCAGCCTTTTTGTTCACGTAGCCATTTTGGGGCTTGTTGCTACCATCAGTGTAAATGTTGTGATAAGCTGGAGGACTTTCGCTACTCTTTTTCTTATTGCGCTTGACACAAGCTAGTGCAAGAATCATGGTGGAAATCAAAATGAGTAAAACTGCAGCTCCAGCAAGAACCACGTACAATTCGGTTTCGTTCAATCCTCTGAACCAAGTTGCCCCAACGTTGAAAACGCCCGAGTACTTGGAATCCTTTTGATTGTGCAGATTTAGAGAGCGAGATGAGGTAAGATTGCTAACTAAGGCGTCATCTTCCCAAGCGCCAGCTAGCTTCACAGTAGAAGTGGGTGTTTCCTTAATAAAAACGGATACCAAGTTGGAGACCTTGCCGCGGTTTAAAGCGCTATCCAGAGCAACAATGGCATAGTAAAAGTAGTCATTTTCCCAGGGCACGGCTACCACACAGCTTTGTCTTACTCCATAGCTTTCTGGCTCGGGGGTGATTGAACTATGTACCAAGATTCCTTGGGTGGCAAAGTTGTCATTGGTTAGGGCATCACGGCTGGTGTAACAACGGATTTCATACTTGGAAGCTTTTCCCTTGTCGTAGTCACCTCCGGGAGCGGTCCAACTAAGTTTGATTTCTGAGGCGGAGTCTACTACTCGCTCAACACGGAGATCGGTGACTCTACCAGGAGGATAGGGATCTTCGCCAAGGGGAATAGCATGACGGATGACAAAAGAGGAGCCGATCATGTGACGGTTGAAGGTTCCAGTGGGAACGGTGGCAATGTGGGGTACACTGGAGCCACAGCAGGATGCCTTATCTGCACCAAACCAAAACGATAATCCAAAATTGATAATCCGTTTCATGTAATTTCTCTTAATTTTTACGATAAACCATTCAAGTCAACTTACCGTAAGATCCTCTGGTAATATTTGTATGCACTGGAACAACCGCTTGTCCATTATTGTCATTGACCTGCAGACTCACTCCAAAAACACCAGGAAGAGGACCCAACTGCGTAAAGTAAGCCGAGTGAATACCATCTCCCCAGGTAATATCCGGATCGCCACTACCCGAGTCCAACAACGGCACCCTAACCAACTGCTGCTGTCCATGATTGTACTGTCCATTATTACCCGGTAGTCTTATGGTAGCCGTTACATTTGCATTTAGCACGGGAAGCTCTCCTTGAAGCACTTGAGCGTACAAAAGAACCACTTCCGTTCCACTGTCCCCATCACTAGTAGACCTTCTAAGTACGTTATTCCAAAACTTGACAGTGATCGCCTCACTCTTCCTGGCTTCGGTAACAACGTCAATGGAAATGGGTCTGGCTTGTTGGTTATGATAGTACTTGACAGTGTAAGTCCACATGCCTGGTTCAGCGACTCCCGGAACACGTAAAAATGTCATGCCTTCCGCATTCAATGGCAAGTCATACTCCTTTCCTGTTGGACTGGTAAGCTGAAGCCCATCTACATCACCATGTTCTTCGGGGGTAACCGCAACCCAAGTATTTCTTCCCAGACCATCTTCAACGGAAAATCTGCCCCTAACTTGCCAGTCACTATTGGGCCATTGTACGGTTTCATGCACTTTGTGCAACGGACTACCCAACTGCTCGTTGATAAGCTTGAGAAAGATATTGTTCAGAGTGACGCTCTGTTCCAAGTTCTTGCTTTTGGAGTGCAAGTCGCTATCGCTAATGCGAATAAGCTCTCCATGCTTGGCCAACTCGTTAAAATGACCCGTTTTCAAGCTTTCGTCATAACTGACAACCATCACGCGAATAGGGTTGTTGCTCTCCAGTACCCGGGTGATTTTCTCCCATTCCTTAGTGGACAGTTTGGATGAGCCGGAAAGAAGAACTAAAGTGGCTGGGCTGCTTGATTCTCCCGAGGCCTTTAAAAGCTACACACACACGCAAAAGAAAAAACAAACAGATAATTAATCACGATTCATTTTTTCTTGTAAAAATTCATCTTTAGCTTGAAATGCTACCTTGATAGCCGTTTTCAGCGCACAAGAAATGCACGCATCCTCAGGCAACGTGGTCAATGGTCTGAGAGGCACCCTACCGTGCAAAGTATCTCTATTACTGGTACCGGTCACCGTCAGCGGGAGACTCACTGCCGATACATTCGTGTACGAGATGACGCCCAACTCCACACCCGCGGGAACTTGGTGAAACATTCGGTACATGGCTCGTCTTAGATTTGTCCAGCGATTCTGTTCGTTTAAAAGAAACAAATGATTAGTTTTCAAAGTACATTTTCATAGAACGTGGGAAATAACAAGCTTTTAAGTTTTCTTTAAGCTTTCTTACATTTTGGTTCATTGATTGAGTTCTATCCAAAAGGAAAATGACACGGGATGCTTTTGGCGTGACAAATGAGAAGGAGGGTGGAGGCGCACTAATAACCGACCGAGTAGCTTGTTGATGCGCATTGGTAGTTGCTCCAGTGGTACTTGTGCTGGTACTTGCAGGAAATGAGGATGATAAACCACTTTGCTTAAAGTCAGCATGCTCCCGCATCACCTCCCAAATGCTTTTCCCATCACAGAGAAAGTTGTGCTTTGTGGGAGTTGTTCGAACGTGAGTGGTTTCATCACAAAATTCATTTGCCTTTAGAAAAATCATCAAACAAAAAAGTTAGTTTTTTAAAAATTCATAATTTTCATATAAACTTAACACGCTTTATAGGTATCTACCTTGGGATCCAAAGGTAAAGACATTAAGCTCAAGACATCATCACTCCGACGAGATTCTTGGCTTGATGAAGTTGTTGAGTAGGTGGATGCTGGTGATAAGGGGGAACTTGAGCTGGTTTCAGCACTTGCACATTTCTCGGGATCCCCGCAGTTAGTTCTGTAACAAAGATAACAGATTGTTATAACTTTCTTCCTTTCTGTGTTGCTGTTGCAGTGCGTTCTTCTTCAAGCCTGACACAATGAATGGTGCTTAATTGCAAATTGAAATGACCTGGCCATATTATTTGGCTGGATTAGTATTTTAATATTACAGCAAGTGTGTGCAGGGGAAATTTATGGCAAGTTTAAGTTTATAAGGTTGAAGGTTTAGATAGAGTGTAGTGCGGTGGAGTAATAAATGGAATAGCCCATGAAAATTAAGTGTGCCTTCCTGCTGTGCTTGTGTCTTTCAGGTTTTTGAATTAAAGCGTCTAATGTTTTAAATGCTTTTCTATCCTGTGGAGATGATGATACTTGAGAGTTGAAGTTGATGATGTTAAAGGTAAAAAATATTTAACTGCAAAAAGTGCAATATAAAAAGAAGGATGCACTTTGCAAGGTAATTTTATGACTTTGGTTGATTGACTGACGGTGACGTAGTTGAGATTTGCTGAATGAACTGGATCGATTTGTTAGTATATTGAGTCAATTGATTTGATGAGTGTGGGTAATAACAATAAAGTATATAAGTTGCACTGCAGTAATTAAACTTTTAAAAAAAGGGATGGGCACTATATGGCCAGGTGTGTTTGTACTTTGTGGGTTTTAAAAAGATATGCACCGTTTTCTTCTCATTTCATTTAAAAACTTACAGATTGAGGTGACAAGCGGTTGAAACAGGTTTCCCCTCATTTCCGATATACTCCAGAGGGTACTTGTTGTCAAAGGAGAAGCCACTCTCTTCAAAAACGCCGTAACGATACTTGACCCATTCACGAACCAGAAGCCGAGCTGTAATTTCAAAGAGAGAAAGAAACATCGTTAAATTATTTATTTAGGCTAGACATTTAAAATAATATATAGGTTTTTAGCAAGTTTCAATATTTGCATCATCGACAGTCTCAGTATATCAATCATTTTTTATAAGAAAGCACAGACTCTCCGTTTAAAATCCATAAAAATGAAGCCATTAGTCAATCAATAGCTATAATAGCCTGCAGCATTATTAACATAATAAAAAGTGTTTAAAGCATCAAATGCAATAATATAATAACAAGGACAAGTTTTTATACTATGATGCGGGGTTAAACTGGTTAGCAGTTCCACAACAGCATTTTCCCAAAGAAAACAATGACCACTTGTTCATTTTAGCCATTAGGCTACTATACTGCACACACGCAACTTAACAAAAGAAAACAAAATGAAGAAGCTCTTTAAACTCCAGAGTCTGGACAATGCATATTGGATAAAAAAGCATTTGAATTAAAGAAATCGGTGTAAATAAAAATGTTCATTTTTGCTATCTTAAAAACTACTACTTAAATTCTCAAGTGTTTTATTTCCTTGTTTCCTTCCCATGAGTTATGAATGGAGATCAGTTGAAGTTGGAAGAGAAACGCACGGAAACACAATTTTTTATTAGCCAGTCTCCACATTTTAATGACGATGATGGAGTCATTGTAGGAATCTGACAAATAACTCAGAGGAATATAAAAAGTGGTCTCACTTTTTCATTCTTCTTCTTTCCCCAGAAATAAAAAATGTTCAAAATGAAGTATTTTATTTCTTTGTCTGTCTCAACTTGGCCACAGCTATTTGTAAAATTGTTTCTTGACATGCAAAACATTTTTCTGTGTGTACTGGACAAAGAAATGAGCATGATCATTACAACATCAAAAAAATGATAATATCTTATCCTGTTTCTCCGTATCTTATCCAACTCTTACTTTTTTTGTACATGCTTATTAGTACAGAACATTTATTAAGTGGCAAGATGTACAATTTTGTTATGTTTTAAAAAGTTGAACTTGAAACAAGTTTATTATTGGACATGATGAGTAAGAGCCCAATTTAGAAATTGAATTTTTACACACATTTTTCCTGTAAAACATGAAATAACTTCAAGTTTGCATCTTCGGAAGAAAGCTAACTGATAATGATGACATTTTATACATATTTTATTAACAGCCAAGAAAAAATGATGATGAGCCAGCTTTTTGAATAAAGTGACATTCTTCATGTCGTCAAATTGTCAACGTCCAAAAATATCTGAAAATCCTGTAACATAAAAAAACCTGTGTGCTCTCTCTTAACTTGTCTGCTAATCATGTTGTTATTTTTTGCAACGTGTAATTGTTTTTGTCAATCAATCAATACCTCAATACCAGAGGGCTATCGACATATGACCCAGGAACAATATCAATTACACAAAGAGCTACATCTTTACTCATTGAAAACCCATAAAAATGATCCATTTCATTTTTCACTACACTGAAAAATATTTTCCTTTTTATTCTATTCACCATGTCGTTCATCATCAATTCAGTACCAGCATCATTTTTCTTTTTTAGAGCCAACAGTACTAAAAAAACCGGTCCCTGTTTGTAGTTGATTGTTGATCATGCAAACTGTCTCTGTGTCTTTGGCCTGTACAGTGTACTAACATGCACTAATAAAATCATTTTGGAAACTGAAGCAGTTTCTCAACTTGACTTAAAGATGATCTTTCAAAATCATGTAAGAAGAAAAGCGGCACACCAACTTAATATACAAGCTTTGTATAATATCTATCTATATTTCTCTTTACCCGTTTGTTGTTGTCGTGTAAAGTGGCTCTTTTGCGTTTCATGATGCAAATGTGACAGTTAGCTGAAAGATGATATAATATATGCCAATATAATGTAACAACAATGCAAGCGAAACCACCAAACAGATATAATATTTTATAAAGCTGCGTGAACACAACTTATCTTCAGCTTTTTTTATTCTAGTATAAGTCCTCATTATAAACCCACAACAACATTCATTTTTACAAGCACAACTCACAACAGAGATCATTTTCCCCGACCAGCCAACCAATAAAATATTTTTGGCATTGACACCAGCACCAAGTACAACCACTCATGTCACTGGTGTAGTATGATTAAAAGGTGAATGCTTTCCGTCATGAACCATAAAAATCAAACCATTTTTATTATAGTTCCAATGCGTATTCTTTTAATGTAATTAAAATGGCAACAATTCGGCATATTTTGCCGGTCTAAATTTCCCCTGTGTCATTAATGCCATTCTCTTATCTCCGTCGGTATTCTTTCAAAAGACTGCACCAATTGTCTTATTTCACTTTACAGATAATTTGCCGTAATGGCAAATATCGATTCTCCAACTTTTTAGCAATAAAAATCGGTCCACATTTTTCCTTTTTGAATACCTACACATTACCCCGTATATTTTTTGCATACCTTTTACTCTTCGCACTTATCCTATAGGTACAGCCAATATGCCTATATATCATCACATCATCTTCATTTTCATCATCAATTCAACATTACGCATACTTTTAGTTTTTTCTGCTCTCAATCTCTTCTCCTTTGAAATTATTCATTGTGCAAATTTAAAAGAGCAGTAAAACAGCTACAGTTACATTCTGAAACACACCCAGTCACCCAGCTCAGCAAAGGTTTGCCGAACATATATCCCTGTGCCAAATAATGTTGCATATTAACCTGTGTGAAGCCGTGTATAAAACACTAAGCCAGAAAAAAATTTACAATTTACAATCCACACCACCGCTACTTACTATCAACCACCACCTGAAAATTCTAAATGAAATTGCTTGATTTTTATTAATCTGCTCCTGTTTTCCCCGCTTTAAACCCTAACAAATATTCAATACACTTTTTCAAGTCAGGTAGAACTAATGCAGAGCAGAAAAGTTGGACTTTTAGATATTATGATGACGAAGTAGAAGAACGGATCAAAGAAGTGAAACTGGTTCTTCCAGAGCCGCAAGCAAAATTTCTTGGTAACAATCATCAAGAGCATTAGGGTAGAAGAAGAGGATCCTCATCGCACATCACCAATCCTCCTTCTTCTTGTGCTCTGCTTCATCTACTTCTACTTGTCGTTCATCGTTCATTTTCTCTTCAGGTAATATTTATACTTGTATCTAAATCTACGGTGATGTTCTGTTGATATTGTTGTTTTTTTCTTACAATGCCAACGCTAATTGTAACAGAAAATAATGAAATCATAACTCTCTTTACCTGCCTTGCTTGCTCACACAACTTAAGATATTGACTTGACGGCAGAGTGGAGGAGTTTGGCTTGTTAAAATTGAGTCCTAAAGTGAAATGGTCACAGGACACACCAAAAAGATAAGCCATGAACTAACAACTAACCACCAGCATTGAACCTCTTGACTTTGTATATTTATCAGTACAGCTTGATGATGATTGACCATCCACCGAAGAATTTTTGCCAGTGGGACCACACAGACAATTTTTGCATTGCATGCAAGGTTAAAAGAAAAAAAAAGGAAGATAATTTTATATGGATCATAGCATTCTCCACTACCACCGGTACAGTTTGTTTCAGGCAATCAAGCAGAGAGAGATAAAACAAAACCGCACTTGACTCTTTGAGAAAAAAACCAGCATTTTAAAGAAGTTTGCCCAGAAGACAAATAAAGACACACGGAAAAAATATAATGATTAGTGTGTTTAGTAGTAGCAGCATCTGGAAAATATTATTTCGCGAATGTAAACCCTTCTCGCTGAATTTTTATAACGATCACACGACCGCCAGCGATAGAGGAGATCCAAGAATTTGTAAACTTTAGTCATTTCTTTTTCTTTTTAGTTATCTTGCCGCCACCATACACCGATACACCGCACCGGAAGTGAATAATAAGCTGTGCAAAAAATTATATTGCGCCTCATAAAAAATGTGCATAAATTTTTCATCTGCTTCCTTCTTCTTTGAAAAAAAACTGTCCAGCATTATTTCTAGTTATGCGTTAAAAAGTTCCCTGATGATATTTATCTCTTATTTAAAAAATTCTTTCATCCTTTTTATAACCAAACTGTAAAATTTATGCATAAAAAGCATAGGCCACATTAAACTGTTCACATCATCAAGTCAAAAAAGAAGATGAGATAACAAGCAAACAAACAATTTTTCTTTCCGATTTTTTTATTGCCCTTCACATAAATATTCCTTGTATGTTGTTGACTGACTCCGTGTGTCTGGTCGCCAGGTTTTCTAAAAATTTGTCGGTGTTTTATGCTGGTCGGCTGTCCCAAAAAACAAGCTTATAAAGTATCATAGCTATCCATTTCTACCAAAAAATTATATAATAATTTCTGTGTGTGCTTTTTTATAATCTCATCTCATTTAGTTTGCCACGTGGCTCTTGTTTTCACTCGTCGAGAATAAAGCTCCATATCTTTTCGTGTGTGTAAGTGGCAGTTGGCCTGTCTGTTTTGGCTTGTTATACGCCAGAAAAATTGAGACGTGTTGTTTGTATTTTGTATAATCTTCCTTTTCTGGTACAATATGAGCTTATATAATAAAAAAAGGTATTCTAAAATGATGACCGTATATACTTGACCATGAGAAAAACATACATTCACAAACAAGCCATGATCACAATCTGCAACGTCTTCTTCGTCATTTTTTAGAAGAAAATGCGCATGAAAACCTGACTAGCTCATAAAATTCATTGAACAATCGTGATCTTTTCATTAAGACACACTTGACTTGTTAGAGATTACATTTTTTCCATCTACTTTGCAGTTTGCAGTAGAAAACATTTCCATTAAAAAATCTAAAATGTTTTGCTGAGTTGCTTTATTTTCTGAACTGTATACTGGATGGAATTAGAATGACTGACAGATTTTCTCGCAGTTGTTGGCCTTTTTTATTAGCTATAAACTTAATTGCACATTAAATGTACACATAACAATTATTATTTTGTAAAAAGAAGAAAAGATTTGAGAGAATTGCTCATCTAGCAATTAGAGAAATGGCTATAAAAGGTGTTGTGCCTGTTATTTCTGATGCTGATGAAGCCGCACCGCAATAAATGATGACGAGAATGATTAGAATTGATATCCCGTCAGAAAATTATTCTCTCTTTTAAAAAGTTTTCACTGTTCAAACGTTTCTGACGTGACAGGAATTAGTCCAGAAGAGAATTTATTAAGTAGCTCTCTTTTTATCTTTAGGAATAAAAATGTATATGCCCAGGTGAATGTTCATCTGCTGCTCATCATTCTGTTCTTTTTCTGGTGATGATGATGACTGTGATCAGTGATCAGTCATCGTAATCAAGTCATTTGTAGTCAGCAGCCCGAATAAAAAAGATGGACATGGACATAAGAACAAGCGCGTATTTCTATTCTCTTCTTCTTTTTCCAAGCGTTTGATTGACTGACACCAAACAAGCAGCAGAAAGCATCATCCTCCACATTTTAAATTCTCTGAATAGAAGCCTTCTGATTTTCTCTTCTGCTTCCTTCCTAATAAGCCATTTGTAATCCTCAGTCTCCAGCAGCGTTTTTAGCTCTTCTGATGCCAGAGATAGGTATTTATTATAAAATGAGCCGTGTGCTAATCTGGGCGTGTTAAATTGATTCCTGTTCAAATGTTCTGAACAGTTCTCCGGGTGAAGATGAGCATTTATTCACTCATGTCAATAAAATATTATCTGCTTCATTGCAAGTCGAACGCCTCTGCATACCAATCTGTATTTATGTAGCAGTAGTGGCACTCTAAGGATTCAGTTCACTTAATCAAATAATCCAGGCATGTTCCTTAAAGAATTTCTGCTTCTTCTTCTTCTTCATGGTTAACAATGCACCACCTCAAGCTATTCTTATTTTTAAATCTGTATTTATTTTTTAATACTTATCCCTTTTTCAGATCACTGATCCTCACAATCTGATTTTTAATAAAAAAGGCTTTGCATTTGCAACCCTGAGATTGATCCAAGATTTTCGTATCAAAAAATTACTTTTTACAGTAAGCGGATTGATTAGCCCTTTCTCTCCTGTGCACTTGTTACAGGGCCACCTCCTATTTCAAGTATTTTTCTAATAACAAAAAACCGTTGAACAGTTGACTTCTTTTTTTAGAAGCGTAATAACCATAAAAAAGGGCAGTTAAGTCTTAAAGTCTCAGTCTTTATATGCTGGGGTTGCAATGAGTAGGTGTGCACCCTTTCCATCAAAAGATGGACATTTTAGCAGGAAGGAGGTAACATTTTATTATTATTAGGCAACATCTTTCCCTGCCGCTTTGCTCCTGTTTCGTTACTCCATGATCCTCCTTCCATCATTCTTCTTATTCTTGCTACCAAACACGCTGAATATTCATGAGAAAGCCATTTTAACTTAGGAAAACCGGGGTCGACACAGTCAACTGTCGAAAAATAACAAGATGTTAAACCTTTGTTCTCAAGCGTTAAAAGGCTCATAAAAATGAAACACTTTTTCTTCAAGAAAAGAAGAAAGACCCAAAAAGCTTTTATTTTTTATGGAGCGCGGTTTTGGTTTGTACCAGACAAGATGACTTTCTTTCTTCTTGTCTAATAAGTACTAGTAGTAATTCGGCATGCTCTTCTTCTTCGATAATATTGGATTAACTAGATCGAACATTTTACGCTTATCTTAAAGAAAAAATCAGTAGGAAAGTGCATTGCATTTTGCTTTGCTAGTAGTATTTTTAGGGGCGGACAAGTGGGAGCATTTGCATAAAGTAAAATTTAAATGAGATGACGATCAAGAAAGAAAAAACGGGAAAAGTATTTAAAAATTTGTAAGTTCTACTGACAAAATGCGGCATTATATAATAGTGTCGGTATTCTTCGCAAGCCAAAAAGGTGGAGGAGGTGGCAAAAGGTTGTAACGAAATAAAATATTTTATATTGAAACACGACACATAATAGACAAAAGCGCATTTTTCTGGGGTTAAAGCAAGCTGGGATATGGGGGAAATGATGATGATAACTGAATTATTTATTACAATCCAATGAACTTTAGCAGTATAAGCGAAGTGGATACATTTTTCCAGCTATTTTTTATATGAAAAAAGGAATTTCTCGCTGGCTTAGTCAAAATGGTCAAGAGTTAAATGGACAATGGTGCTTTAGTCGGACTTCAAGCGTTTGACTTGAAATGTGATTTGGGCGTGATCCAGAAAGCAGAGTTTTTTATTGCCACATTTTCACAGTTTTGCCATTGTTGTAATATACGTGTGCAATGTGAATGTGATGGTGATTTGGTGTTACGCATAAAATTATGTAACATTTTCACATTTTATATGTATTTTTTGCTAGTTTGATTGTCTGACTTGGATTTTTAAGGAGAAAAAATGAGAATAGGATGAAAATGGAGTGGCACACACTGCGCAAGTCCAAAGAAAAAGTCCAAAGTCAAGGATTTTCCTTTCTGTGTACCTAAACCCGTGTTTCATAGTTCAATCTCTCTCTTGGCATTATTACCATCAACCATCATCATTATGAGCGTTTTTTGCTTGAAAATCGTTTAAAACTTGTTTTTGCTCGAAAAAACGATTGACTATTGACGATAAACTGCCACCTGGTCTGGACTTATGGCTTGTTAAAAAGTAAAATACTTGTGTCATTTGTTTTTTAAGCCGGATTTTTGTCTATGTTTTTGTTTTTTAAAGCACAGACACAGACTCTATTATTCTGTAGTATGCTTCCGGGATGATCTTGATAACAAAAAAAAACCTTCAGCAGCAGCACCTTAAAGACAAGAAAGTCAAGTGGTGTTAGTTTGTTGAAGTTTTGTGTTGATGTTGGTTCATTATTTGATGACGATGATATTGCTGTGGTGGTGACGATGACGAGTGATGACGTTTTAGAAAGGACTTTAATTCAACAAGAAACACATTGCATTGATTATTGAGTTAGAAGGAGGCGAGGTGAAATGACAAGCCATGATGATGACAGGAGTGACAGGAGCAAGTGCAAAAGCAAAAAGCTTGATTATTACTGCTGAATTGAAAGAGAGGTAGGCAGTAGACATTTTCTGGCACTGATTATTGATACTGCTGCATTGATGAGGCATCCGATCACTTTTGGGTGGAGTAATTTGAACAGCCAACAAAATGGTATAGCACCATTTTCAGGCCTTATTAGTAGGTAGTAAGGTAGAAAGAAAAAAAGGTCACAAGTTCATCGTAAAACTTTTTATGGGACTATAATGGCAAAAGAAGGAATTATTATCGCGGAATCAATCTTGCCAATTGAAAGTTGATCATCGATCAGAATTTTGTAATGAAATGATAATGATATAGTATTGGGTCTAGAGGGAGACGAGAGAAAAAATGATACGATCTCTTAATTTTTTCTGAAACGAAAAGAATAGATTGAGTCACAGAAATCAGAATACTGTCCGTTAGGTACAATGATTACCATACATGATGATGAATACGTTGCGGTTTTTCAAACCAATTTACCGAAACTTATTCTAATTTTTTAGTCAAAACTGTCAGAAAATATGATAAATTTTTCAGCTAAAAATTGAGTTTTTTCTTCCAATTTATTCTTTCCTGTAGGTCTTGACCTTTTAATATAAAGTGACGTAAGAGCATTCACTTCTTGTCTATTTTAAAATACTAATGCCAAAATGCCACCGTGGTAAAACTATAAAACAAAGCTTGCCAACTGCTATATTACCTATCTGTATTTCTTCTGATTGCCGCTACCACCAAGAAAGTGTGCAACCGTCCACCATTCCAAACATATTTTCCCTTGGAGCAAATTTCTTTAATGTTCATCAAACACTGTTATTATCCATTTTTCTGGCCGATGCTCTCCTTTTGTGCTACTTCATCATTATCATCTCATTACACACCTGACTTGATCCTAATATGACAAAGCTTTGTCTTTTGTGAGACCTCACCACAAGTCACCTTTTATGCCCTTTTGGCGCTCCCTGTGCAAAAATATAACCTCCTACTCACTCTTCATCAACATAATTAGCAACGACGGCTGTAATAAGCACTCTGCTAATTTGTTTTCTTTCTTTCTTTTAAAAAGCAACCAGTATCAAATTTCCTCCCTGAAAAACAAAAAGCAAACAAAACTGGTCTCTTTTTTTCATCACCGTGAGAAATGCTAATTGCTACATATTTTTGTCCACACACAAAAGCAAGCTTGTTGAAATTTCAAAAAGAAAAAAATTAATGCATTAACAAAGGTTATTATTAATAAGTAGCTATTATTACAAAACTAACGTCCGCCTTCAAATATATCTTCTTACCTTACCCGCTACAACAATTAATCAAGAAACACCATACCTTCTGCTGTTATGTAAAAAAAATATGCTCAGTGGGCAGAGGTCTTATTCATATGTGCCATTAGATTACTCACATTAGCATTTTTTCTGTATTAGTAACAGCCCAGCACAGACAACAGAAGTTCATGATTCTGCTATAGGCGTATATTTTTCTGAAGTATTTGCATAATCAACTTGAACATTTCAAGTCAACAGAGAAAAGTTTGCAACGACACAAGATAAAAATGTTAAATAAATAGAACCACTTTTCTCTTTCTTCTTTTATTCTTGGCCATTTCCCTCCTTTGATTGCTGGCTTATTGTTGTTGTGAAATTATGAAACGAGGCTAAATTACAAATGACAGGTTAGAGGAACTGCCTCTCCCCACCTTACACTGGGCTTACGCACAGAAAACTCTATTTTTTGATTAGCAGAGTTTTTTAGGTACCTGATGAACTCTGAATATGATATCATAAAATTTTTGTGTGTGCCACCCGGTTTTTTTGGTACAGTAGCTAGAAACAAATTTGTTATTTTTTTTCTGCTGACCACCTTTTTACCTTCATATCATTTTGATTAACAACGCATAAATATCTATCCGTAAACTGAGAACTAATTTGTAGGGAAGCATCTGGCAATAAAAATGTTTCAAGTTTGTACACTAAATCAAAAATATGTTTGGCTTTGGTTAGTCCTGAGAAGAAAAAATTTACATAGAAGCTATTTTTTTGCCAGTGTTTTGTTGTAAATCACTATCATTTCATCATGACAAATAAGCAGAATATAATAGGCGTGTAATGATACAAGTGTGTAGAGAGCGCTTTACACACAATTTTCCATGAAATTGCCAACTTGCCAACATGGGCAAAGTGATGGTTATCATTTTCATCAAACCGACGAAATTTTTTGTGTGATTATTGTTCTGCGTCTCAGAAGAAGCAATAATACACACAAGAAGGAGAAATATGAGAATATTTTTGTGGAAAATAAAGAAAAGATGAAATATTACTGCAAAATGCAAATTGCATGGCCACTTTGTGAAAAAAAATGTAAAGCTTGCAATGTCGCTGCTGCTGCGTGTAGTGTACAATATGGACATGGTGATTATGGTGGACCTCCTGCTGCTTTCAAAATGACTGTGAGAACTGTCATTGGAAAATATTCACAAATTTTCTACAATTTTTTTTCATTACCTTTAAGGTCTCCTTGTGGTCCAAGTACTCCTGTAGTAAGGAAGCTCACCGGAATGGAAATCTTTTTCCCGGGTACTCCACAACCTCCATACTGGAGCGTCCATGGCCTATCAATATACACGGGATGGTCAGTGGTCACATGAATATCCGCCGTGATTTGAGCCTGATGCACCGCAGAACTGGAGACGGAGGCTGCGGTAAGCGCCTCTTCCGCTGGAAACAGTCTTCGTGATTCGCCCTGATAGCTGCCGGTGCAGTTTACATTAGCCCAACTGGGTGGCAGGAGCAAGCTCACCTGACGGAAGTACGTTTGGCCCTTGGTGGCTTTGTACAAATAGTCGGATGTGCGGCTGAGTAGTTCCTAAAAAGAACACAGAAAAAAAACAGAAAATTTAAATTAGTTTACCAGAAACCGTATTAATACGCGTAATGAGAAAAACACACAGGATCATTTTCATGCTTAGCGGTTTCCATTGAGCATTTCTATTAGAAGCATTAACCGACAAAACTTTTAAAATGGTTTTCCAAGTGTAAAATTAATCGGTTTTTTATTATTCTCTCGATCAAATCATCCGACACGGACACCGTATCCGTATAGCATTGCATGATCGCAGTATCATCATCCTAAATGATTACACGCAGGGATCTAACATATTTTTTTATTGAATAGATAATGCCCAGTACAAAGAGCCCACTATCAACTATTCATTTCCAATTTCAATATTGTGCATTCTCTCTCAAGCTCGGTGAGCATTTACACAAGCAATTGGTCACACATTAAACGTCTCGGCAAACTTTAAAAAAGCGAACGGGTTACGTGATGCATTTCTCTCTAATAAAACATTGCATATAATAATATTCATACTGAGAGAGTGGACAAATTACTCTTTTTTTGTTCCGACCGTGACTCAGGCATTTATTTTTACTTTACACGGCTATTTGATACAGGTATGCTGAAGAAAAGTGTGTGCTTGCCACATGATACCATTTGACATGAATATATCACCTGCTGGCTAGAGCAACAACGAAACTACTTTGTTCTTCGCCAGAGCCACAGTGAGAGGATCATGAAGAAAGTTCTAAGCTTCTACTGATAAATGAACAATGTGGAACTTTTTCTACAAGTCATTCTCCAAATCCCTTCACCATACACCAAAGTCAGTACACAAGCCTTCTATTCTTGTGTCTTGAGATATTTTTTACAATGAATAAAAAATATGTTGGTAAGGCAGGTTCACTCTCTATGTGATCATTACTTGTGTTGGTGACATACTAGTGACCAGGTTGCATACAGTGATTTTTTTTCTTTCTCACTGCCTTGATGACAAACATTTTTCTCAAGAATCATTTCCTCCTCCTTGTTCTTTCTTGTACGTGCCAAATGGTCATTGGAAAGGCTCAGTAAGCTCAGTTTTTGGAGGGTAATAAACAGCAATTATTTTCTAGTACGTTTGCAACTCTATAAGCCATCTGTTTAAATGCTAGGTATAAAGGTAAGCTTTATTGATATGAATGACTATGATTTTGAGGATGACGATGACTTGGCCATCTGTGTTTTTGGTGGCCCACAAAAATACCTTCTTCTCCTGAGACGTTTATTGTGTGTCAGTATAAGCATTAGCCGGGCAATTTATGCATGCTTCCTTTATTTAGGCATTAGCCTAAAAAAATTCATCACAGCGCACACAAGACGAAAAAGGACCTAGAAGAAGAGGAAGCAAACAACACAGCCCATTTAACCGATTGTTTGTGACTGACTGAGAGTAAATCCGGTAAAAGTGGAAATGTTCACGTTTGCAACACTTGCAACTGATATGAAATCTTTGATGGTGGCGATTGTAGTGATCACGCAAAAATTGTTTTCATTCATTGATCACTCAAGCTGAATAAAAGTTTTTGTGTGTGTGACTGTGATGACTTACGCAGATCACTTTCCCATCACAGCAAAGCCAACCCATCATCATTACTGGCCTTAGCTGACTTGTCCACCTTCTCTAATCTTTTGTTGCTCAAGAAAAGATCTACGAACCCGAGAAGACCACACCACAAAATCATGCATTATTTGTCTAGCTGCCTTGCACTTGGTCATCATTGTCCCTTTTTCAACTCTCTAATCCATCAAATTATTGTCAACCGTATTTCTTCCTTATGAATAAGTAATGCTACACACCTGTCCATACACCAATGGCAATCGATCCCCCAAAAATGCATTTTTAAAATCCCAGCTTAATCCTTATCCTTCCTTTTACCATCATGCCCAATTGCCCAGCTTTAAACTTCCAAACAAAATGACCAGGGATATTTTTGAGAAGCATAATGGCCCATTAGCATTGAATTTCATCTTTTGCTTCTTGTTCTTTTTCTTGTTGTTTTTGTTTGCGCTTTACAGCCTTTTTCGTGTTATTTTCTTTATGAATGACTTATAGATAGAGTTACCCAAGTGGAAAGAAAAATGTGCGTTTTTCTAATATCACAAGATCACCTAACACCTCCCATCGTCCTTTTTACTTTTCAAACAATTTTTAAGGTAGCCGTAAAGTATCCAATTTCTCCAGCCAAAAAGTCAGTCCAGCATTGTGAGCAGCAGCAGTAATATCTACCATTACTACTACTGTAATTATGACAGTTATTAATCCCTAAATCACATTTTTTCTCTAGTAGATTCACATCCTCCTTGCTGTAAACCTATCTAATTACCACCGCATTAGAAAAGCATAAAAAATGCATATCTTTCCCTGTTTTTTTTCGTCTCTTTGAGAATCTGGTCAGTGGTCTTTGTGGTCATTAGTACCAACTTTAAGATTTTTATCGTATAGTGATTTGCCTTGCAACTAAAGAAATTGCTGCTGCTGCTGCTGTACATTATCATATTATTACCTATTCACGATTTTTTTTCTTCTGCTTTATTCAACCCATTATCATTTCATATACAAAATACAAGACCAGCAACCGTTTTTTTTTCTTTTGATAATGCGTTTCCTCATTGAAAATGCAGAGAACAAGCGAGATGACACACACAAACACCATCGTATCGCATCGTCCATGAAAAGAAAGCAGGTTTCACCTTGTGAAAAATGCATATAAATTGCCCATTTGAATATTACATCGCAAGTAGCCGTTATAAAATACAGCCCAAAGGGATATGCTGCTCTGAGCTCCTGGTGGTTTTGAAGAGGGTGACACTCACCGAGAGCAGAGATGACATTATGATAAGGATAAATGAGCCCACGAAAATATTTCGTTGATGTTGTCCACTTCTCTTACTGCTTTAGTTAGTTAGCTCATACAGCCAAAAAAGCCAGGTTGACACGATGAAGCCACGTCTCACGTGGAATACTAATTTAAATAGCTGTTTGGCTGCTGCTGGTGTGTGGTGTCACCTTTCTTCTGCTTTTTTTCGTAAGAAAGAAGAAAGAAGATGGATTTTCACACAAAAAAGTGATGCATTGCAACATGATTTGCATGTCGAGTTGAGTAGCCACCAGAAAAGAAACAAAAGAGGAATATGAAAATGATGCTAAGTACTCTTGTCATCTATTAATTATGCTGGGAAGAAAAATGACAAATTTGTTTGGTCCTCGGAAGGGACACACGTTATCATGCACCTTGGCTAATAGCTTGGGCAGCAAGTATGAAGTAGACGCGTCCATCAACTTGTAAAATGTAAATTGGATGCTCTCCAAAACTTCATGTTGAAAAAGATGTGCCCAGAGAAAGAAATCAAATTAGACGTATTTTTACTCGTCAAGAGTCAAGAAGACAAGCATTTTAAATAAAAACGATGATGAAATGACCACACAGCCGACCAATGCAAAAAATGTGTTTCACGGGAGGTTGGTAATTGCTTGTAATTGAAATAGTCTCACACACGAAACGAAACAAAAATGAGCTTTTATTTCATAGTCCATCTTCATGACATGAAGAGATGACCACTGGTCATCATTTTTTAGTGTGACCGACTATGTGGCGTGTAGCCCGTGGCATTACACATTTCCATTCTTCCATTTCATTTCATTTTCCATGAGACAGTAATCGTAATAATAAAGCATTTTTATTGTCCAGCTGCATGTGTTACACAAGTTGTAATAGCAAAATTGCATTTTCTGCTCTGTTCTGCTGGAGAAAAAATGGTGCATTAGCGCTGTTGGCTATATATCCCTCCGGAGTAGAAAAAGGAACAATAAAAATTGTTTCTGCTGCGTTTTGTGTGTACCAAACACAATAAAAATACATTTTATTCTTCTTTCTTTTTCTTGAAACGTTTTTCTCTAGAAAACCCGCAAAATGTACAACGGTTTAACACACCGTCTTTCTTTCTTGATGGTGGTAATTGTAATAAGTGGTAATAATGAACGTGTAGCTACATGCACACACAACACGCATTTAATAGTCGTTTTCATGTGTTACATGCTACATGATCTGTAAAGTAAAATGTCCAGAAAGTGCACACACTCTGTGGTGTACTTTATGACTTTAGAGACATTTTGGAGGCTAGGTGGCATGTACAAAAATGCAACAAAATGCACACGCAGTAATAGTAATAATGTTACTATTATGTAATATGTGAAATAAGCACCGAAGAATATACTATTTCTTTTCTTTATGTGTATGTGGGCATACATTTGATAATAATAAAAATGAAAAGAAAAAAGTCAAGCTGGGCTCAAACATGCAATTTGAAAAGGAAAAAAGTTTGGTTCTTGAATGCGATGGAATTATCAGCAGGAGCGTTAAATGAAGAGAGGAGGTGTGATTTTTCAGACTTTATTTTCTTCCAAACGTGATTTACTTCTGGCAGGGTGCTTTTTTATGTGGCTCTATGAAAAAATGAACATCGAATCTTGCCTTTGAAAAAAACATCTCTGTTCGATGAATTTTCTCAAATGAACGGGGAAAATGGCGTGAAGTCACCTGGACTAAGGATAGAGATGTATTTTTACTTCTCTGTGCGGTTGAATATTATTGGAATGCATCTAGCGTAACTGATTATTATTATGTATTCGAGGAAAATGTCACGAACGATTGAACCACCCTTACGTCAACCCAGCAGAGCAAAACCAACTGGTAATAGTTTTCCCTGTTCTGGGCCGGGGTAAATGATGCCATTGCCTTTTCTCCATTCACAGGAAAAAATTCTATTTAAACTTATATATCAGTATTACTACAGGGAATTGAGACATCTTTTAAAGAGAAAAATTATCAATCTGTCACATTTCACATTCAACTTACAGTCAATTATTACATTGCTCTCTAAGGATCATGATCATCACCCAAACAATGTCGGGTTCATCATCATCTGCTTCTTTTTTTACCTGCGTGTACAATCCATTCGTATCAGTTTTTCATTATGCAATAATAGTGAAGGAAAACCCCCCAAAATGACAATCACACAGGCCAGCAGCAGCGCACAGAAAAAAGGCCATCGGCCACCACGAAGACTTTTGAAAAAATGTCCTTGTAAACTTGGTTTGGAATAATGACTGCTGTTCTATTATTGAAAGTTGTCACGTGTGAACTCAAAGTGAATATGAAGTGGTATCAAAGATCATGACACTTTTTTGTGTTTTGCTCATTTTTTTCAAAAAAGAAGAAAATAGACTCACAAGAAGAAATAGAGAGCTTGTGTCCATTATATTCATACATGCAAAAACATATCAAAAGGGTAGCGTGGTAGCTGCAAAGCAGAGGGTAATTTTTTTGAAGGAAAAAAGATACAGATTTCTTTCAGAGAGTTAATAATGGAGTGTTTGAAAAGCCGTGAGTCTATCAAATAACAATGAAGTCAGGTAAAGTAAAGCACAGAGGCAAACCACAATACGCAAAACGCAGAGTGGTAAATAAATGAATAATGAACAGAGGAATCATCTGAAGAAATGTGAGACCCCCTGTTAAATTTCCCCAAATGCCAAAGAACAACTCATTTTCGGTCCAATTCTGTTTGCCAGATGACTTGAACGAATTCTCTTAAAGAAAAGATGAACAGAACACAGAATAGACTTTCAATAATAAAGAGTTTTTTTTTTCAAGAAAGAATCAAAATTAACAGGGAAAAAAGTGAAAATGTAGACAACATGCAAGTTTCAAAATATAAAACACGCACATTTCAATTGTTTGGTGGTACTCAAGAAAATGTAATAACAACAGGATAGTTCTCTACCTTTGTGAATAATGTGAGCATTGAATGCAAATGAAACTGAAGAAATGACTATGTTGAGCTGATGATGAAGAAGGTACAATACTCGAAAAATATAAGTAACTTGTGCCAGACTGACTGACTATTTCTTTTTAAAACAGATAGACAGAAAGAGTGGTCCCGCTGTGGTTTTCTTTTTATTCGTTTTTCAAATTTATTATTGCTAATTAACACACGCATTCCTCCATCATGATCATTATTGTCATAATTTACACAGGTATTCTAATTACAAGTTTTTTTCTTTCTTAAAGATTGAGCAATGAGCAATTCTCTTTCTTTTGGAATGTTTAAAGCTTCACACCTTTTTGGCGTGTACAAAACAGACACACACGCGTGTGTTTTTTACTTTTCTGCTAATTTTTCTCAGAAGATTGTCTGTTTTGATAAAACAAAATAAGAAATCAAATTAGACTAATCTTCCAACAGACAACTTTTCGGCTGTTCTGTCCTCCCTTTCGCATTTTTAGCTGGGCATGTGGACAAATTATGCAGAATAGATATAGAGTGAGTCCGATGGCTGGTTATAGTAATGACTTGTTTCTAATTTCTGGGTTTGTCCCGAAAATTATTATTAATTTGACACAAAAATGAAAAATAAATACAAAGTGACATTCCAAATTATTAGAGATTGTGGTGAGGTGATAAGGATAATACTCTCTGGCGCCCATCAAACCGATCTATATGATATGCTGTCCATTTTTACTACATTTCACTATTCCGCCTTGAACATTTCTACATAAAAGATTAAAAATATGATTGTACTTGTCAGAAAAAATATATTATGACATGAGACGCGACATGAGGGTTTCTTTTGCAAAAAATGAATATTTTCGTGTCTCTCTGAACAAAAATGGATTTGATCTCAAAATGTCCGCTGTGCTTCGTTTTGGTCTGTGGTCCGTGGTGTGAGATGTCAAGTCAAGTGCGGAGGTGCATTATGGTTGACGATCAAAATCTCAGAGAGAGAGAAAAATATGATACACTAGAAAATGGGAGGACAAGACAAGCCCGTCATAAAAAATATTTTTTGAAAATTTGTCTGTCTATGAACCGTCATGATGAATACAAGAGATATAACTGGGTCAATTACTTAATCTTAAGTTCGCTTTGGTGTTTCTGGTGGGGTTATCTAATTTTCTAAAAAGGAACCCGGATTCTTTCTTAGACTTGGGCTGGTGGTGCTTGTGTGTCTTTTTTCAGAGTGGTAATAAAAGAGCACTGACATTTTGAGGATAATAATGATTATTACCACTTTTCTGTGTAACCGCACAACTTATTTTTAGGATTTTCTGCGGGCTACAACACACAATATTACATTGTGCTGGTACATACTCTGTAGACAAAAGGGTTACAGCTCACGTTTGACTATTTCCCACGATGGGTTTTCTTGAGAAAAAAATATTGTACCGTGAACCATGATACTATTACTATTGCATTTTGCTTCTACTACCAACTACGGAGGATGATGATGGGAAGCAAAACTTTAAAAAGAATAAAAAACGGCACTCCGTTCGGTTTGCGTCGTCGGTACAAAATAATGTGTATTACACAAGACAACAACATAATGTACGGTTTCAATGACAGTGGTGTCATCAAGATGTTGGCTTTATGTGTTTTAATGGTCTTCTTGGTATTCTACTAGAAGGCAGCTTTTGCATAAGTCCATATTATTTTTGTGTGCTGACAAAGAAAGAAAATACTGCAATATAACTAGCTTACTAGCACTGCATTAGAAAAGAAGAACAATCGGATTTTTTGTAACAATGGAGGAACTAACAGAAGACAAGACAAAAATAGTATTGTATAGACACAGAGATAGGCTTATTATGTAAAAATTGCCTATTTCATGTGCAAAAAGTAGGAAGAGGCATACCAGACATTAGAAAAAAAGAATAGGAAGAATTGCAATTTTTTCTTCTAGAGTAAAGTCGTGGATTGAGAATTGGATTTCAAATTATATTTAATAGTTAGCATGATGATAATCGTCAACCAAACCAAACCAAGTCAACTTGAAGGAACAATAGAAGAAAAAAATTGGGAAAAGCTCCCAGAAAATTATTTCAATTATAAAATTTTTTGGTGGAAATTGTGCAAAAGGGAGAGGAAGTCATTTTAGCAAAAAATGAGGGTGTTGACAGAATAAAGTAGTTTTTAAGGCAGGAAGGAAAAAAATTGTCATAAAGTTTTGCCATTTACAATATTTAATGGTTCAAGTGAGCCAACCTGTGATACAGATCGGGCCACGCAAGCTGTGAATTATTTTGCTGACATAAGTTTCCAAGTCCCAGAATCGTAACCTACACCTACGCTATTTTTTCCAGCAAAAAATCTCACTTTCAATTTATTTAGCACAAAAACCTCAAAGCCGTAAAAAGCCCAAGAAAAAACCAGGCATAGTAATAATATCATAACTTAAGTGCGCAGATTTTTATCGCAGGAACCATTTCCTTTTACGTACACTGGCTCATCTTCCTTTCCTTAGAAGAACACAGAGACAAGTTTCTCGCCATAATATATCCACATTCTCAAAAGCTTAATCAAGATGACCAAATAAACCTTTATGCTTTCTTCCTCGTAAATATTATTGGCAACAAGAAGAAAAAAAAACAGCACGAGAACATGAACATTCTGAACATACACCTGAAGAAGAATAAAATAAGGTGTGTTCCTCTTCGTTTCGTTTTAAAATCTCGCCTTCTTTTTTTCTCTGTTTATTAAGCATATTATCATTATGATTTCTGTCATTATCATTATTCCCATTATGATTATTATTTAGCATAATAAAAAAGTACACAACTAACTTTGTTACAAAAGTAAATAAAACAGCTCGATGTTTATATGAATATTAATGAGCTGACCAAATAAACATTTTTTTGCAAGCACACACGCGGACTCGGACACTCTTGCGCGGAGACAAGACAAACAGACAGTTGGACAATTGTATTATTGAATTTGTATTGTTGTTTATGACCTGGGCTCTTCCTTTCAGACTTTAGTTGAGACACAAGCCGTTTTAATGTATAAGAATCAATGCAAATGGTAAAGAATAAGTGAAAAGCACGCAATTATCATAAAGCTGCCAAAAAATGCGTGCGCAAAGCAAAAAGCTTTTGGTTGAGAAATTATTTTATTAAGATGCAGAAAGGGTTGAAGGAGGGTAAGAAGGGAGGAGGAAATTTGGAGCCAAGAGTGTCAAATATTTATTTCTTTGAGGGCTGTTTGCACACACTCTATTTTTTGTGTCATGACATGTCATCCCATTCTGAAAATTATTGTGATTACTTTGTTGGTTTGAAATGCATAAAACCGACATTAACGGCAACATATGGTGTTTTTATGAATATTTCCCAACTCTTATTCATTTTTCATTCATGTGTGCACTGATCCTAGAGAGATGTTTAGCCTGATTTCATTTCCTGTTTTGCTTGACAAGCTTATAAGATTGAAGAAAAACAGGAGCATATTGGAAATTGGAAAACCTTTTTAGATTTTAGAACCCTGATGACTTGGAAAAATGGAAAGATTTTTGTTTTGCCTTTGAAAAAGCAATTAGAGCTCCACTTCTTATTATTTTTGTCCATTTAGGCAAACAAGGTCTCTTTCTTTTAAAGCCATAATACACGTTCTCCAACTGGTGCTTTTATGGCTTTTCTGTTTTTCAGATCATCAGAAAGAAAACGGCCTTTTAAACAACTCAACAAGTTTTCCTCTTCTTGCTCAAGATTATTCTTTTCTTAAGAGAAAAACAACAACTTAAAAGTTACTTGTATACAGCAGACCTTGATAAAAATATGATCGATATCGATACTCACTTAACTTTAAACATGTTAGAAAAAGGTTGGGGTTTTTATTGACTTCATACTGGGTAGATATGCGTGTGCGTGCAATATGGCACTTGACTTTATATGCTTAAAACTCTTATACGCCACAAGGGCCCTTTTCCTCCCTTGAATTGAAGTTTTAAGGAAGAAAAAACAACAAGAAACACACACACACGACGATATACTCCGAGGAAACAAATATGTCACCTGTTAAAACTGTCCCTGCCCTTGTGTCGCCACTATATCCCACAAAGCTTGTGGTCTTTCTAGATGAGTTCTGGTGTTTCACTTAAAATAAAACCCTGCTGTTGCCCTTATGTCGTCATTTTCGAAGAGACGAAGACAGAAAAAAACTCGATAACGATCATGATTGTCATCGTCATCTTGTGTCGTGCGGAAGAAAGAAAAGATCATGAAAAACGATCAAAACTTTGGAAGAAAAGGGCAGGGGCCAAAAAACCAAAAGGTTCTTATAGCCAGTTTGGTTTAAAGTGGTTATTCTTGTAGCGCATTACTTGGGCATGGCTGGAAATGTAATCAGCCGTTATACAACAGTATATTCAAGTCGTGAAGACGACATTAAGGTAGAAAAGCTAAAGCAAGCGAGAAATTCATAGGATTGAGATTTGAGGAATAGTTGACCTCAAGCTAAATGAATACTAGAGTAGTGTGGAGGGTTGGAAAACCGCTTCAAGTATGTTCAATATCAATCCATTCATCCAGAAGAAACCTCAGAAAAAGAAGTCAAGAAGGCTTAACTGTTGGACTTTGTGTGTCCAGTTCAGTCAACCGAATTTGAATGCAATCAGAAAGCAATGTACGTATTTATTATCTATCTTTCTCTCTGCGTAGAATTTGAATTGTTATTGCTTTACATGCATGTTATATCGGTACTATTTACGATTATTATTATCATTGCATTGTTACAGCATTGTTGCACTGCATATCAAATGCAGTGTGTGCGTGGTGCTGGTTATTCTTGTTGCGTGTTTGATAGCCTGCATTTTGGAGGGTTGCATCACGCCCTCCACAACCCAGCCAGACACTGAGGACGAGTCAAGCTCCAATTTTTTATGATTATCCGATTTATTCAAATGGGTACTTTTTCAAGTGGACGGACACAAGACTGCAATGTAGTACAGTAGACACAGGATTTCAAAAGCCTTTCTGTTTCTGTTGCAATGCTGGTTGGTATCTGGGATTACTACTCTACAATTACTTAACTTGAAAACCAGCACACAGACTCTTTGAAGCAGACAAATCTTTCTTTAAAAAAATCTATATCACTGCCTACAATGCGTTTCTGTATGCCTTAACAATAAAAAATGATACTTTACATCAAACCAGACACTTGACACAATTGTAGCAGCAAATAGCAATCTGTGAAGGGTTGAAAAAATATATAGAAAGAAAGACAGAGAGCCTTAGGCTCCATTCCATTTCATTTCTTCATACTAACTACGCATTTTGGATTATATAACCCCGTTGCAGTTTGAATTGAAGTAATCTAGAAAAATTACGGTTGAAATGGTTTGATGTGTCTATAATCTTCTTCCCTTCTCCCTTTCAAAATGAGGCTCTTCTCAAAGTTCTCTTGGAAGAAGAAATAAAAACTCTTGCTTGAGTTTCTTATTATGTAATAAATTCACTTGAGACTTGAGAAGGGTTGCTTTTAATGAAGAGATGCGTCTTGAAAATTTTTATTCATTTGCTTCTTCGCTGCATTCTCTCTACTCTGCTATTTGATAATGCAGGTTGCATCCTTTATTCCTCTGAAATTTTTTCTCCAGACTCCAGAAAGCTTCTGCTTGTTTCTCGTCACGGTAATTTATTGTTTTGTGATGATGATAGCATAATAACCCGAAAATGCAGCAGAAGAAGCAACAACAGAAGGGTTGCATTTTATACTTTTGAGGTAGTCAGTAGTGAGGTACGTACGTGGAGACTACCGGTATGGCATAATATCTAGATCATCCATACAACTTATTTTAAAGGGGAAACGTATAAAATGATAGGATAATGAAATGTAATCATGGTGTATATGGTTTACCTGAATAAAAGATTAGAGCGCGTAAGGCTGTTGTGTATTTTGGATTATTAAATGAGCTTCAGCTTCTTGGAATAAAATGGTAGGGAAAATTTTGATTTTTTTGTCGCTGGCCTTCTGTTGTATTTTCCTTTTTATTTTATAAGTTGCTACTTGACTTGCATTTGGTTTTGGTATTAAATTTAATTCCAAGCATAAATAATAATGCATATTTATACTTATTTTTTGGGGAAGCACAGGGTAAAAATTGAATTGAATGAGCCATGGAGTCTCATTAAAATATAAGAGGAGGATTTATTGGCGCTCTACTAAACAAGGCACCACCATCGTTGCTCCACCGCAGTATCACGATTTTTTCTGGAGTTGAATACAAAACGGTTTTCATTTTCCACCCGTGGTGGTAGTGGCACGGTGGAAGTGGAAGTCAACTCTCTGTTCTGAAACCAAATTATGCTGCACGTCAAAAAGGGCTACCGTGTGACTTAATTCATTGTGCTTATGCTTCTACACACTTACTACTGGCTCAACTGCCAAGTTATTACTATAATGACTTATATGAGATCATCATGGAATAATAAGGGCACTCACTTTTTAGTTCCCTAAAAATTATTTAATGGGGAAGATGAGTAATAACCTGACTCACTCTCTCAAGAGTTTATACAGAGTTTTTTACTCTGGCTTTCTTTTTTTCTCCTGTCAAGAAATTAGTTTCGGTAGCTGATCATCACCGCACATGTTTCTCCATTTGATTACGTATTGCCTTTGAGTCCATTGTCTTTTCAGTTTTCTCACGAGATCAAAGAGAAAAGAATATCACTCTTCTGATTGCTGAGAAAGATCTTCCGTTTTTTGTTACATGTCGCGTAGTATTATATCATGCCACTAATTTCCTACTACTAAAAATTTTCAACCAGGTTTCAATTTCATTTCTCACGTAAAGGTAAGCTAAAAACTAAAATTATATGAAGATGACGATATATGTATTACAAGTTGACAAGACACTTGGCTTTCGTCAGGTCAGGGGAAGTGGAGTACAGCACACGAACATATAAACCTGTTATTATTTACAACAAAGTTTTATGATTGTAATAGCCAGATCACATTTTCAGAAGAAAAATGGAAATTTGAGCATCAGTAGGGACCACCACAGCTCACGAAAGGCAATATCCTAATCATAATCATAATCAAGGTGTATCCTGAAATTTAACAGGAGCACACACACACTGAGTGTGTGTTGGCGTGTTGTTGATGTTGATCCTGGTGGGATTTACATTTTACATGATAGCTTACATAAAATCTGTTGAAAGGCTTTACCTACCCGAAGAAATGGTCAAAAGATGACAAGAAAATCTTCTTGTGTCTTTTTCAAACAAAAATTTATCGTTGGAAAAATCACAGAAAAATGTGTGATTTTTATCTTTTGCCTTTTAGAATGGCAATAGCAATAAGATGTGCGATGATGCCACATAGGTAGTTAGTACAACGTTGTGGGTGCACCTTGAAAATAATGTCGAGTTATGCAATTGCCACGTTTTTAAAAGGCTTTTTCCCTTTAGGCTTATGAGTTTCACTGAACTTCCTGCTGATCCGGTTTTTTCCCTACAACATTCAACACTGACTTGTTGTTGTTTTTACTACTACGCTCCCAATAAATTGACAGTTTAACAAGGGATTATTGAGTGGTGCACTTTATTTCAATAAAAAAACTGAACAAACGCTGTACCCATTGCATAACCAACCATATTTTTTTCAATTGACATTATTTGCAAAGCATTATGAATGAAAAACGAGTGCCCATTGCATAACAATAAATATTGCAATCAGTAAAGCTACAAGAGAAGCAAACAGACCACCCTTTTTTCCCTGGCCTGGCATTAATATGTCATGTCAAAAGACAAAAGGGTCAATAATGATCTGTCGACTGAACTGATGATGATCCATCCATCCATCCCACTTCTTATAAGCTTGTTTTTTCTTCTTTTAGGATATGGCTAATAAATGGAATTATGAATTTCCTTCCCTTTTCTCTTTACATTCCAACTGCCAACTACTAACTTTAGAGTGATCATTATGTATCGACAGAAGAAAAAACCACAAGAAAATAGAACAGCTTTTCTCCCTCTTCCTGTGCGCTTTTGATGTTGAAATACATGACAGCCAACATGAAGATGATTATAGGAGATCGGGGAGGAAAAAGGCAAACCACAAGAAAAAGATCCTCTGCACTGTTATTTCTTGGTCTTCATGTTGCGAAAAAATATGTAAAGTTTTTATCTGTGTAAAATGTAAAACTGGCAGTTTGAAAGAAAGTTTACATGACGTGGACGAGAAATGGTGTGTGTGTGAGATGACGATGTCCTCTGATTAACTAGATTATAAAGCTTGATTATTTTCCACACAAGGTATATAAAAAGGGGCTTTGGGAGTAGGATAGGATTTTCCCTTTAGAAGAAAAAAATAAGAAATGGATAAAACTTGTAAATACTAGTATCAGATTTCAAGCTAGAGAGATGAACAGGCAAGATTTGAAAATGTCATGTAAAAAGTGCATGCACCCACTACCTACTCGGTACACACAGAGAAAAAACAAGGTTTTTATATGAATCATGAATGAATATTGAAATTGATAATAATGGAGCATCCGGGTCTTTATATACAAGTTCTTATATTTTTTATGCAGATATTCCCTTTTTATAATGCATTGTTTGAGTTTAGCTTGATGAGAGTGCCCGTATACATACATGTTTTTTTGCTCTGGTTTGGAATTACAATCGTTTTCCTGTGGTGTGCACTAGCTAGATTACTATTATGGATTGCATAACATAAAGAAAGAACATTATGGAGGGTATAATGAATGATAGTAATAATATTAGAGAAATTGTGTAGGTGGCGAAACCTGATCTCCGGTTCCTGTCTTTTTGTGTAGGTATCTACTTGTCATTTTATACGCTGGGATTTTGAGATGGGAATTTTTGGTTTCATTCATGGAATTCATAGAATTCATATCAGCTCGACTTGAAAATTGTTAATTTAAACTTTACACCTTGTCTTTCCTAGGATCTTTTAGAAATTGTAGTCGCGTCTTTACTAAAATTCGAATTTGCTGGCATCTTAGTTGCACAAATCCGCACAAAGTTTTTACAAAATTAATTATTTTCCATTTTTATTAACAAAAATGAATTTTGCACTCTATCAAACTATTCTACTTTCAAAAGTATTCAAATATCGAAAGAAAACAGAAGAATTTAATTAATTTCCTTTTCCTACACAGCAGCAAAGCACAAACAACCATTCACCTGTATTTTGTTCCCTCCTATCAATTTCAATCAAAGTCGCACAATCACAATATAAAGCTCATTACTACTATAAAAAATTCTGATTTTGCTAATATATTATATGACCAACCAACCAAAAAACCAGTGCAACCCACCCACACACAGGCACTCTCTCAAGTAGAAAAGCAATTCTAATTAATTTTCATGTCAATATAATTCGCTTTTGCCAAACTATAACATTACAAATGCTATAATATATTATGTTCCACTTTATACAAAATTGAAAATGAACTTTGTATGTAAATTTATTTTGCATAATAATACAATAATTACTATTAGTATTCATCATTTTGAGCAGCATTTAATAGTAATGAGCTGAGGCGATCCCCTCCCTTGAAAAAAATAAGAAGGTCTATGTCCTTCTTCACAGTCTACTTGTCAGTCAGCAGAGTAGACGCAGAAGAAGAAGATCAATTGGCATTTTATAAATGGTAAATGGGTGCACGCACAATACCATTACCACTGCCCGTATGACCACCACTAAAATGACTTTATAGTCAAGTCTCAATGTTCATCTTGATGATGTGATCAGACTTACGATAAGCTAATGAAAATGTCCATAAACGGAAGCGGGCACATTTAACAAGGAATCAACCTCGCATATAAGAAGTTGGCCAGATGAATTGAAATTGAAATCTGCTGCTTGAAGCTTTAAAATAAATGAATTTTTCAGTTCACTTCACAGTTGTGAGTGATCATCCTCTCTTCTGTTGCTCATTTACATTTTAAGTTTTGCACTAAACAAAAAGAAGTCCAACGGTACCCTAAAATAAACATTGGGGACAAGAACAATGTAGCTACTGCTGTGCTCTGTGTAAGCAAAGCCACCTGTATTGGTGCATTATCCCGGCCCAGGATTAAGAAAAATGCAGCAGATTTAATGACTCACTTGACTTGACTCTCTCTTCTGAGCTCTCTCAAGCGAGAAATGATAGTAATAAATTGGTAGTACAGAAGAGACAACAACTCATTACAACTTTTACGTTTACAAGGGACAAGGGAGGAAATAGGAGCCTAAATAAACAACTCAAAAGAAAGAACAGAGAGGGAAAAACCAGGTCATCAACAAACCAGAAGAATTTTTTCCTTGATGATGTTCCTACATACGACATAGGACAAAATGACAATTTCCCTTTTATAACACTATATTATATTGTTCACGTTCCAAATCTAAGATCTCTTCGTAGGATCGCATCATCACGACAATGATGATGATGAGGATCATCATCAGCCTCTTGTCTGTTTGGTACCTTTACCAGAAAACTATGCAAGATGCGCATTCTTCTTGGAACGGAATCACTTTGGTGGCAAGATTTATGGCAGCTTGGAGTCCAAACTGTTGTACAAGATGGGATGCTGGTGCTGCCGCCTTTTCTGGGCTAATGGTTGTGTCGTCTCCCCAAAGGAAAAAAACGACGACAACGACAGCCAAGCAGAGAGAAATAGATGATGGGGTGACTTAAAAGTGAACCTTAAAAGTGAAAAAGGGCCCTAAAAATACATTTCTGTCGTGTGGGGAGAGAGTGGGACTTTTACAGGACCACAGAGTACAATTGACAATGAGCCTGGGCCAAGCCTCTCAAATTAAACGTTCCATTGTTGGTCGTGTACACCTTCTAAATTGAAATGTCATAACAAGACAGGACAGAGAGGGTAACATCTTCTTCATGAGTGCATATAAAATATGCCTATTTCTGTAATAATTCTGTATCTTCAGGAAAAAAGACAGTTGGGAAATGTAAAAGGCAAAATGAACAAGACTTGGTTATGTGTGGAATGGAGATGCAGTGCCAAGATAGCAGCAAAGAGTAGAGAAAATGAGCAGTCAAGAATAATAACAATAATAGTAATAATGATGACGACAACAACGAAGCAACCGAGAGTTAAAATGAAAATCAGAAGAAGAATATAATAATATCAGGAGGAGGTGGGCACCATCTTTTCCCCAGTGTTTAATATATAGACAAAAGACAAGGCAGTTCTGCTGGGAGGCGTGAGCTACCCTTCTACTTTCATTATTAAAAGTAACAATGAATGGTGATTTTTATGAGTTGATAAAGAAAAGTAAAAATATCCACAATACAAAAGTTTTATTTTTTTACCCGAGTTTCTTTTTTAAAAAACAGAAGAAATGATGATACGAAACCAAACCAGAAAAACAAATTAATGAGTGCACTGCTTCTTTGCTTACTAAATCAAGTGAAGAAGCACACAGGAAAAGTTATAAAGATGCGGGGTAATGATAAATTTTTATAAAACTTAAGTTTTATATACCACAGTAGCTGTTTTTTGGTTGAAAAACATGGAAAATGCGATGCTGCTTCACTGATTCTGATGATCAACCCGACTGATTAATCTTTTGGCTTGTTAATTTTATACTCTGGCAAAATCCTGCCTGTGTTTTTAGTGGGAAAAGTCACAGCCTGGCATACAGAATGAGAATGAAGAGAGTGTATTTCTTCAACTGTAATTTTTTTCCCAGAGGAAATATACATATTCATTGAGAGAACTACACAACAAAATGGAGTGAGGTTTAGTGTCCGATAAGGAACAGGAATAATTTATACCTGTGCGCTTTTATACACACTCAGCTATTATAAAAAACCGTCCAGAGCAAAGAAGAATATTAACATTATGCACCAATTCCGGTGGTGGTGGTGTTGGCTATACTCCGCTTTTAATCAGTTTTCATTTTTTTCCCAGGAATTAGAGTGAAAAAATGTTATTAAAAGGCAAACATTGAGAAAAACTAGCAAACAAACATGCTTACTTGCATCTTGCATGTGAGATGTGTAACTCAAGCTATCTTTATTTTCTTACAAAAGCTTGTTATTACCCGAAAGGCGAAACAAACTGTTTTTTATTATGACACTGTCCGCGTATGCAAATGTAAGGAAATAAGCTGTGTCTGTGTGTGTGAATTGTGAAAAGCCTTTTAAGAAAATGCTCCTCCTTCACCAACACAGTTTTTTCCTGAACCAAATAGCAATCCTATTTTTTATATTCAATAATAACCCATCACAAGATTATATTGACTAGTTTTCCAAATGAAAGCTGACCTGTGAAAAAATTTATGACCAATCAGCAAGTTTATTCATTAAATTGTTATTATTACCACAAGAGCACATAAAAAATGCTCATGTTTTGTAATTATTTGGGCTTGAAGTGTGCTTTTTTACAAGCTTGTGCAAGAAAAAAATCTAATAACTATTTTTTCCCGTAAAGCCTTTAAAAGAAAGAAGTTTTTTCTAAAGCTGAATTATTCCTGTCACACATGCAACAATGCAGAAAGAGAGATTTTGGCTGCTGATAAATTTAGGTCGACTTTTGGCTGTTGCTCCCGACACGACTAGTTTCTTTTGTTCTGTTTTTTCATGATGACGATGGAGAAATAGGCGTAGGTTCCTATCTATTCACTTTATAAGTAGAAAAAGTGGAAGTTGGTATGTAGTAATACCTAAACTATATAGGGTCATGAATCATTGGTAAAGAATCTTATACTTTTTAAAATGTGGACTAAAGCTGAGAAGTTGAGAATAGGAAAAACTCACAAGCAATTAGCATGTGTGCTAACAAGCTCATGCCAGAGTTACTTCTTTCATAATAATTCATTTTGTTTATTTATGATTATCGTTAAAAAGAACAACAACGCAGCCAAAAAGGCCATGCGTTAATATTACACAGCCAGTTTTTTTAAAGAAAGGAAGAAGAAGAAGAACGGGGAAAGGTGAGCTCGTATATTTCACTGCTCACTCCACTCAGGTTTCTATATTTTTATGATAAAATAAAACTGTTATTTTGCATGCAGTTTGTTTGAAGGCAGATGATTGTGTGTGAATAGAATGGTAATTATTAGTGAAAGAGAATTTTTCGGGGACAATAGACCGTTGAAAAATAAATTTTCTGTTTTGATTACGCTCCAAATAAATAAACGCTTTTTGGGATGTCCATGTCATAATAAGTACAAAATTATAATGTTTCACTGAGAGAGAGCCAGTTGTTGTGAAGCTTGTAATAATGAAAGTGTCAAAAGTGAGGTATGTCGAAAATGGAAGAAAATGAGTAATAAGCAGTTGTTGTTAAATTAAAAATCAAAATAAGAAAAGCATGCCAATTTATGGAACATGTTTTGTAGATGAATGAAGAAAACTGTGCAGGTTTTTGATACGAATCTTAGTTCTCCGTTATTATGTGTATTTCATGAATAATGCAATGAAGAACAATGCATTTAAAATATTTTAAGTGGTCAGCTACCCGAATTATTAGAAAAGATTGCAAATTGCAAAGCTATCAATAAAGAAATTAAAAAGTACAAAAACTTAGGGAAAGGTGTGCCTTTCCACAAGCAGATTTCAGTGCGCTCGTTTAGGAAACTTTCAAAGAATTATTGCCAGACTTCTTAGATCGCAGAATCAATTTCCATCTTCCGTAAAATTATTTTCCCAAGAAAATTCAGAGCTATTGACTATCGTTGAAATTCCACAAACAAATGCCAAGAATCTTCCAACTTATCAACTCGCCTGCCACATTCCGTCTACCTTTTCTAGTGGAAAAATCCTCACCTGAAACCAACTTTACACACATTAGCCATAAAACTTTGTATTTTTGTAGCTCGTGGTCTCTTTAGCACAGCTCCTAACCTTTTTTACCATTTCAAAATGTCAAGCCCCAGACATTTTTTTTTCTCCCTGAGTAAAAATCTATCCAATTCAATTTAGTGAACCGGTAAACGAGTAGTATGCCAGGGTTGTCATGCCATGCCACGCATATTTTCTCTTTATGTGATGTTGATACTCTTATGCTATTGTTTTTAAAACGTTTCCTTTTGCATATTACACACACATTACATACTGTACATCCCCTATTTAAAATGTATTGCATTGTTTTAACAATAAATCTTTCCCTTGTCAATTACTATTATCGTCATCACAACAAACTTGTATTGTAGCAGCAGGAGCAGTAAAGCAGTAGCTCGCAGTTCAATGAGCACAGAGTCAGAGTCACTGGTCACATCATACAAAGTACAAACCATAAACAAAAAACTTCTAACCTTAACATCTTTTATTAAAGCCATACATAATATAAACCCTGCATCCACTCTATATTATCCATGAAACGTGCTCAGGCTTCAAAATCAAAACCTTTAAAAACAATCAGTTCTCTTTCTTATAACTTTGTCCTTTACCTTTCGAGCTCATCCTCAATAATAAAGTTTCTCGACATCGACAATAATGCCCTGTGTTTGTGCACGTCACATTATCTATGCTTTTGTTTCTTGTGTGTGTGTGCATTTTATGTTTGTACGTGTAAATATGCACCATAATAATTTTTTATTTCCAAGTATAACAAATATACACACACGATAATAATAAAAATGCCCTAAAGCCAAGCCTCTGTTTTGATATTTGATTAGCGAAAAAGGGTCATCTGTACTGCTGTGACTTTACTTCCACTTGAGACACGGTAGTCGTTTTGGAGTTGTGCAGTAGTATTTTTAACACACACTTGCTACATTGTCGTTATGTCGTGAGATATCTTGGTGGATGTCCGTCATCATGATCATGATCACCATATTTTCATGCTCAGTCCATTCACAGTTCACCACTGGTCATATATATTTTTTATTGTGTGTGTGCTGCCAATTTAAACAATGGAACAACTTGGTTTATTTTTTACACACAGCGAAAACCAACCTACCACCTAAATAGCTAAAGGGTGAGGTGAAGTGTGTGAGTGCCATGCTAAAAACTATCTGAATTGAATGATGAGTCTGCTCATTTTTTATTCTACTGTACTGATTTAATCATCTATGCCTTAAACAGTGTACGGTAAGCGGGTATGAATTGATTTGATTTGAATATTGAATTGTATGATTGTTATGCTCAAAAGATGATGAATAATTGGAGAGGTCATCAAATTCAAATTCAAAGTGAAACGAGGAGTGTGATCTCTGAGTTGTGTGATGCGATGGTAGTAATAAAAAAGGCAGGATTTTATTTTCTTAGTCAACAATCAGCCAGCAACAATAAGAGCCTCTCTTCAACTTCAACTTTGAAAATGGCAAAAGGTCAGTAGACAAAGTGTAAAGCTATGAATTTCACTATTTGCAGCATGACTGAGCACACACGGGGTTTTAATGTTTTTTTGCAACAGCAGTAAGTTGGCACTATGGCGAAAATAAAAAAGCAATTGAAGTCTCGGATTGTTCAAATCATGCAAACACTACTGTTCTGTCCTCATCTCAAATACCTCTGGTTGTCAAAAACGGTGATGTGTGTGTGCGTAGATTGTGTGCTTAGTCCACTTTTTTACTCTTGGTAAGTGGACCGCCGTCGTTAACAACGTCACCATTATGTATCCCACGTTCTTAATAAATACAGCTACACTCAGTCATACTGAAAAACGATCTCTTGATTTTTATCCCTGTTGGGATTATTCCAAATATGAAGCAATCACTGTAATAACTGGGCATCACCCCAGCAGGAGCAGAACACTGGTCTCGACTCTCGACTCCATTTCCAAATTCAAAAACAAAAGCCATTTTCTTCTTAATCTGTTCATCACAGAGATATGGTCATCAGTTTGGGTTCAACTTCAAATCTTCAAACTTTACAAATAATATAAAAATTGACAAGTGAACTCAATTGCAATATAAAAATGACACTGAAACGAAAGTAATTCACAAGAAATCAAACCAATAAACCCAACACGCTCTTACTTTCAAAAACTATTGACAAAGTCACGGAAATGCATGATCATAGCTGTTGGCATTACAAAAGCATGGTGGTATCATGTACAAACCCCGCGTTGTTGCCACCATCAAAGAATGATTAGGCAAGAATATAAAAAATACACTTTTTGTTTTAAAATAGCCACAATAAATAATATTTGTACCTATTTTTGTTCAATTCAAATTCAGATTTATCATCATTTTTTATGCAATTGCACCAAATGTTTGCTTTTTAACTGGGCTTGTACAAAATTGCTCCAATTCCTTAATGTTGGTTATTATTCCTTTAAGCTTTAACTGTTTGATTGCATGAAAAACTGAAACAGTCACACTGGTCATGACGAAGAAGCCAAAAGGTGATTTGTGTTTTGCAATTTTTTCCTTCTCCTCTCTTTGGACTTTGAATGCAATGCATACTAATAAATGCCATCATAACATTCAATTTTTTGTATGACCACCGCCACTTGTACCAAAGTGTTTTATAAGGAACAACGCCTATTTTTTACCGTTAAAAAAACTAACCGTGTACGTATATGTGTGTTTGCACACACCACACCAAAAACGCGACATATAAAACCAACAGTCCACGTGATAATATAAAATGCAAACCTAGTTGAAATTTAAAATGCATTGTTTGCTTTATGAGGCGACACAAGACACAAAGATGAAGTTTTATTTAGTAGAGAGGGAGCAGCAACCCAAGCTGTTTATCATTTTCGCTGATTATTATAATGCAAAAGTGAATTATGACATGGAGTGTATATCACATCACAGGGGCAAACAAAAAAATACCTAACATTATCAACACAGGTACTGAGCATATACGTCCAAATAGAGGAAAATTATATGTGGTTTTTTTATTATTTAGTTTGAAGTTTTTGTTGTGCTGGCCCAGGGGCAATGATAACCATAATGAGGTGAATATAATATGTACATAGATATTGGATAATAAATAGGGAGAGAGCGCTGAAGAATGTTTTCTTGTGACTTTACTTTTTTCATCCTTTGGACTCTGACTCATTTCATTAATGAAGTTGAAATGGGATTTGACATTGGAAGGAAAAATGGACAAAAGGTAAAGACACTCGTAAAGTTGGTTAAAATACGATGGGCGAAGTCTGTACAAAAATCACATAAAAATCAACAGTCCTCTTTAGAGCTCCAATAATAAATATAGTCCAATAAAATATACACAGCAAGAACTAACAAACTGGCCTAACTAGCAAAAAAATGGACTTTTAAAGACATACTTTTTTTCTTCTGATTTTTAAAAATTATTTGGAATATGTTACAGAGGTGCATATTTGGTGATGGCGCAATGGAGCCTTCGGCCAAAAATATTTTAATAACAATAATCCAATAATGAAATATGCAATCAGGAAAACGGACCATTTTTCTCTAGTGAAGTTTAAACATTTGACCTTGTGCTATTGTATTCTTGTGATCAATACACACATTCCAAAAATGAATGATCTTTTTAGAATTTACAAAACTGCTAAATTGCTTAGCCCTCTAATCAGCACTCTTGCAAAAAAAAGCAAAATCCTTTTAAACAGTTATCTTTTTTTGCAACAGGTGAGGGCATTGAAAAATGATCCCTGGCAATTTCCAATTATTTTACTATGGATTGCCTAACAACCAAAAAAGAAAAATGTGGACTTATTCCGTCACGACTAACGACGCTGCACAGGGTTCTGCTTTGCGCTCTATAAAAATTGGACCAATAAAAAAAGGCGAAATTGATACCTTGTAGCCCATAATAATAACAGAGAGAGAAAATGATCCATATTGCACGACAGCCACGGACTGCGCACACGTTCTTCTAAAACCCAAAAGAAAATTACATAATCTGCATCTTCAGTTTCTGCCGCGCGGCATTATAAGACAGATTAGAGCCGGCAGCAGGCGAGGCTAGCAATTTTTTCAAGAAAAAATATAAAAGATCGTGAGCAAAAATTGGGATGCACGTATATCATATATGCTTACAAGTATACAAATTTTTTTAAAAATTGAACACATATTTACAGGTAAGCATTTTTAACAAAAAATATTATGGAGCCACGTTTTTGGCAAACTTCCTCCTAACCTAGGACACAAACACAAGACCCGTTTATCTTTAGTAGAAAACAAAACTGCTCATTTACCTGAAAACCTTAATAAATGTGCTCATCACTTCATCATCAACCCAATCAACTTTTTCGCTTGTCCATAAAAGTAACTTCTCTAAATGGACAAGCAAAAAAGGGTTAAATATTTTTTAGTGAACTTGGCATTGGTAATAAAAAACACAAACACACATGCTTTTTCCACCTTTCTTTGTGTGTCTAATGATTACATTCTCTCATCTCCGGTTACATTTTAGTACGCACACAACGCACAAGCCCTCAACCAGTTACTAATAACAAGACAAGACACTAATGAACATTTTTGTTGGTCAAATAATGGCTTGATTAGCGAGAATAAAGACAGAGAACGAACACAAAACACAAACCCGATGGTTATTTGGTTGACGGTTGAATGGATAAAAAAGTCAGCTTAGCTTTTTAAGATTAGGGTCAATACACTCCCATATTCTGTTTTAATCATGTTGTGTGTTTGTGTATGTTATGCATTTGCATTACTACAAGAACAGTTTTGATGGATGACAAGAGCCTAAGAAAATACGTATAAAAGAGTATATCAGCAAAGTGCATCATCTTATTTGGCTAGAGATTTTTGCCAGAGAAGAGCAAAGCAAAGAAACTTGAAAGATATAAGCCATTTAGCAAAGTGTATCTTCTAGCTCATCTACTTGTCTCTCTATTTCCCTTATCGTCAACCCTATCTCATGCTCAGCGCTCAGGTTTTTGCCATATAATGCTATTATTTTGAACAAGTGCAAGTGTAACTCTGTTGCTTGCTTAAAAATTATCATTGCCAATGCCATCATCTCATCATTCTACTGCTTAGGATGTTGATAATAATGCTAATACCCATTTTCTTATGTGCAGTCCATCTGTCCATCATTTTTTCAGCTTCTTTACCACCGCGACATAGATGAAAATGCTAATAAGCTCAGAAAAGGGTCTTTTTCCAAGAAGCTTTTATGCACATCTCACACTACTTCTTGCTGTGAAAATTGCACATAATATATTATTTTTCCGTGGAAAAAAGCCTAAAAACAAAAAAGTCTAGTATATATCCTGCTTCTAATTTAATATGCAAAAAACCCATGCGATATAATCACAAAAGCAAGCAATGTCCTGTTCATTTTAAAACTTGGCAAAAATCTATCTTATCTTTTCCCTCTTCGTCTTCTTCTGACAATAACAACAGGACAGGATATAAAAAAATTCTAATCTGTTTTTTACTATCATCGTGCTGTCCTCCACATCCTTCTGCTCGTCATCTCTGCATACTTATTTTTTGCTGACTTTTCTTCGTCTTCCCATAAAAAAAGTTTTTGTTACTGTTTCAGCAGTTAACAGACTTTTTATACGACTTGTTCACGTTCTCTCTATGAATATACGCAAATTAGCTGCGAAATAAATGAGTCTCCTTAAAAAAGCATTTTGAAGCTCATCACCACACCGTATAGTGCTCATCATCCTCTCCTTCCTTTAGACAGTTTTATGAGCTCGCGGAGAAAATTGCAAATTTGTGCGTTTTGCTCCATACATCTTGTACCAGAGTATGTGCACAGTGCACACACGGTGATTACACAAAATGGATTACATGATCATTATTATTTACAGTAGTCGTTTTTAGTACAAGTTTTTCTGTATCGTGTCATATTACAATATACCCAAACACAGCTTATTGTTATCTATAGGCATGTCGTTTGTTTACTAGCTAACTACGAAGTGGCTCTGAAGAGAAAGAAGTAAAAATCTGCATGAGATCCCATTATTATTATTATCCTTCTCATCTTTCTTCCATTCTATCTTGCACGGTGGTTTAAACCCTTTTTACAAGTTGTGTTTTGCGGGGAGATAAAATTGCTGCTAGAAGAATGAATCAAGCTAATTTTCAGGTGGTAGCTGTGCGGTGAATGTTGATGTTGTTGGTGTGTCTTACCAATTTTTTTCTTTGCAGCTATTATTACCTTCTTCTATGCAACTAACATTCTTGTTTTATTGTTGCTTTTGGAACTGCAACCTACAACAACAAAATATGCATATCTGAATACTTGATCATCATCTTCATCTTTATTATCTTCAAGACAACATGCGTGGTTGTTATAATGGTTGATGCACTGCATTGTTTCTTTTGTGCAAGCATCACCTTTAAAAACCGTTGCATTGTCGCTTTTGATTATTTTTTCCCGAGCCACTAGCATACACTGACGCTGTCAGCGTCAACGTTAGCAGCGGCACCACCACATAACAGCATTAGACATTAGCATTTTCAAAACAAAAAAAAATTGCCTTGATTTTACCTTCTTGTTTACTACCAGAAGAGAAGACGACAATATTTTATGCTCATCCATTTAATTCGGCGTGGCTTTAATTTTTTTCAGTGATTTAGAAAACGGTTTATTTGTTGCGGGTGCTATGCAATTATTATACAATGTTGCTTGTGGGGACATGCTAATCTTTTTTGCTTCTGTGATGATCACGATGACGATCACAGGATGACGATGACGAGACGGAGATGAGTTTGATAAATTACTAACTTGGTAACTGGAAAATGTTACATGAGTTTTGTGTAGGCACTAGGCACAAAAAGGATGTAGGTATTATATTTGATTGTGTGAAAAAAATGAAACTAGTGATAACACCGCACCACACCGTTGCTGCTGTTGGTTAGTCTTATGGTAATGGGAATAATTAGTGGTGTGCATAAAAACATATTTTTTCAACCTGTCCGTTGTATTCTATCAACTTTATCTGCTGCTGCTGTTCATCAAAGAAAATCATAGGATGTATGAATATTGAGTAAGAACATTTTAGCCAGAGACACAATCCGCCAGATAAATAAAAAAACAAGTTATTTTGAAAGAGAAACACATAAAATGAAATGATAGCAATATATATTTTTGTGATTTCATTTGAATAAAACAAGTGCAAAATAATAATAGGTACTTCCACGTTATATCAAATGATGGGAAAATATATATACTATGCCTAGAGTCTAGAATAGATTTTGCAAAAACGAGAAAAATAAAAATGTTATCTTTTTTGAAGTCTTAAATGGGCATAATTTCTCTAGATGTTTGCTGGGTTGGAAATAAAACAGACATGTCAACTTGCTTCTTTCAAAGTTCCCATATATATTCATTGAAGAATTGAATGACAGCAGCAGAAGAAGAAGCTGCATGATACTCTGATCATGATGATGATATGATAGCGATACCAATATCAAAAAGCAATTAACCTGTAACATTTAATGAGACTTAAGTTGGGTGGCATAATACACACAGCTTATAAAGTATTAAGTAGAGAACCACGTCAGACGTCAACGTTACTTTTATCAGCATCTTGATTTGCAGATTTATTTTACGGGACTTTGAATAGCTAATGAATGGAGAGCTTCTTCTTGGCTATTTTATTCTCACACAATAAGTTAAGAAGCTTAGAAGATATAGGTAGTTAGCTCAGCAAACATTATAAAACATGAAGCAAAATAGGTAATCAGCAAATCATGAGTTTTGAATCATGTTCGTGTACAATAAAAAGCTTGTCAGTGGAAAAGAGTGAAGTGAACTAATTAAATTGCAAAATTTTTTCAGAGAATGAAGATGATGAGTTAGTAGAGTGCAGTGCAATTAAAATTGCTCCTGTTTTGATGTTGTCGCTACTTCTGTCTGTTAAAAAGTTTATAAATAAAGTTGTGTTTTGAAAAATGGGAGGATACAAATGAAAAGCGTAAGTGTGGCTTGTAGTACCTTGCCTTGAGCTCTGTGATTCTCTGTGAGAGGTGCTATTTTTGACACTTTTCTTTTTTCAAAACTATTTCTAATTAACTCTCAGGTTGTTTCTGGCTAATTAATTAATTAACTTGGAAGAAGTGGCAAATGTATGAGTAAGCACATTTGTCAAAAGTGGAATTCTATGTTAAAGTTATGGTTTCGCAGAAAAAAACCTAAAGACTTGTGTTTTGCAGATAGGCTATCATTCTGCTCACGCTCACACTATGTGCACCTATAATAAAAACTGATGATGTGGTAATAGGTAAAATGTAACTCACGTAAAAAGAATGGGAGCAAAGATAACTTAACCCAAAAAACGACACTTTTTTCTTCTTTCTTATGATGATGATGATGCGCGGATTACACAATTATTTATTTTGTTTTAATCTCAGAACAAAATCTAAAGCCGAGCCAAAGTCAACCTCTCTCTTAAGCTGAGATTTTGCTCAGAGATAATACACTTGGCTTTTAGAATAATATATTTATGCATATATAGCTATTAGCTTTGGGTATTAAATAAACCATGTCGGAGTTGTCGGAGTTTTGGTTTGCGAATGCAAAGAAGCACCCACTTTCTTAAGTCATTTTACCATTTTCAGAACCCAAACGCAAAAAATATGATGTTTATCTTCAAAAGAGATTTTCCATTCCATCATGTTTGAGAAAAGTAGACAATTTTCACAGGCCTAATCTACATTTTAACGTTTTTCTCAACAGTCAACTTGTAACTTTACTTCAAAAGCCCATTTTTTTCTCCTTCTAAGCTTAAGAAGACGAAACGCTAAAATCCCATTAAAACCATTTTTTCTTACGCTTTTCGCCTTTCAAAACCGAAATCCATCATACAGACTTTTCTCTACACAGACCATTTCATTTCTTCTTTTAAAGTTGAGTCATTTCTTTAAAGAAGAGAAAAAAATTATGTGTAACTCGCATTTATTTTGTTTGACCGACTAGCTCTATTCTGTCTTCTACTGTCTTTGCTCGCGTCCTGGGAATATTGCGGTTTTTCCTATGGCTTTAGAGCTTTTCCCTTAAAAATCCTAACTGGATATTTGTGCTACGCTCAGGTCTGCGCTGTAGTGTTTTTTGTCTTTAAGGAAATTAATGTACACTTGTTCGCCTTATTATTTCCCATTCGACATGGTTGTTCTGATTGTGCATTTTTGTGGCATTGTTATTTCTTCGACGGAGATAGCTGGGTTTGCATAACCGTTACACACAAAAGCCCCATATCATAAATGTATTATCTTCTGATTTATACCTTGTGTATATTTTATTATTACCACTTTTTCAACAAAAAATCATAGTCAATTTGATATTATCCTTATTTTAATGAATTTACAATGATATCCATGAGACAAGCTCACTGCACGGGGGTTTTGCTCGTGGCTTTGTGTAAAGTAGTACATGACACACACGTGTATACTTTTACACCTCATCTCCTCTCCGACATACTCGCTTGCTGAGAGGCTTAATTACATTTTTTTTTCTTTAAGACATAACCAGCCTTAGAATATAAATATATTACGTGTGAAGAAATAACACAGATATGCATAATGGGATCAAAACGTCAAAAGCGCTGACATCTTTGCAAAATAATATAAATTTGCATACAAATATGAACTTAGAATTAGTAGCAAATTTTTTCTTGTAAAAAAATACAAGAAAGAAGTAGCACTCTATAGTGACTAGTTTGCTTGTAAGCAAAATCAAAACTCATTTTAAAGCTTGATTTTTTCTTTTTCTTACCTTCAATTGTTCCAAGACAGTTTGACATTCATGCTGCTGCTGTTGATGGTGGTGAGATGATGATGAAGCGGTAGTTGACGACGCTGTGGTGCTGCTGGTTGTCAATACCGTGCTAGGACTTTGGCTTAACAAAGCCAGCGTATCATCGATTGACACCACCAATCTCTCAAAACCGTTACCAATCTTGGTCACAAAGGAAGAGGTGCCAACAAGCATTTCAACATGTTGCTGATGATCGACATTCCCCTTGTTTTGGTCGTGATTACCCGAAAATGAGGAGGATGAAAATGAAGACGTTGTTGATGATACTCCTGACGTGCTACTCTGTGTTTGTGTGTAAGCCGAGGTGCTACTGGTGCTAATAATGGATTCCTGATTGGTATGATGAGCTCCCGTCACGGATGCACCCTCCACCACCGAGGAAACAAGTAGGACACAAAGAGTAAACAATGCGGGCACACAATGCCCAGAATAACGAAGACGACTACTACAGTGTCGTCTTCGTCGTCGGTAACTGCTCAAGCTCAACATTGTGCCGTTTTCTCTATCTCTAGCTAGTAGCTTCCTTAATAATATTTTTGTGCTCAGTCACAAAAATACAAGAAAAATGAGTGAGTTTTTTATTTTCTTCTCGTGCCAAAAATCGTTCACAGTCACACTGATAATAATGACACAGGCATAACAATAACAATGATGAACCAAAAAATCTTGAAGAAAAATTGTATTCTTTAGGTTCTTCTCTCGTTTTTTTGGCGACAATCACACCACTATTCATTCACAGAGAAGGCATCGGGTACGCTGATGAAAAACAACGGAGTTGTGTTACGCTTTGTAGCGCTGCACTTGCAACAATGTTTAACAATACAGTAGTAGTAGCGCACACCGGCATTATCATCATCATAAATTAAGGTTTTTTTTTCTGTGCAGTTAATGCCAAACAACACTTTGGCAAATATTATATCACAAATTACGCTCAATTGTTAAAGCAGTAGAGAAAGAAACTGCACAGCATAATATATACCATCCTATGGGTAATGATAATGACAATCACGTGAAGCGTGAATACTACAAAACTACTGATGAGTAGTATACAACAGGCTTGATAATCGTGGTAACGTACCAGGTAGAACGGAACAGACACGAGAAAATGATAACGATATATTTTGTTGGGCGACAATTTTTTTTCAAGAAAAATATGTATCTAATCTTTGTCACTGATTGATGATCTTTCTATAACGTGCTATTGCAGAGTTCACACTTTATTCACCTGTTTTCTTTTTTGTAAAAAATTTGAAATATTTTTGTGTGGAGTTATTTTCCAAGAAAAATGGTTTCTAGTGACATGTTCACTGGCTTTCTGATGATAAACCACCGACCGACTTAACTAGACACAATAAGGTGCAGTGAAGAAATATTCATTTTTGTTAACTTTCCTTTCTCTGGCGAGACATGAGACTCTGTGCGCTCATGTAGGTAACGCAGTCAGAACTCTACTGAAGAAGTTTCTTTTCTTGGAGATGTGGCTGCTGTCATAAAAATAGGGCTTTTAAGACGGCTAATGATAATCACGTTGTCGGTTCATATGCGCTGCATAATGCACATGTTCATATTTTTCCCCTTGACTGGCTATACTTTTAGCTTGCTTATATTTTATAATCCCGGATATTGGTCATTTGTAGATTTGTAGGAGGAAGGGTACACACAGCAATGAACAAATGTTCTTCTTGTTCAAATGCACATGGGCATGGAGTCACTTGTCGCTATATGCTCTCATCAACCCAGAAGAAATCTGAGAAGTGCCAGAAAGTGTACAAGTCCTTTAGGGAGCCCTGTAACTTGTAACAAGCTCCAACCGGGCAAACTGTTGCTTTTTTCGTTTTCTAAAAAAATATCAAGTTCAACTTTCTTGTTTTTCCTGCTGTGTTTTCACAGAAAAAAAGCTGGTGCACATGTCACCCCCGCGCATATACATTCAGACTAGACACAAAGTCAAAGTCAGTGTCGGTCTACTGCGTTTTTATACCAAAAATATGGCAACTTCCTTAAAAAGATAATAATATCAGGGAAGGCGGAGGCAGATGACGATGATTTAACTTGTACAACTGTTTTGTAGTAGCAGACCAAGCGGAGAAATACACTTAGCACATGTACTTTTCAATGAAATAACAAATGGGACAATATGTTGTTCACTTCCCCCGAGAAAAAATGTGTCCAACGGTTTAACAACCGGAAGATGCAGATGCTGATGACAATCCTTTTTAATTAACTTTTTTTCTAGAGCCTTTCGGTCCGTTTTCAAAAACACATGTAAAATGTGTAGTTTTTAATTAAAGGCTGGTTTGTATGATGAGTAGAAGGAGGAAATTGGTATTTTGTAAAATGAGTGCTTTGCGTACTAGGCAAGATACATGAAAAACAAATCTTGTGATGAGTTTCATGGACCAACCGTGCGTATGAACTGATCTGAAGCTCAGACACAACTGAACTGACAATTTAGAAAGACGAGAGGCGAACACACGGCCACGGCTCAAGCTCAAGCAAGAGCTATGCTACGGGTAATTCTATGAAAATACGAGCATCAAGCAGCATCAGAGCGCAAGAACAAGTATTCTTGCTATAAGAAGAGCAACAATGCACTTAACAATGTATGGCGACAATGGATGAGCAGAGGTACCTACTGCCTACCTACTATGTGGATTCAATGTCAGGTAAACGATACTTTGTTCCTTTTTGGAGAGAAAGATGAACTATTATTGAATATTACTACTACTACGCATGACTATATACGCACATCATAGTCATATGAATAATACGTGTGTGTGTTTTCTGTCATGTCATGTCATTTTTTACTATTATGCTGGTGTGTGCTAAGTTGCTTGTAGGTTGTAGATGGACTTTTTAAAAAAAGAAGGAAATAAAAAAAGTTGGTAGCAGTAAAGCAGCAAACACACAGAAAAAGTAAAAACTGGTGATGGCAGTGCGTAATCCGTAGGTATCGGTTTCACAATGACGATGCACGCATGATGATGACAATGGTCGTCGCGTCATTGTTCATGTTTTTCTGGAATTATTAAAATGAGCAGTGGAGAAATCTTTTCTTTGGTATTGATTACTGCTGGTACCTAGAACTTGGAACTGGACAAATAAAATCAGCTCTCTTATTGCCCCAATGCTGTTTTAAGCTTTGTTTGTTTCAGTAATAACCCACTACAAACTTTTTATGACATAAACTCACATTGATTGACATACAGATAACTGTTCGCTGCCATAATGATGATTCAACTGAATCTGAATACTATAATACTGCAGTTTTTATTGTTACCCATATAGCCTAATGAAAAGTCCGTGATCTGCCCAATTTTATAACAAATCTACTTCTTGAGAAAAGTCACTTAATAATAATAAAAGGCTCAAAAGTTTTTTTTGGTGGTGGGAAAAATAATACATATAGCTTTGTACACATTTTCATTCTTACTATGAATTCAACAGAAATACTACTTACAACACGTACATACATCACTACTTAATATACGCTTTATTATAAAAATTATAATATGCATGCACACTTATCTTATGATGATTATTATAGAGCAAAAGGAAAACCGCAAGAAAGTAATATTAGCTTTTTATTTTATACTTATACCTGCTGAAAAAAATTGTATAAAGAAGTGCCACAATAATGTGTATTATTATTAGCCTCCAAGTGTTTTACTGTTGTGCTCTGTCTCCCTCTCCCTAAGAATACTCTTTGCTTTTTAAAGGAAAATGATATTATAACATTTTTTATTGTTGGCAATTGTTGCCCTCTCATATTATCATTATCATGGTCGTTATTATTACCATTATTTGTTACGTAAGGTGCTCTGCTTCTCGGTAGTCCCATCATCGTCAAAAGTCCCTATTTTTTCTTCTGATATGATATGAAAATGACTACACTGAAGTTACGACTGTAGCTAAGAAGGTGATATGATACGTACAATTTATTACGTATCTTTATTTTCCGTTTCCCTCCTCCTCCTCCACCTCCTTTTTCTTGCATCATTTCTTCTTATTCGGACCAAGAACAACATTAGTTTATAGAGAACATATATGATATGATGATTATACTGGTGTGTGTAGTAAATAATAATCGTCTTTCTATCTTTTTTCTTCTTATGGTCTCTATTAGGTATTTCCCTGAGAGCTGTTTATCACCAGTGCAGTGCCACCACCATCATCTGCACTAAAAACTACCTTGTAGCAAAATGCGGCACCACCATATCAGTCGAGTTGACTTGCTTCACTTTTTATTGTTGCCATAAGTAATCATTATGATTATTATTGCTCCTAGTGTAGATATTGACCAGACTCAAAAGAGAATCAGAGTGTACACCTATCTATTTATTTTTCTTTCCGCGACGAAAGTCCTTAGAGAGATGTACTTTTATAACAAAATGATACTCGTCTTGTAGATAATCTAGATACGCTAGATAGCTAGTAATAATATGATCCATGATGATACGCAACTTATTGATGAGGAAACTTTTTTAAAGGTGAACGTTATAACGACTTCTCTTTTTTGCTCAAATTTTGATTTTCTCTTGATCCAAATTACTTATCATTTTAACTCTTCGCACAACAGAGTTGAAAAGCGTTTTGTTTTTTATTTATTTTCAAACAGAGATGATTAGCAAGTGAGCAAGCAAAGCGGATAGATGGTCATAATAATAAAAGATATAACAAAGGCATAAAAATCAAAACTTTTAACTGTGCACCTATTTATCCTTCCGAGTTTTTATTCTTTAGAGGGATCATTAGCAATCGATTGTCCATAAAAAACTGTGCTTCAATTGCAAACAAACTCAACATCAGAGACCGTTTTTTTTCTTTTGCTTGAGAGATTGAAAGATAGCTCTCAGAAAGATTTGTAGACGCATAGCTGAAATCTAAACAGAAATTTTATTTCTCCTATTAGTCAACAGCTCTCTATCATCTTTTTCTATACCAAATAGTTTTTATAGGTAATTGTAGAAAAACTAGATCTTTTTTCTCTTTAAAAAACTGGGCATTGTATAAGAAACTAAACCAGAAATGAAAACGGGTTGTTGTGCAGATATTGCATATTTGCGCCATTATCATCATAATACGTTATTAAATTGCAACTGAGATTTTTAAAGCATAAGAGAGAAAATGTAACTCTCTCAGCGAATTTATGACTTTTTTGGTAGTACAATGGCACAGCAATGCGTACACAAACTACCAGACCACTTAGATAACAATACATTTTTGCATTGTTGAGTAATGTGGTGGGGTTTTGTGAGTGCGTCTGTCCGTATGCCGCTGGCTGGTTGCATGCGCAATGCAAATGCAGCAATGAACATGCGTAAACTTTCTTTAAAATCTGAAGTTCAAATCTTATGAATTTTTTTAAAAGCGAGAAAAAGCTACCTGGTGTAAGTTTTATAACCTGGGAGTAATAATCAGCAGAGAAGAAGAATATCACTTTTTATCAAAATGACTAATAAGCAATAAGCATATAAAAAGTATATCTATAGGAAAAAAAGTGTTCACAGGAAAAATGCAACTTTTTTCCTAAGAAAAACTTGAATCCTTCGTTTTAAAATCGTTCATCATTGTCGTCCTCTGTGTCTGCTGCTGCTTTTCTTCCAGATTGGATTTTCGTGTTCCTTCAAAGTGAACTTGAACTGATTTTTACCACTTTTCTTGCGTGATCCACTTGGTTTCCATATTTTATTTCAGTTTACCACTTGCGGCCAAAGTAAAATGTGTCGTGTAATAAAATAAGAAGATCTACATATTACAGCAACAACGCAGCAACGTGCGTCGTGCGTGCAATAATATTCCTTCCTGTTGAATAGCTATGCTGTAAATTTTTCAAAGATTCAAAATCAGTTCAGTTCAAAAAGCTGTGATCATGTTCACAATTCTCCTTTTGAAAAGATGCAAAGTGCAGTCGTCACATTTTGACTCATGACTCAGTCAAGTAAAAATGTTAAAATTATTTTTATGCTGGCGGTAGTGCCTACGACGATGGTCAACTTTTTATATAATCCACAACAAAGAAGTATAAGCATTTCAGTTTATCCCTGAGTTTGTGTTCATGTTTTCGATAATCGTATAAAATAATGCAGGCGCTTCAAGGGATTATTTTATGATTCAAGTAAAAAAAACAAAAACAGACAGAGACACAAAAGATATTCTAAGTTGATTAGAACTCCGTGTTATATCTTCTGTATGCATACATTATAGACAAAATACAATTTATACTTTACTGAACAATCCCAAAATCACCACAAGTGAATAAGTCAATGAGGCGAAAATCAAGTCAGGTCAAATCTCCAATCACAAAACAAAAGTCAGTCAAGCCAAATGCATGCATTATTCTTTTAACCGTCTGAAAATGCATAAAAATACTGATTACGTTATATGTCTATGCACCTATTCAACCCAAGCCAGTCCTTCTTTTCTTTATACCGTCTTCCTCATTTAAAGTCCCAGAAGAGAATCATCACCTGGAGCAAAATAATTTCTTGTTACTGTTACCCAACCAATTTATCTGCATATTATTATATTCACCTTTACAAAAAAAATCTCCTCGTGTACTACTACTTGGCTGCTATAATATGTGTGTCACGCTATATTACTATACAGACAAGAGTAAAAATTTACATCCGCCATATAATCTTATTACTACACACACTAAACACACCTTCAAGGTTTAAAAATGTACACGAGAACAAAAAAATCTGTTGTCTACTAGTCTATAATACCTAATCATAATCATATTAAGTTTCAAAACTAAAATATTCATAGATAGCTGTACATTCTGTTTTTTGCTGGTTTTATGCTCCTACTACTTCATAATACTACTACGCTTAAAGTCAAACAGTCAATCATGATTGCTTCACGTCATGTCAGTCAGTCACTCATTCACTGACTGACCAAGAGTTTTTTAGTCAGGTAGTGTGTGTGTGATAATAACAAATAATCGGTGTGTTATGTGTTGTTGGGTTTCTGCCCAAAAAAATAATACAAAAATGTGCCATGCAAAATGCAAACCCAGAAAAATTCTTTTGAAAACTGTGCCTAGTCACTGGTCATATTCTTAAGATTATTAGCTAGCCCATTAGCACCCTTTGCGTAATAATCACAGTAATCAAAAATTATGATGATCATATCACACTACTCGTTCAATGCACCTAATAATATTATGATTACTTTGCATTCGACAGTTAATCGTTAAACCGGTAGTCTATGACGAGCCAGGTGTATCTCAAGTAATTTTGATATCAGAAGAATAAACCCAAAAATGCATCAACGTGTCAGTCTAGACTCTACTGTAAAATGTAAGCTAGTAGTAGATTCTTCGTCAGTTGTACACAAAACTGTGCTTTTTCATCCCTCTAATTGTCCTAATTGAATTTACACGAAGATGTAATCAGGCAAACGCCATTTCACTTTACTTTGAAAGCTGAACACTGCATTTTCTGCTTCTTTTGAGCCACAAGAAGAAAAAAAAAACTTAATGCAATTAACGGCTCAAGCATTCATATTTTGTTAAGCTGTAATGTATAACGTAAGCTTTCTTTTCTTTTCCCTTCACAACTGCAATGCAATGCATAAGCCATACATTTATAAAGATGATTCATAATAATATGTTTTTTCAACCTATTCAATTTGTGCAATGAAATGTACACAAACACCAAACGTACATTTAAGCTTGTGCTTAGGAAGAAAATGCAATGTAAATATGAACAAAAGCAGCATCTAATTCCCTGAGTAAACAACAACAACTGAAAATGTAAATATAATAAAAAAGGGGATGAGGCAAAAAAGATGATGAATTTATGTGAGTGCCAGGCATACCTTCTTCATATTATGACGACATGGCAGCAGCAGCAGATGCAGTTATGAATTATTTTTTGTGGAGGACGCTGTTCAAATTCTGAAGCCGGGGAGTAGGGCACACATCACACGGTACTCTACTTTGGTCCTCCTTCATTATCCCATCACATTCATAATGATTACGGTTTGGTCAACAAGGACAGTAGTGACGGTGGTGGTGGGTGACGTGGAGGAGGAAAGCTAAAGAAGGGAAATTATGTGAGGTTGGTTGCCTCCGAAAAAGACGAGAGGAGATAGGAGAGCGGAGGAATTAAAATAGTTGGGAGTGAGTCAGTAGGCTAAGTAAGCATTAATGATGATTATTACGATGACTGTACATCTTCACATAGTGCGTTGGGACAAACAAGGTAAAAAGTAAATGAGGTAGAGAAAGAAGAGTGGAAAAGGTAATGATATGATTATTATGGTGGTGCTTGGTCTTTTTGGTGTGTAATATTCAAAATAGTTTTGGGTAAAGCACCCATTCATAATAATGTCAGCACACCACCAGTCCACCAAGTGAAAAAAATAAGTTAAGCTCAGGTCTTGTTGAATCTGAGGATTTATTCCTTCCTTTTTAGAAACGTCAGCGTATGCATTCTTCTTATTATTTTGTGCTATGCGTGCATTTTTCTTACATATTAAATGAAGATGAAGGAGATGGGTGTAAAGTGATGAGGATGATGATGATGAGCTAAGATGGTGATTGTTGAGGTGTGTAATAATGGGCAGTTGTTGTGTGTACTTTTATTTTGGATAATGAAATGTAATGTAATCTTAACCAAATGAGCAGGGAATGATGCTTAGGATATAGAAAAACGCATGCCTTATTGCCTGACCAGCAGGCTTATGATGATAATGCGGGCTTGTAAATACAATTGTAATGGATCTGGTATCAGGAACAATGATCGTTTTACCACAATTGTTAATTCCTCTGCGTTTTGATATGATATGGGCTCCAGAGGATGGAGTTTTTTTTTGCAGCAGGAGGAATACCAAGAATGCATTAAGAAAGCAAACATTTTCATTTTTATCTTGTCACCTTAGCCTGTTTTCATGTTTTCTTCTCCAGGAGCAGCATAGCAGTCACTTAGACTTTTACCTTAAAGGATCGATAACAATCACAATTTACAACAATGCCATGTGTTGCCCATTTTGCTCCAATACCTGGCTTTTAGGTTTGGTGCTAGCTTACACTAACAACTAATATGACGTTCCTTATTGTCCGCATGTGGGTGACTGGGTGACTCTTTGAAACATTTTTTGGACAAAATAAACACTGAACTTTACTTAAGACCGGAAAAACTTTGAAGAAATAAAAATCAATCCAATGAAACTAGCGGAATGAATTACCGGTATTTCCTTAAATTCTCCCCGGATCTTCTTTGAAAGTTGTGCCGGTAATTTTATATGGGATATTCGCCTTATTGCCTTGATTACACAAAAACAGACTGTTGTACAGACTATTTACACAGAGAACAACATGGCTTTTGATTGTTATAAAATGCATTTTGTGTGTTTGGCGTTTAGAGCAACTGAGAGCCAAAATGCCAAGCCTAAATAAAATACCAATCCCTCCGGTTTTTGTCATCTTAAAAGGCATTTCCTTTCCTTTTCGTGCTCTACCAACAATAAAACGGTTACCTGTATAACCGCTACATTGTTTGCCTTTCTACGATTTACCATATAGCAAGTCATATATACACAGAAGTTACGTAGCGCCAACCAAACAATAAATTTTTAATCTTTATCCCTGAATGACTTAACACGTCCCAAACTTGGTCTAAAAGCACAATTACGTTGACAGGGAACAAAAGCCAGAAAAACCATGATCAAGCCCGAGAAAAGCCCTGCTCACATAAAATACCACACCACAGAGCATACAACACAACAATAATCATTCTTAATTCTTCTTCCGTACACATTACAAGTCATAAGCCCAAGTCTCAAGTCAACAGCACGTCGCATCACAATTCCATTTTCGAACATATCATATAAATATAAAACCTACACACAAAACTCAGCAGAGAGAGGCAGTATAAATCACCAGCCCCAAAAAACCCATCCCGATTGTCGTCTCGTCGTGTAGCCCATTGTCATTGTTTAACAAAACACTTGGCACAACACAAACAAAAGCGTCGTCAGCTTCCCCAAAAACAATGGCTCATCCCGCAATATCCTTAATCCATCCGAGAGAGAAGACAAGAATAGTTATCATCTTTTCCTTTGGCTAAAATGTCGAGCATCCTCATATGAAAACCAAACCAGTGATCACCATTGCCAATGTCTTGGTCATAGTCATATCCTCCTTTCAAAAAATTATATATAAGCCCAGCCAAAAAAGCCTCTAGAAGAACACTTTAAAATAATAGCTACCTTTACCTACACACTCTACACTCTACAGAAAGCCATTAGAAGCCCAAAAACAACCACAAACAACAATCCTCCTATATATTTCTTTCCCTTGCCTCATTATCCTCCTGATGATCATCTTTTTACTCGTCGTAAAACGAGATGATTATCTTTCATCATCATCAAGTAAAGTACATCCAAAAGGCCCATGTAGGTACTCCCCGTCCGCGCTTCAATTTCATCAACGTGTGAGTTATCCTGTCTCTTAACTTTTCCCCCTTCTTCAAATCACTTGACGACTTGACTATATTTTCTTCGTCCTTCTTGTCGTCATCATTCTAACTTCTAACCACATTACTTTTTAAAACCATCCATCCATCCAACTTTTTTCAGGGACACTACCTACTTGTGCCCGCGTGAACAAGTGACTGACTACTTGTCTTTGCAGCAAAGAACCAACGTTGAAGAAGACGAGTGCGGTGTTTCAGCAGGGGACCCCACAATAAACAGAACAATATAATAAAAATATATTACCATTTTGTTTCATTTTTTTCACTATATCTATACTAGCATTATGTGTGCATTGATATTTCATCCATTTTTATTATTATTACAACTGCGCTTCTTTCTTTCTTCTAGCGTCTCATCATCTTGTTCAATTCTTCAAACCCTTTTGAAAAAATCCTACGTACATGACTTGCCTGTCTCTCTAGAGAGTTTAGTGACGATATTTTGTGTACTGCACCGCCATTTTTTATTGCTATTACTCAGCCCCATACTTTGTTCAAGGGTTGAAGCCAGGCACACACAGCAAGACAAAAGTGATCTCTTGGCAGTTTGGCACCAAACCACGCTTCTTCTTAGCACTATGCGCTAAAGCAACTGACACACGTACACAGGTAGCACTTGTCGCGTGTCAAGAATTTTTCAAAAAACATTTTCAACATCTTGTTCATATGCATTTTTTTCCTGGTAAATAAGCTTTTTATGAATTTGCGCATTAATAAAAAATTGCCGTTCCCACACTCCTCTCCATTCTCCAGTCAGTATGAATAATTCTCTTTTTCTCTAGCTGCAATTTTTTTTTGCATAATTACTGCTGCTGCGCTTGTTTTTCATTATAATTTTCCAGGTAAATTTTCCTTTCCCCCAAAAAAATACCCAAAGCAATTAAAACAAACTAGCATTTCTCCAGAACTAAATTGTTTTTACAAAATTACCGAAAAAAATCTGAGATTTTTTTTGCAAAAAATTTAACTAAATGAATAACCAGCAGTTTTTTACGCTTTTGTTTCAAAATGTTTCAACTACAAGACTACTGACTAGTTAAATCCAAAACTGATTATTATTAAGGTTTGAAATTTTAATAAAAACAACAGACGGTACACACATTGTATGCTGGTGGTGGTGATGGGGTAAGTTTAAGAAGGTTTGCATGTTCTCTTTCTTTCCGTGTGCACGCTATTAACTTTTACATGCATGGTTGTTAACCTGAAGAAATTGTGTTGGTCGGTACTGGCACTCTAGTACAAGTAGTAATAAGGCATACCAACATCCCATCAACCCTTTTCGCCCACCATCGCCTCTCATTTATCACGAATATGGAAATTAATTAAAACAGTTGGTCAATCTCCTCCTTATGCAAAGCAGACCCAAGTCCATATAAAAACCGACACAACTTAAAACTTTGTATAGCTAAACGCTTGATACACGACTACACGACACGAAACGTGAGCCACTATATCTATTAAGCTTCTGTGCATGCATTTGGTATTCAAATCCAATAATCCCGTAAAAATATTCCAAATCAATATTATCTTCTGGGATTAAATTGTTATAAATGTATGCATTGTTGTGTGTGTGTGCAATAAAAAATTAATCAATTTTTTTTCCTACCATTAAATAAAAATGCCCTTTTGCTGCTGCTGTTGTGCTACCAATATTCTGTTATTGTGAAATATTAAATACTGTGTAGCTATAATAATCATAAATAAAAACTATACTATCGCTTTATGTGGGCTTCTGCGCTTTTGCTCCCGGTTACAATTGTACATGCAATGCATACTTAATTTTATAATCGCCACCATATCCAAAAACTATTTGATAGATACGACCCACCGAGAAAGAAAAAAATCAAGAAGCTATAAGGAATCACACTTGGTATTCACAATAATAATTCGTTCGATTGCAATCTAATAAAAAAATTAGTTAGTGGTTTATCGCCCATTGAAGAAATGGGGTTGTGCACAAGTTATGAAAGCTGTATAAAGCCAAATACAAAGTTCAAAACTCTTCTAAAATCTCAATCCCGATTTAGTATGAACTTTTTCAAGCAGTGTGAGATGCAGGCATTGGTATTGTTGTTATTTATTGATTTGAAATACCTCGTGTCTGTGAAACAGCGGTGCAGCCCTGCCTACTTCTATGCATTTTAAAAACTAACCGTGAAAAAAATACCAGAGCTTCTTGCTTTTATTTTGTCTGCCTCCATATTTCTTTATTGTTGCTCTAAAAGAAAAGAAAATTAAGAATTCACTCCAAGTTCCCTTTTCTGCCTTTAGCAAAATATACTCACAACAGTCCAAAAACAGTAAGAAATGCATAAAGTATAAAAAACGAAAGCGGGGTGCAAAGTACATTTGTACAATTTTTTATTCTCTCAAGCTTCTGTTTTAACTTTATTTCCTAAATAAGAATGTATAACAATGGCACTGCTGACAAATCTAATTACTTGTGCAACAAGCCGACGATATAAACTGCTAAAAATAAAAGGCCTTCTGGTTATGTTTATCATTAAAAAAGCTAGACAAGACGAAAAGATAATTGATGGCAGAGCTAATTAGCATTCTTCCTGCTAAGCTGAAATTAATAAACATGGGCTTATGAAAAGTGGGCTTGGGCTTAACAACAAGGGGAAAAGGAAGAAGCGTTAAAAAACGTAAAACTTTACAATATTCATTGCACCATACATGATGTAATCATCCGCATTTTAATTCTTAAAACAAAATAATTAATATGCAATAGGCAATCCACTACTGTACATTTTCGGAAGCTGAAAAATCAATAAAAAATGGAAAAGAGATGAATTCAGACATTCCCTGAAGTGAAAAACAAAACAATGGGGAGTAAATAAATATTGCTTTAAAAATCAATTCCAGTAGTCAGCCAAAGTCAAGTAGTTGGTTGCATTTGCATTGAGTTCGATTTTAAATCAAATGAGTGATTATTTTTAGTTTATGGAACTTTTATTCAAACGTTTTCTGCTTTTAAATAAAAATTTTTATTTTGAACTCGTTAATTAATAAACTTAAAATACTTTCATTTCGACGAACTCAACAAATGCGGTCGTTCCTGTGCTACCTGCAAAACCAACTCCCCAAACAACACATTGGCCCATGCAAACCAGGGTCTTGTATATTGACTCGGATCATTCACATCATAAGACTCGTGCATGAAACCCGTTCCATCCGTAGAGTTTCTCAATAACCATAACAAGTTTAATATTTCCTGATCGTTATTAGACGTAATGGCTTGTATTTCTTGACCCATATGCCACGGCCTTCCAAGTCCCATGTGGAGGGAACCAACACCAGGAAACCTTCCATCTACAAAATAGGGATTCCATTGTGAAGACAGGGCATACTTTCTACTATTTAGGTAGACTGGATCGTCCCTACTTACATAGCCAAACTGGGCCAACTGCATTTGAAACAAAAAAAAACTTTGTAAAAAGTGACTAATTTTTTATAACATTTTAAATCTTATAAGCTTACACTCAAAATGTTTGGAAATGCGGCATCATCCATAAAAAGAGTTGACCCATAACAATCCACTTCAAATGCATAAACTTGTCCGAATTCGGGATGAGTGACAATACCATACTTGTTAATTGCTTCACGAATCTCAGCAGCCAACGCACTTATTTCGTTCCTCAACTCCGATTCAATTCCAGCAGCTTGTAGAACATTAGCCACTCCCTCTAAACCCACAACGGTAAGAGCGTTGGATGGAATCAGGTACTGGAACACTGTCGAGTCATCCGAGGGCCGGAAAAAGGATCTTACCAGACCGCATCGTTTCACGGGATTACCCTTTCCGTACAAGTTTTGGGTCTCAGATGCAGACCAAACCAGTGCAGTAAAATTGTAAGGTTCCTTACCCAACACCTCAAATGTATCTTTTTGTTGATCTTTGATCGTGTTTAGAGTCAGGTTGACTGCCTTAACCCATTCCGGATTTTGAGTAAAACTTAGGTCATCAGTGTTCTCGTAGTAGTAGCTAGACAGGTAGAGAAAGCTTGCCAAACTGTCCAACTCATATTTTGCTTGGTAGACTTCTGTTCTGTCATAGTCTGGATATACCGTCGCATCCCAGTCTGATGGGGGTCGAGGAAGGCCAGTGTTCCAGTGCTTTAAAGCGTAAAACGCGTTGCCGTAAGGGTGCAAGAGTATCATTTCAGCTTGAGTGTTAATTAGACCAGCAATCATTTGCTGTAAAACGGAATCATTTTTGGCGAGAGGGACGTAGGGACTGACTTGATACGTACTGTCTCGTAGCCACATGGCGGGAATGTCTATGAAACAATGAACCAAATGAAATGCAATGACTGACAAATTATTTGGCATCAAGTTTGTATATGCTTTACTAACCACCAGTAATAATGTAAGTGTAAGGAATGCCATATCCGGATTCGGTAGCGTTTCTGTGCCACAGCACAGTGGTATCTAGTGTACTGGGAAGACAATTGCTAAAAATTTGCCTGAGGGTGTCATCCTGGATAAGTTGACCTACTTCAAGAATGACTCGTTCGACAGCGGAGGAATTGAAAAGACGCTGGGATGGAGGGGGACGAGCGTCTGGGACTTCGGATTGGGCATTGCTACTGGATAGCAAGTTTAAGGCAAGTAAAGCTAAAAGGCTGTATTGTCGAGCCATTTCTTTCAGAGTATAAAAATCAGAGTTCCTCACTCGACCAACTAATCTGAACTGGTGAAAACATTAAGCGTGTTCCTTAGCTTTATTCTTCTGCTCTCAAGTGTTTTTACGAAAAATGTTAACTTTTTATTGTAAAAGATGATGGATGAGGGACACGTTTTAGATAAACTTATTTATTGTTTTTGTATCAATTCAAAAATCAAGCAGCAGTGCTTTGTTGCTCAAACTGTCAAACGTGTCGATCATTGAGTTGAAGTATAATGGGTATACGCACTTTATCCTCACCTAATTGAATATTGAGCTTACTACTGATTGCGATATTTTGTGCAAGCATCTCCAATTGATGACAAGATAGTGTCACCCACATCATTTAATTGTTTATAATATCAATACGTATACTTAACATATTTTTGAAAAAATGTTTATGAACATTTTATCCAAAGAAGAACAGTACCTACAATATATGTATGTCTACCTGCCTACTGAATGTGTCATTTTTAGATAAGTGTGAAAGCATATTGTATTGCATCCATCGACAAACTGTTTGTCAACAAGCGACAGACGCTTTAGCATTCCGTGAAAACACAGATTTTATTAGCATAACTATTAGTATTAGCGTATACATACATTGTACAAAATTTGTACACGTGTACAAAATCACTTAATTTTGTGACTGATAAAGGATTTTTGGGAACACATATCAAAACCTCTTGTTCAGAATGAATGATGAAATTTAGTCAATACATTGATAAACAAATTATTAATTTGTGAACCCTTCTTCAAAGTCTGATCAGATTCTTCGTCATCCTAATTTGCAATCATTATTTTAAAAAAAATTAGTGAATTTCTGAGAAAGTGTACTTAAAAATAGGTAATTTTGAATAAGTTTCAGATTACTTGTGTAACAAACCCCGACGCGTCGCGACGATATAACTGTCAAATATAAGCGTCCTCCTGAATATGTTTATCTTTAAGAACGTTTGCAGTCTGTAGTAGATATGTTGCAGTCCGGTCACTTCATTCAATGAATATGGCATAAATAAATGGAAGAAGCTCGTATAGCTGTGTAATAATTTTACAACATTCATTCAGCGTTATATGTAGTAATTGTAGTCGTCCACATTTTAATTCTAAATACAAAACAATTAATATGCAATACGCAATCTCCTGTAGCCTGTAGGCTGTTTGGAAGCTGGAAAATCAATAATAAATTGGAAAAGATGCACTTTAGACATCCCCCAAAAAGTAAAAATGAAAACAACGGGGAGTAAATAAAATATTTTTAAAAAAATCAATTCCAGTAGTTCTGTCAAAGTCAGGTAGTCTGTAGCATTGAGTCTGCTTTAAATCCAATGAATGCTTTACTATAATAGCTTGAAGACAAGGAAAACAACTTCCTTTTTTCATATAATACCTACGCACAATTATCATAATCGTAACAATAAGATTGTGTAACATGACCAAAATGTCAGGGACCTCCTTTAACTTTCCAAGCTATTTATGATAAACACATTTATATTTTTTTTCTCAAAGGAAATGACTCACTTAAAATTGTAAGCGTTTTTAATACAACTTTAAATAGAGATGTGAGCATACACGCAGTAGTATTTTTGACTGTTGATACATTTTAATATTATTTTGTTTGCCCATTTCTCATTCTCTGTTCTTCAAGACAGCAGAAAGGTACACACACAGGAAAGCAATACGTTATTATAATGGCAAGTGCACGAACTTTTAAGGAAAAGGAGGAGGCAAACTAAAATGAGCTCATCACGAAATCCAAAGCTGAAAAAACAAAAGTGATATGATAATCAAATGCAATGCAGTTATTATCAGTACATATCTTTAACAATGTTATGCAGTGCAGTAGCCATTTTTGTGTCGATTGTTGGGCTACTACTGTTCTGTAAAAAAACTTGGGTATTTTGAACACAGTAGCAAAACAGCAGGAATCTTTCTGTATACCAATTTATGCAGATTATATGCAAAGACGATAAAAATTATGAAAACTGGACTGGTCACTGGTCAGCCGAAAAAAAATTTGGAGGAGATGATCATGCATGCATTATTATTGCATCGGTGTGTATCCTTTTGGTAGTGGCAGAAATTGAGGAGGAGGATTGATAGCAATTTTCATACGAAAGGGGCATAGGTTCAAACATGATCATTTTCACTTCATCCCATTCTACTGCTTCTGAGAGTAAAATAAATGAGCTTTGGTGCAAAGTGCAAATCTTGTATAAAAACGGACAATCCAACCGTCTGGCTCTTTTTAGCTTGAGAAACGTAATTAATTTGCGTAATAAGAGCACAGGCATTAGAAATATGCTGATCTTTTCAATCTCCTTTTGCTGTAATCATTATTTTCATTTTTATAAAGCATGAAATTCCTTCAAGTTGTAGGTACAACATGTATACTCTCAGGTAAAATCCAGTAGTCAGAAAATGTCAGTACAATTTTTTATTGTTAAATTCTTCTTCTGTTTCCTTGCTGTTGGATAAGTAATGGAACATTTGTTCACACTTTGACCTTTTTTCTACCCAAAGTCCACTTTGCATCTTCTTGCCTTCTTGAATTAATTCCTGTGAAACCCAACCTGGCTCAATGACTCACGTTGCACAACGACAAAAAACTCCGGACATAGTATCGGATGTTGATACAATTCAGCTTCTGCATTCCCACATTAACTTTCCTCAAAGAAGAGCATCCCCATCTTTCTTTTGCATTTTGACAGGTTGAAAACAAGCATATAAGCCTGCCTGCTTTTTGCTCCTTCATTCCATCACTTTTTTTGCTCTGCTACCAATTTCTATTGCAATAATTAATCGTGAAAAATTCCTTTCGACGACTATCCACCATATTATCATCAACATCTATAGTGTGCACCACTAATACTTTTGCCGCTGCTGCTTAAATTCGATTAAAACAAGTAGAAAGCCTGTTTTTCTGTCTAGGTGCCTACTGTCCTATTGTTATGTGCTGTTTCCCTGTTAAAATGGCAACAATAGACCAACTTCTCTCTGATTTCCTCTGATGCTACCGAGACCGAAAGATCATCATCGGAGATCGGTTCAATTCAACCTATCAACTTTTTATTGATGATATGACCACTAATCTATGAAGAAGAAGCTGCGAAAAATATCAAGTTGGAAAAGTAGAGAGATGCAATCTTACAATCTATATATTTTTTATCGTACTATTAGGTGGTTTGCTTTATTGCGTATGGCGGCTACACACACAACTTAGGTTAGAATTACCTGTGCATACATTTTGCACAAGCTTATTTTACAGGTATCACAACACATCACACTTTATTATCCCAGAAAATCGTCATATTATTATCTGTACACGATACTCTATCTATCTCTATAGCCAGTGCAGTGTAGGCAGCTTGATTGTTGATTAGAATTATTACCCACCACAAGACCCACAGACACCAGCAGATATACCGGCACACCATCAACAGCAGTTCACATTTCACTTGCAATTCATTTGAGCCAGCATAAAATTGAACGATTTATCTATTTTTTCTGCTATACTGCATTGTTGCTCATTTCAATTGTTATATGTACAAATTCATACAACAGAATTTGCCTTCCCATTCCCTTCCCAGAGCAGTTTTGGCATGTACTTTTTTTATTTTCGCTTTTGTTATGGACCGGGTTTTTATATGCCCATGTTACTACACTTGTTTGGTTAATGAAAACACAGGCGTAAGAACACCGTGTTGAACTGCCTTTTTCCATTAATTATAAATTATGGGATTTTTTAGCCTGTTTATCGTGGTAAAAGATCGGCCTACGCTGAGCAAAACGCTAAAAAGTTTCATAACTTGAAGAAGAAAAAGTTAACCCTTTCTGGCAGAGTTGGTGTTTATTGCTATTTATTGTTATGATGATCATCCTGATTTCATGGAAAAAGAGGATGTGGATCTAGAGCTGATTACCTGATGGAGAAAAAAGGTCGAGAAGGAATATTAAATGTCCTCTGGCAAGTTTATGAATTACGAACCGTTTGACATTGGCAATTTGAAGCTTGAAGTTGCTGCTGGTAGTATTTCATAATATTTTATTTGAACATTGAAAATATATGCTTTGCTGATTCCTCTTGACAATTTTTATTAGCATTGTTGTCCGATTTTTAGGTATAAAAAAGGTAAGCTTTTTTGATTAGCTTGTTTACTAGACTGATAATGGCAGAATAGTTGTAATAAAATAGCCAGTGACGAGGACAACTCCAAACAAACTTTGTACACTAGAAGATGAGCTTACAATGTGTAAAAAGCTTAAACTTTGTTTGATGGGCTATTGATACGCAAATGAATAAAATGCATGGCAAGGTGATCATCATCATTCTGGCTATTATCTACATCACCATCTTTAAAAGTATCGGGATTCGAAGATATAATGGAAAAGTAAAGTTGGTACAAGCTCTGATTGTTGTCTGTTTTGTGTATTATTATGCTCAAGACCAAATAAAAAAAGAATTTGAAAGAAGAATTTGTTTGCAATCAAATGAATGATAGGGAGGATATATATTTTGCAGATCAGAAGGATGTGGTGGCGTTAGTAAACCTTATATGGGCAGCTTTACATATTTCGGATTTTATTTTGCAATGGGCAACAAGTGTGTGCGTATGCGTTATTATAGCAGTTTATTTCATTGTTGAACACAAGTAGCACCACACTGAAAAAGGGATAATATTGCAATTGCTTTCAAGTAAAAGGGCGAGTCTAACTTGAGATTTAAGTTGATTGAAGAAAGAAAGATGGACTTGTTTGCTGGGAGGGATGCGAATGATGATGAGGCAGAATTTTTGTTCAATTGTTATAATGTGTGCGTAGATTTTTTTGCAAGGATTAGGTTTACAACTACAAAGTATTGTTATGTTACATTATTACAGAAGCAGCAGTGATAATGATAATAAAGCGCGATTGAAACGGAAAGAAAACTGTTAAACAAGCAGTATTTGTCTAGTTGGAACTCTTGTAGGGAGATTAGTTTGATGATAATGATGATAAGATGAGTATCAGTTTGATGATCTTTTTATTATTCGTGTTGGTTCATTATGTGACCATTGTTGAGGAAAGAAATTATATCCGAATATGGCTTCCGTTCTGGGCTCACACAGTTATCTAGATTATGCTTTAATATTTAGATGTCTTATGAATTATTACAAGAATTCATTATTATTTTGCATAAGTTTTAATGAAAACTGCACCTAATTTAAAACGCTTGTTTTCACTAAAGTTTGCAAAATTTTCATAAATCTATCTATACACTCTCCACACAGTTTTTAACGCTGCTGATTCTAAATCTATCTTTAGATTTTCACAGTTTGGCATAATGCCCGAGTTATTTAAAGTTTAAAATAGTTAACATTTTGGGGCAATACGAGACTAGCGTAGGCTAGTAGGCTTTATCTGTCGACGTCAGTGAGTAGAGCAATGAGTCATAAAAATGACAAGCGCACACACGACCAAAGACAAAGAAAAGCCACGAAAAAGCTCGTGCGAAGAAGTCATAGATCTCTGCATCTTGATCTTGAGTGCCGCCACCAACGACAGTATGTGCTAAATTGAGCCGGCTCAGTGTTGTTGTGCTTCATCTGGATCACTTGGTTGAATGGATTAAAATTAATTTTCCAGTTTGGCTTTATCAAGAGTAGCACGCTTGTTCCACCGGATTTTAATTGGTAAGTAAATAAAAAGGTTAACAAATTAGTAAGGTTGATTTGTTATTCAATGAACCAGGGTTTAATTATGGTTTATTTTTGTGTGTGTTAGGTCATCTAAGCAAGGGCTGAATATTAAAAGCAGCTAAAATGGAGATGAGCCTTCGTTACAACGCTATCCTGCGAGACTACGGCAGCATGGATGTCAAAGGTCGCAAGTTTATCAAGGATCTAAAGGAGGTGCCGCCAGAATATGTAGTTATTTACCAGGACAGCTACATTAGCAAGTTAACTGACTTGGAGACCTTATTCTGTGACCGTTACAATCCCCTTCATCTTGTGAAATTTCCACCTGCCGAGGAAAAGCTGATTGTTCTGGTGAAGGACAAAACTACTGGGAGGATGTTTGCGATTGATGTAGAGGACGAGAACGTGACAGTTGAAGATTTCAAAAGGAAACTGTCAGCCACTGAGACCCGTTACAAGGCTTATTATTTGAAGCTGTATATGATGAAAACTGGAGAGAGATTGATGGAGGGCCAGACACTGAAAGAATGTGGACTTGAGAAAGGAAAAGTGGATATTTTGGAGATGGAGCGAACTCGGATTGGAGGAGGTGAAGGTGGTGGATACCCCGCATTTATTTCGGTGGACTTGGAGAGTAAACCTGCAAACGGGATGGGTGTGCCCAAGTGCTACTCCTGGGAGACTTATGGGTATGGAATGAATCTTTCTGGAGTTTGCAGTGAACCTGGGTGCATTTCCAAACTGACCAAGTCGAAGGAAGTGATTCTGAACATGGAGTACGGGAGGATTCGCATGAAGAAAGGTTGGAGTAGGTTTTACTGTCCGGCCTGCTTAATTTCGGATGAAGAGCGAAAACTCTTCTATCAACGAAGAGGACTACCCGTACCTCCACTGCCATCTTCGGCTAACCCAAACCCAGTTCCAGGTCCCTCGACTCAAGTGAAGACGAAGGAAGAAGGGGATGAAGAAAAAGTGGATGAGGAAGAAGTACAGAGGGGGCTTCGTGTTCGAGGCACTTTCACCCCAACCGGCTTTCTGTTAACTTGTGGACGAGCTATGTTTCGCTTTAAGAAACAAGGCGCTAACCAAAGCGTGGAAACGGTGTCAATGGCAGCGTTGGGACCCATCAGTGAGTACACAAGTTTTGAATGTAGTACTCATGGCCTTACAACCTATGATTTTATCGAAATCACTACCGTGGCCAAGTACTCCTCTCCAATGAGTTGCATCCAATGCTTTAGACAAATCACCGACGAGCACAAGAAAGTGGCCTTACCGTGTCAGCACTTCTTTCACCCACTTTGTATTACGGAACTTGGGGGAAAGAGAAAGTGTCCCGTTTGCTCTTACTCATACAGCCAGGACGACTCTGAGAATACGGAGACCGAAAACAGCGACGATGATGACGAAAGAGAGATGATGTTGATGAGGGGCATTGACGTTGACACGAAGAACAAAACTCCGGAAAATCTTGCTAATACCGCTTTAAATTGGAACTATAACTATCAGCTTTTTGGGGAGTATGCCCATGCCGCTGAGATTGATCCATGGACCCATGAAATTGACGACTGTGTCTTTTTGCGAGCTTATGAAGCAAAGAAGTCTCAAAGAGCCAAGCGAAAGGAGGAAATGTTTATGGTCACCCGTAGCGGAAAGAGGATGAAGAAGATCCAAGTCAAAGTCAAATGGTAATCTTCCCTTTTAATCAAAATCAATTATCGATTTGCCTGTAAACAATAAATGAGTTAAAGTGTTATTGTGCGGCATCTTTTCTTGTTTTATAGACTTTTTGATGATTTCCACAAAACTCTCAGGATTACCACATGAAGATGAAGACTAAACGTATTTAGTTAGATTTTAGAAGTACAGTTAGTTTTATGATTTAAACATGATCAAATTTTATACTTGTTTAATTTTATGCTTTTTACACTTTTGTACTTATTTTAAAAACTTAGACTTTATTTTATCCCGGTGAAATGTATAAACTTTTTTGAACTGTTTTCCGTGTCCCTCTGTAATTCTCAATTGCATAATATGTTATATGTTTACTTAGACAATAAGTAATTAGAAATTGTAATTTCGCATTGTTAAAACTTTCATAGTATTTAAGGCAAGCATTTTTGTTGGTCACTCAACTGTTCCTGTTCCTGCATAAATTATCCAATTTTCGTGGAACGACCAACTTCAAGAAACTGCACAGAGAGTGACCATAATCATCAACAACATAGTTGTGTAATTATCACCAGCAATTATTATGCGTGTGTTGTACATCCCGCAAATTGTTAAAAACTTCAGAGAATAGCTAATAAACTTTAAGCAGTTGATAATAATAATATAATTGTGTACAACCTTGTAAGTAAAATGTATCCCCGTACAAAAAAGGTGTAGGTAGTAGCATGAAATTTTTTATACAAATCTGAATATCAAATTGCACAATTTACTCATCTCTTCATCTTCCTTGCGCATCTTTCTCTCTTCTGTTCTGTTGAAGAAGAAAGGGGTAATTATGTCCAGTTTGGTGATGGTGGTAGTTAGAACTTCTTGGGATTCCATGCAGATTATTGCCCATTCTTTCTGCCTCTGCATTTTCCCTTTCGATCATCATCTACCCAAACGAAATCATATCTCTATGGGGTGGATCTTAGCATCCCAGATGCACATGAACAAAGACTTTTCAAAATGGTCTCAGTAGGGAACATAAGCATTAATAATAAAAACCAAGCAGGAAAAAAGGGATGACCAGAACTTTGAGAATATTCACCCCATCCAAAAATATAAACTGCCTAAATAAGTGCCACTGTGAAATGTAATGTTAGTAGCTACTCTTTAAAGTTTCAAGTGATAATGATAGTTTTCTTCTCTCTCTCTGGTCTTGGTAGAAAAACCATCGTGTAGAGATCAAATTGCGTTTTGTATGCTAAACAACAATGTTTTCTGGTAGTTGTACAAGGAGAAAACATGTAACCAGAGAGGAGGTTGGTGGTGGTGTGGTAGGTGGATTTGAATATAATTTTGATGCTCATGATGATGACGACGATGACCAAGTGGAAAGGTGTCCTTGTGATATGATCATCACATCCAGTTCATATCAAATTCAAAGTTTTCAAACCTGTGTCCAGTCCAATTTCAAGGTTTTTATTTCTATAAACCTCTAACCTGGTCTCTCTGGTAGTGCTAATCACTTATACATGAATGCGCTCCCAAAATCCAAATCCTACCCACCACCTTTGTCCAAACCAAATCATCAAAGTGCTATCACACGCTATCAAATATTCCGTGCTCATCCTCACTACCTGGGTTCATCTTGATCATTAAAAAAATCCTGCGTGTATGCATGTAACAATCACAACAACAACAGCAACAGGACAGAAAACATCCAGAAAGATTTGCATGCATGACAGCTCCCCTCTCAAACTTTTTTCGAACAAATCTGATATACAAAACTAAACTGCAGTTTAGGTTAAAGGTTGTCCTTTTCATATCACAGGCTCTGCTCCTGTCAGTCTGGTGTTTTGTTACACATTTCAAAACCCGGAGAATTTTTCATATAAGCCTTGCACTGGATAAAAAATATATATTTCTTTTCAGGTAGCTACCAACTTTTTCTTGTACATTGAAAGGGTTAAGAAAGTTGAAGGTGGGATGATGGAAGGAATACCCGGAGGCTGGCAAAAAAAAACTTTTAACACCAAGTTGGATGCCAGGCACGCATGCATGCATAAGAAATAAGAAAACTATTTTTCAAAGAAAAGTAATCCATTTTTCCAATCTCAATTTTTTTCTCGCACTATGCCATATATAAAAATATTAACTTTTTAATTCATTATTTTAAAGGAAGCAATTGTATTATGTTATTGTGTAGTATTGCTGCGGGGATGGAAAAGGGGCAGGGAAAAGGTTAAAATATATTGCATTTTGAAGTTTGGATATCAGCAGCAGCACAGCGAAAGAGAAATGATATGGAAATTACCACGTAGGCAATGTCTTCAACATAGTTTATTTCTCTAAAATATTTCTATTCTGGCAGCAATCGCAGTAGCAAAAAGTTATGATGTGATAAGCAACTTTGATAATCTTTTGGGTTATGATAATGTTCATAGTAGTAAATGGTAAGTGAATTCACCTTTCACATTTGTACGTGGGATAATAGCTGTGTGTGCTCACAACAGATTGAGAAATTGATCACTTTTTTATTTCCCACTTGAAATTATTATTATGGCAGAAACTGCATCATTATCGGGCTATTATCTTGGCTAATATTACGTATTTATGTGGCTGCCTCCGCACTCCATCACAGACAAAAAGCTTAGTTTTTTTTAAAAAGAAAGCAGAAGCCAAGTTTTTCAAGGATTTTCAAAATCATTCAAGATAGCCATGCTCATTACCATTTTCCGTTTTTGGGCATAATAACCCAAAACCATATATTTTTGGGAAAGTTATTGCTTATTTTTTCTGGAACTTCCGGATAAAAAGGGATAAGTTTGTAAAAAAAAGCATAAATGTCCCCGCTGTTAACTGATTTATAGGTCCAGAATCAAGAGCAGCAAAAAACAAAAGATAATGATAATTATTGGGCGCTCCTTAATGATCCTTTTTAAAATAGCAAAAACGTCTATCCATCGAAGCCTTTTTCCATACAGAAAGACAGAAGGAAAGGAAGATAAATTACTTTAATGAATTTCTCAGATCTTCATCCTCTGTGCTCCAATTACCAAAGAAACAGCATGTAAAAACAAGATGTAAAAATTCCCCTTTTTTGTACTGCTCAGGTCCAACCATTACCATTACATCTCTCATTAAACTTATTTATACATTATCACCGCAAGATAATCAGCTACTATATACCAGGAAGCAAATTAATGTCAGTTTGAAAAAGAAGAAAAAAAGGCGTCTTTGTTAATTATGCATGTGTGCAAGCTTCAACTAAAAAGAAGAATCAATGAAAGCACACACCAGTTTCAAAATGATAAGGATTTCTCTGGGAAAATAAATAAATTAAATGGACAGGCTTAATGATAATGGTGAATGGGCTTGCAAGTTGCAGCCCAATTTCAATACAGAAAATTTATTGAATTTTCTCCGATGCGATGACCATCCTGTCCATAGAGGATTGATGGGTTCACTTTTCTTCGAACTAAAAATTATTTTCTAAATGTCTTTGTTTGCTCTTCAGGCTTTTATGGTTTGTTTTTGCTACGTGTGCTACGCTGCTGTAGTGTTGATTATTGGCTATAAACAGGCATTTTTTTCTTGGCCTTTAGTTCTTCAAGGCATCATCATCATCATCATAATATCCAACAAAACAGTTATTGTTTCAATTGGTCAAGTGTGAAAACAGGTTTTCCAAAAAATTTATTTTTTATTGTGGTCGCCTCTGCAAAACCGTTTTTAGGTACTTGACTATTAAGCTAGTATATAAAAAGTTTGATGGTGATGATGATGATGATGAGTAGCAGATTTAGATATGAGATGCAGATTATATAATAAGCCATCTAATTATGGGCACAAACACACGTTACACTTTGTATGCTGACTTGTTTTAAACGTTTTTCAATCAAACTGGCCTTGCTTTTTCTGGCTGGTATCATTTAAAACAATTTGAAACTCTAATTATGCAACAGGTCACCTCATTACCTGATCATCAGAAAAAGAATCAGAGAAATAAAAAAATGTTCCCAGACACCATACACAGAAGCTGGATTAAGTCATCACTGGACTGGTGTGATGATAATTTAGGTACATGGATTATTTGTAAAAACTGGTTATTTTTGGAGAAGAGATAGCCAAAGCACACATTGCTAGCTAACTATATAGATTTACTTTCGTTTTCGTTTTTTTTTATTTAGTGAGCATAAATCAGCATTATGGATTTGGATTAGGTTGAAATCCAACGTTTATGCGGAACATATAAAGGGCGTATCTAATTGAGCTTATCTTTGTCAGATAAGTGCAAAAAGTGCAGAGTGGACTGTGATTCGGAGAATTTTATTTAACAGCAACTGTCCAAGTTGTTAAAGGAGTACGTTAGGTTTTCTCGCTGACGATCTGAAACTCTTAAAGTGATTAAAATGATACCCTTAAGTCTTTTAACCAGATACGCTATTCCCTTAATTCTCGCCACCATTTACCTTGGCGATGTAGATATTCCCGAGCAGTTTGAGGTTTTCGAAAAAACTGCAAGGCTATCTGATCAGGTTTTGAGTCAAGCTAAGAGAGAGGGGCAAGATGAGAATGGCAATCCGGAAACGTACGACTACATTATTGTAGGTGCGGGTTCTGCAGGAGCCGTGTTGGCTAATAGACTGACACGAGATGAAAATACCCGGGTACTATTGTTAGAGGCGGGAGGTGACCCCAATCCAATTATGGAGGTGCCTTACGCACAGCGATTTTATTTTCAACCAAATTCCATGGACTGGGGCTATTCTACAGTGAAGCAAGAAAGAGCTTGTCAGAATACAGGAGGATATTGTCTCTGGGCACGGGGAAAAGCTTTGGGAGGATGTAGCTCTGTGAATGGCTTGGTTTACAATCGGTGTAAGCCCCGTGATTACGATAGATGGGCAGAGTTTACAGGAGATTCATCCTGGAGTTGGGATAACGTTAAGGACACATTCAATCAGTTAGAAGATTATCACGGGTTTTATGAGGATACAGCAGGGGATAATCATGGTAGGGGAGGGGAAATGTATGTGGGTAAAATTGATTACATTCCAGGTGTGGAAATAGCGGAGGAAGCGTTAAGAGAGAAGGGAATACCTGTAGGCGACTTGAACGCAGGAACCCAATTGACTTATGGCTTTTCCAGAATGGACTATAATATCAAGAACGGTTTGAGATGGGGCACATATCAAGCCTTCTTAGAACCCATTTTGAATAGAACCAACTTGGTAATTTATCGTTATGCTTATGCCCTGCGAGTGGATATGATAGGGTTGCCCACTAGGGCTGTTGGTGTGACCTATCAGCGACACGGGGTCCAGTTTAGTGCTCGAGCTAACAAGGAAGTGATTTTAAGTACTGGAGTTGTTGAAAGTGCCAAGCTTCTCATGTTATCCGGAATTGGACCAAAGGAGCATTTAGAAGAAGTGGGTATCCCCACATTAATAGATCTTCCATCTGTGGGAAAGCACCTTCAAGATCATCCCGGGGTAGAAGTTGTGGGTAAAAATGGAGGGTTCCGAGTAAACACTACTTTCGGAGGACCCTGGAATACAAGCGAAGCCGTCTTAGAGTTTATTCAAAATGGCACCGGTCCACTAAACGCTTTTGCGTATGAAAGTGGCTACGCTTCCCAAATTCTCAATGGCTATTTAAATGGGAAACAAAATCCGGATATGAATAGTCCGGATGTGCATATTTATATGCTATCCCAATTCATTCCACAAGATCCAGAAGCCGGGGGGAAGGACAGTCAACAGTTTTACTTTTCTATGGAACTTAATAATCTGACCACCTCGGGGAGTATAAAGTTGGCCAGTGGAAATCCAGCGGATAAGCCAATAATTGATCCTAATTTACTTGAGAGCCCGAATGACTTGGAGATATTGACTGACGGTAAAAATTATTTCATATTATAAGTGCATTTATGGACGAATAGATATCTCCTTGGTTGATTATGTGGTGTTCTATGCTTTTAAAAATCTAGTACTGGAGACCATGTTTGATCTGTTCCTCAACTCATCCACCTTCAGCCGCCTGGGAATTCAACCCTTTGAGCCCTTCGATGATCTCTGCACCGAACACCCTTATCCTTCCCGAGAATACTGGAAATGCTACATTGCCTATAGATCTCAACCCTTCTTTCATCCCACATCTACCTGTAGAATGGGGCCAAATGCAACAGTTGCTGTTGTAGATTCAAAACTCAAGTAATAATAACTATTCTAAATATATTCTATGTCTTTGTATTTTTAAACAAAGTGATTATACCATTTAAATAATAATTTAAGAAAAATAACATTTTTCATACATTTTATTTGACTATGCCTTGCAGAGTTTTCGGTACCCAAAACCTTCGAGTGGTTGACGCCTCCGTGATGCCTTTTGCACCCAGTGGCAATACTAACTTACCAGCTATGCTAATTGGAGCCAGGGGCGCAGAATTAATACTTTCTGGTCAATAAAGCAGTAGCAGATATTAACAAAATCTGTCAGAGTTCGGATTATGTGAAGTTCTTCTGTCGATTATTTTACCTATTTACTGCAGTAAAACAGAATTTATGTCAATTGAGAATACTGTCAATTAAATATCGCAAAATTTCGATGGCAATAAAATGAGATGCAAGACTACAATTAGCATGAAGTTTTGTCCTTGCATGTGAACGCATCATTACTTCATAAAAATCCATATCATAAAAAATTTTTCCAGGAGTTAATTAAACTCATTGCATAATTGTTTGATGATAATTGAAGTTCATGGATTACGTTTCTGTGAATTGGTTATAAAGAAATATGAATCACCGAAATCGGAGAAATGAGTTTTTATGCAAAATGCAAACGCAATACAATAAAGCATAAGAGCGTCATAAAAGACTTAATTCAGCTTACCGGCACTTGTCATGGTTCAATGCACGATTTGGTGAACTTTGCGGAGATATGTTGTTGGTTATATATAAAGTAATATAGTATAAAGTGACCAAATTGGAGCTCTGTGCCAACTTTCTCTCTTGTCCATTTGAAATCCAAATTACAGAATGATTCCCTTAACTCTTTTAACCAGATACGCTATTCCTCTAATTCTATCCATTATATACCTTGGGGATGTAGATCTTCTCGAACAATTCGAAATTTTCGAAAAAACGGCACGGCTCTCAGATCAAGTTTTAAGTCAAGCTAAAGGCGAGGGGCAAGATGAGACCGGCAATCCGGAAACTTACGACTACATCATTGTGGGCGCAGGTTCGGCAGGTGCTGTATTGGCAAATAGATTGACACAAAACAGAAATAACCTAGTACTCCTGTTGGAAGCGGGAGGTGATCCGAATCCAATTATGGATATCCCTTATGCACACCAATATATTTCTTGGGGTCCCAACTCCATGGACTGGGGTTACTCAACAGTTAAGCAAAACATATCTTGTGGAACCACCGGTGGGTATTGTTTCTGGTTACGGGGTAAGGCACTGGGAGGATGTAGCTCCATGAACGGTTTAGTGTATAATCGGTGCAAGCCCAGGGATTATAACCGATGGGCAGAATTTACTGGGGATTCATCCTGGAGTTGGGAAAACGTCAAAGACACATTCAATCAGTTAGAGGATTATCATGGATTTTACGAAGACACTGCGGGGGATACTCATGGCAGGGGAGGGGAAATGTACGTGGGCAAAGTTGACACTATTCCTGGAGTTGAGGTGGCGGAGGAGGCAGTCAAGGAAAAGGGATTTCCTCTGGGCGACCTGAACACGGGAGAATTGACTTATGGGTTTTCCAGAATGGATTATAATATCAAAGATGGCTTGAGATGGGGCACATATCAAGCTTTTCTGGAGCCCGTTTTGAGTCGTACCAACTTGGTAATTTATCGTTACGCTTATGTCTTCAGAGTGGATATGATTGGCGATAGGGCGGTAGGAGTGACTTATACTCGACACGGTGTTCAGTATAGTGCACGAGCAACAAAGGAAGTGATTCTAAGTGGTGGGGTTGTTGAAAGCCCGAAACTACTCATGTTATCTGGAATTGGACCAAAGGAACATTTGAAAGAAATTGGCATCCCAACTTTAATCGACCTCCCATCAGTTGGACAGCATCTTCAAGATCACCCAGGGATTGAAATTATTGGAAACAATAGCTATGGCTTTCGAGTAAACACCACATTTGGAAAACCCTGGAATACCACTGAATCCGTCTTACAGTTTATTCAAAATGGCACTGGTCCATTAAACTCATTTGGTTATGAAGCAGGTCGCTCTACCTCACTTCTAATGGGTTACCTAAATGGAAAACAAAACCCGGATAGAAGCAATCCGGATGTGCACGTTTACATTCTTTCCCACTATATTCATGGGAATGAGCAAGCTGGAGTGAAGGAAAGACAACAATTTAATTTTCTAATGGAACTTGTCAATCTGACCACTTCAGGGAGTGTTAAGCTTGCTAGTGGAAACCCAGAAGATAAGCCAATAATCGATCCCAACTTATTGGAGAACCCGAATGATTTGGAGATTTTGGCTGACGGTAAAAAGAAATTTTGCCCATAACTGCATTTTCCGAATAGTAGATGCTATGTAGTACAGCTTTGAAATAAGATATTCATGCAGTCCTAGAAATCATGATGGACCTATTCTTCAACTCCACCACCTTCCGACGTCTGGACATTCAACCATTTCAGCCCTTCGATGACCTCTGCACCGAACACCCATATCCCTCCCGAGACTACTGGAAATGTTTTATCGCCTATCGAAGCATGCCCTATTTTCATCCCACATCTACCTGTCGAATGGGGCCAAATGCAACAGTTGCCGTTGTAGACTCAAAACTCAAGTAGTCAAACCCATCAATTATTTCATTCCTGGCATTCCATTCATCTGCAGTATTTAAATATTTTATGTCTTTGTTTTGTATTTCTCTAAACAAAGTCATTAAAACATTTTTAAAATGATCATTTTGTTAATAATTTTATTGCTCTTTTGATGCCTTGCAGAGTTTTCGGTACCCGAAATCTTCGAGTGGTTGACGCCTCCGTGATGCCTTTTGCCCCTAGTGGCAACACCAATTTACCAGCTATGCTAATTGGAGCCAGGGGCGCAGAAATAATTCTTTCCGGCCAAGTGGAGTACAAAAATGGGGAATGGAAATCAACGACACAACCAGGTCCAATTTTCCAATGGTTACTTTATCTCCTTAGCGCTTGTGCATTATACTTTGCGTATCCATTGTGATAAAGTAACCGATTAAAAATGGGCATTATAGACGCAGTGGTATCTCTAGATTTTCTAAACTCATTTTCCGGCTAATAAAAAGCAACAAATAAAACAGTAGCAAAAATCTGTGCGCACCGATTCTTGAACAATGAATACCCATTTAAATTACAAATAATATCTGCCCACCTATCTCTACCCTAAACCAATTTTCTTTTTCAGGGTATGAAAACAGGAGTTTATGTCAATTAAAAAGCGCTAAATTGCAAAATTTTTATGGTAATCAGCAATAAACTCATGTTTTCCACTTTTTGGGCTCAACTCATTTTCTCAAAAAGCGGATTATGTCCTGCAGCACAACACATTTTTATAATAAGCTTTCCAAATAAATTGTATGGTTACTAATATCTGTCCATCTTCCAAAAAATTGATGATTAACACAAGTAGTTATATAAAATTGTGTAAAAACTTAAACTAATAGCTATATATTTTCCTTCACATTCCTCCTTCTGCTGCACACAGTAGCAAGACAATAGAATAATGATTTTTAAATATTATTTCGTCTTAGGCATACATAGGCAGCCCATGTGAAAAATCAGAAACAGCTTGTACCTTTCTCTTAATCATCATCATCATTGCTTCTTATGCTATCGATAATTGATCCAGAAAACTAATCTGCCTTCAGGAAACGTAATTAAATTACTAAGTCAATGTACAAACACAACAGACCAAACCTGAACATGAATTATTGTAAAAGGCTGAGCTTGTTGCTTTTGTTGCATAATATAAATTCACGTCACTCATTCAGTCAATTTTACTTCTGCCATGTAAACCATTGTAAGAGAAATTATATACCTACCAGTTCAACTGTGTGTAAAATATACACAACTTACCTTTACTACCTGTTATTTTCTCCTTCTTCAATGTCAAAAGTGATAATGTGAGTTTTCCTGTGTGCTAACCACATTAAGATTTTTCCATGCATTTTTAATAAAACTTGATTTTTATATCAACTTAGGTGAGAGTTAAAAAATTTTACAGGGAAAAAGGGATAATAGGTTAGTATTCTTTTTACGCGGTTCGGTTGTGTGTGTGTAGTCCTCCTGTATAATTACCTATAGAGGTGTTTTTCTGCTGCTGTTCAGCCACCCGTCATAATATCAAAATATCATTTCCAACTTGTATATAAAAACGTTGAACAAAGTTTACCTGGTAAATTCCTCCATTTTTATTTTAACAATTAGTTTTTTTCATGGGAGGCTTTGCAAAATGCCCCAAAATTCCAGTTTACTACTGTCCAGCAAAAATACCCATTTCAGCACACACGTGGCCTAGATTAAATTCTTCCCATGCCACTTTCTTGACAAGCAGTTTTCGAAATAGAAAATTTTCTTTGCTTCTGACATTATAAAAAAGCAAACCAGTGCAATACCCATTTCTCACCACACCGCGTGTAACATTCATATTATTTTTTGCCTGTGTAAACGCCACAGGTGACTGCGCGTTTATATAGTATATTATCGGGAGAATACAGAAAAACGTGAAGACTTGAAGAAAAATGTCAGGTGAAGTGAAACACGCTTTTTAAACCCCTTTTTTCTTTCAACCTGATGCACAAGTCAAGTCAACTTGCAACTTACTATAACAAAAGTGTCCATTTTTAAAAACATTATCACAAGTCAACAGTGAACTGAATAATATTGCATGTGCATGCACATTTTTTTCTGTTGAAGAAAGACGCGTAGAGCGCAGAAAAGGATTGCGTGACTGTTTTAATCTACTTTGCATACATATTTTAAAGTTAGATTTTACAGACAACGGAATAAAAGCAACAGGTTGTTGTTCTGTACATGTACCAGAGCGAAAGATGACGTAGAGATCTGTTTTCTGGTTAACTGCCAAATATTAAAATTGGTTCAGTATTAAATACGCATACATTTTAATGAAGATTATGGTCATGGGTTAGCTTTAAAACTTTGTTTAAAAACTATATTGCATTTTTGGTTATTAGGATCTTCTGAAAATTTTATCTGAAACTGCCACACACGACAAGCAATCAATTTCTGTGGCCAAAGCCCTCAATTAGAATCAAGTGAGTCATGTAAAGCCATCTGACACGGAATCACTCAAGCAATGAGCTATATATTTTTCGTGATGACCCATGAAGAAAACCCCACACAACCTAGCAAATTTTTTTATTACAATGCCCCAAAACACTTTTTTTATGAAATTTGGCTGCTGCTGCTCCTTATACTTGCAATTATGATTATTATTGCCTAATCATCATTCATAATATGGCAGGAGTGTAGCAAGCATTACCAGCACCAGTTGTTGTTCTTCCTGCAGCGGAATTGAAATACTTTGTAAACTTGCGTTTAAACTCATTTGAAAAGAACGACGTTGGTCGATGTGTGGCGTCCACTTTGTTGGCCCTTAGCAAAAAAACGACTATAATATGCACTATGTATGCATTTATTTATTATTGCATAATAATCACACTCTAGCAAGTAGATAGAGGAGTGAACTCTTTCAAGTGAAATGAATTTCTTTTAAAAATCTGGACATTCATTGGATTGCTATGAATTTACAAGCAAAGAGCAGAGCAGATCGCTTTAAGGACTTGATTGCCAAGAAAAGGCCAAGTACACGAATGAAAGAAGTAGCAGACTTCATTCTACAGACCACACAGGGATACTTGTAATGAGACTGAAACAGTAATGGAGGTAATAATATGCATATTTTATGTAATCACTCACTCAACAAGAGAGAAAAACGCTGCTCAGCAGCAGCAGCGTCTTCTTGATCATCATCGTTTTAAGTTTTTTGTCTACTGAAATTTTTCAAAAGATGAGTATGGAGGTGGTGGATTGGTGTTACTTCTGGAACCAACAAGTGGAAAACTGGTCATCATCATTAAATTTAAAGCTCTAGGAGGATGAGCAAGGAGTTACGGGAATATAGAAATGTGTGTGGGGTCCAAAGTAATTTTTTAAATGAGAATAAATGGGAAAGCTTTTTGCTACTGTGTATTACACTGCGCATTTCTTGTAAATCTCTGCAGAGTCTGAGCTTTCATGTTTTTTTTAAAAAGAAAGGCCGTTTGGCAACTTTTTCCCACGAAAATATGTATTCGAGGGTATGATCCTGTTATTACTATTACAACAACGATAATTTATGCAATTTAGTTTGACGTGAAATTGGCAATGGCATGTCTAGTCCGCCCGATTCTCTTAAGATGACACACGACGACGTAGCACTTGAATGATGTCTGAACTGAAGACTGAAGATATACGGTTATGTTTTTTATGAGTTTTGTTTGATCTTCGGAAAATTGTTGGTAATTACCGTGTCATCTCAAAAATCAATATTGGTTGTAGAGCAATTCGCAAGCGTATAATATGAAATTCAGAAGGAAATTGAAAAGATAAACAGAATGTCAGAGAGAAAGAAGCTGAGAAATGAAGTGTAGGTTAGCTTAGCATTGTCATTTCTTTCAGCAATGCATACTTATCCCAAATAAATCCCGCATTGCATTCTCTTCCTGAACAAACACAATAATGTAATTTTTTCTCCGAGATGCGTTGTCTGCCACATGAAATGACTTAATCATCCTTTAGAATGAAGTATAGGCTCCCTTGTTCCTTCGTGTTCAGGAAGGCTTCAAAAGCTTACCACAATTGCATGTAAGCATGCAAGACAAGTGCGTATTGCGTTGTGGATGATCCTCATGTCATGACAATGAAAATGCCATTATCAAGCTTCTCTACTTCTTCTGCAGATGCAGTGATTGTTTAAGCTGAATATTTTCTAAGGAGCCAGTCAGCAGCAGTAAGAAGCCTTTATTATCCCGAGTTTCGATAGATAACAAAGACAAATTACTCATCGCCTCTTTCTACTTTTTTAAGCACGCATGTATTCTAGACTCTCAAGAGAAATGAAAGTGATCTGTGCATTATGTATACATGCAATAGGGAGAAACTTTACATACAGCCTTTTTTCACGTTTCACCCAGTCATCATCAACAAAATCACGGTTTTCCAGCTTCTTCTTGCCATGCCATGCCACACTTTGCCATTCAAATGTCAGGCGATTTTGGAACAAGACAAATGTCTTCTTTATTCTTACAAAGCCAAGCATTCTAAATGCTAGAAAGCGAAAGGAGAATGCAGAATGCATTTTTAGTATCTGTGGTTGTCTGGCAAAGGAAGAAAGAAAGGAAATCAGGCAACTGTAAAAAATTTGGTGCTACTGCGATGCTTGATGCACTTTATCGTGACTACCAAAATAAGAGTATAAATAGACATACTTTGAAAAATGTGTTTGAATGTACAAAAATATTTTTTAGTAAAATGCTCTAAATTCCTGAAACAGAAAAATGTGGGACTGGACTGACGTTTTTAATCCTGTTGGATTGAATTTGGGAGTTTTATGCATGATTTGGGTGTTGTTTATTTCTTAACTTAAGCATAGGTGGAATACCAGTAAGCGTAGATATGAATTTCGGCCTGTTTAAAGTATCCGTTTCCGAAGACTATGATTCAATAGACGTCACAATTACAAAATCATATTCAGTGTTATATCGTAGCTAGCGCTATTAAATATGGCTTGTTTTTGTCTTGATTTTTCGTCACACGTCCGCTACGACTAAATGGCGCTAGTAAGCACACCATTTACTGCTTAAAGTTAGTTCATATTTCCGCCGCCGTTCCCTTTGACCTTTCAAGTGGCGCTGATAAGCACACCAGCTTCTGTGGCGAGCTTGTAAACAAACATCACCACATTGGCAGGCCATCTGATCTCGTAGGTTTCGGTTATATTTATATCATAAATATGGTCACATTCAAGAAACCTTATCGTAAAAATCGCAATTTCAAGAATTATGAATCTTTCACCAATCGATAGACCAATGTTTCACGTTTGGGCTACAAAAGCCCCTCACATCCAAGAATATATGTTAACTAACCATTCTTAAGGTACGGCTCTTTTTCTAAAAGTTATGTACGTTGAGACCTTTGTTGAGTATATTTTGATCGTATGTAGTTCCTCAAGTATACTACTAGGTATCGACGAATTCGGTAGGCGGTCTCAATAGAGAAAAGTTCAAATTTTAATTATGATTTTTGCTAAAAACAAAGCGGATTAGTTAACGCGCTAAGGTTTCTATTCTAAAATAAAATAAACGGACAGTTTTTCAGCCACACCAGTGAGGGTAAAACTTGCAGAATACTAGCGTTGCTGGGAAAAGGTTTGTTTGTTAATTGTTCGTAATCAAATCCCTGTGGAAAGTGTAGTCTTGTATTACCCGCCGCTCTTATTATATTTTCCACACAAAATGTCATTCTCAGCAAAATTGCAAAATAATATACAGTTAAGCCTTCCATTACATTTTCAACAAGAGACTATTATTATCTGATTTTAAAACAGGAGTGAGTGAGCAGGGTTACGGCTTTTATACTTACTGAGCAGCTACAGTTAGCCAAAAATAACACAAAAGAATAATGATTGTTGGCTAATTGCCAGTAATTAAATATATAACAAAAGCTTTATCAATTCTAAGAATAAAAGTTAGCATGGCTTGTGCATATAGGTCAGGTCTCACTCACATTACCCATAAGGAATATTTTTACTTAAAAATAAAACAGAAAGCTTAACAATTAAAACTATTTCCAGAATAGCAACAAAAAAATTATTTGCATTGCATTAACGGAGCATTTTTCTTGGGTAGTTTAAAAAAGGATTTTTATGAATGGTTTTATGGATTCTACATTATTTGAAATCACTGATAATCAGAATGAGCATAGGCACATCCATCAATTCATTTTTTTTGTGACGTGCCCAACTTCATTGTTGAATATGGCACGGGTGGAACCGGGTGTGAATTTGAAAGTGGGGGAGTGTCGCGTAATGCTAGAATTGTTGAGGTTATGATTGATATGATGTGAGCAACAAGTTTATAAGAACAGGAAAAAATACAGGCCGGATTCAGTTATCATTTTTCCAAGGATTTTAAAAAAGTGATGCATAGAATAATAGATTGTTTGTTTGTTAATATCAAATGATGATGTAATCCATTACAAAAAACGCATTGCATAATGAAATGGGCTGCAAACGAGGTCATCATCATCCGATCTCAACAGTGAGACCAGTTTTCTATGAGTTATTGCTCATTTGTGTGGCTCTGCTTTTGGGTCCCATTTGATCACATGAAAACTGAGATTTCCGGTTGGATCTTTTCTAAAACCTTCTCAGAAGCTTTTAAATGCTCTCTACATTTTTCCTGTTCTGGATTCTGGAATGAGTAAAATATTTCCAAGTGCTATTTTTACAAGCTTCTTGTCTTTTTTTATACCCAAGAAGGAAACAAGGAACGCTTCTGCTGCCTGCTGCCATATGTGCAAGCCTGTCTTTCTTTAAAAAGAGCATAAAGCACGCGAGGCTATCACGTTCTGATAATCACGCACGATTTACTATTTTACCAAAAAAATCCATGCATTTCTCTATTGAACATTGTTTTGTTTATTTTTTCTAGAACATTTAAAGGAAAGCGATAAAAGCGCAATAACCGGAAGTCTATTATAAAAACGTGCAAAATAAAAATAACACAAGGAGCGTGCACTTTTTTCTTCCATTTTCAGATGCATTAGAAGAGAGAAAAAATATCTATTCATGCAAACAATTTTTTTAGGTTCAGCACGTGTTCTGAAAAAAATAAAGCAATAGCAAATGCAGTAATTAAGAATCGAAGATTAGAACCCCGGGGCGGGGCCTTCGGCCCACAAATAAACGGATTTTAACAAATGGATATCAAATTTGTAATCCTGGCTAAAAACGGACCTTAAATCATGTGTCACACATGATATGTCCATTAATTTGGAAAATTTAACAATTAAGGGCCCAAATCAGGACCTAAATAGTTAAATTTTAACTAATGGACATCATATTTGTAATCCTGGTCAAAAACGGACCTAAAATCATGTGTCACACATGATATATCCATTAATTTGGAAAATTTAACAATTAAGGGCCCAAATCAGGGCCTAAATAGTTAAATTTTAACAAACGGACTATGGATTCGTAATCCTGGTAAAAAATGGACCTAAAATCATGTGCCACATGATATGGTCCTATTTAAAAATGTTTGACCGTTGGTGACCTCTGACCTTTGGAGTTGACCTATTGACCTGAAATTCATAAGGGTCCTGTCGGAGGTCCACTAGAGTCTGTATACCAAATTTGGTGGAAATCGGATTAGCCATTTCGGAGAAAAATGAGCTAACACGGACGTCCGGAACAGGAAATTAGAAAGAATCTTCGATTCTTAATAAGTGTTTTTTGAAAAATTTTCCAGATAAATGAAACATGAGACTTTCCACAAGAAAGGAAGAACCCATAACAGTTGTATAATAAGTTGCATTGCATGTATGGTTTCATAGCTTTCCTCCAAGGTAATTATAGTTAATTAAATAAGCTTCATGACAATTATCAATTGGTAAAATAAAGTGACAATTAATTTTATATTTACTACAATTTGCAATGTACTAATACGGCTTAAAAGAAGTTGACCCTGGCAATCTCTTAAACTTAAGTCGCAACCCCTGCTAAAGCTATGAACGAAGTAGCATCGAAATCATACATAAAACTTGCATTGTACTCATTTTCTTTAAAAAATGTGGAAACTCTACACACAGTTATATAAAAATCAAAATTAAACCACTTTCCACAATATTCCATTCGAATTCCACCTAGAATCATTTATTGCATATTATGCAAAGCACAATTCAAAATCTCAAAAAACTCTCCTTCCATCCTCCCCAACATTGAATCGCCATACGTATATTGATGACAATACGATAAAAACCCAGTTTTGTCTGTTTTCATTTGTAAAAAAGTTTAAAACTCTGTAAACTTTATTTAAAATCCAACCAGAGTTGATTTAATTCTTAGTAGAGGGGGATGAGTTTGATACGTTAAAAGAAAACGAAACGCTTCAATTTGTCTTTATCGTGGGAGAGCCCCAGAAAAACAGAACGCAAACAACAGCGCAAGAATAAAACTGATCCTTAGCCAGAACGATGTCAGCATCTGCATTATATGCGTAAACCCATGAAAAACAAGTCCCTAAAATATCTGGCTCTTGGTAAGCCTCACAACAGTATTTATCACATCCTTGGATCACAACAATGGGAAAAAGTGAGTCAACTGGATTAAGACACAATGATACAAGCGTATCATCCTCAACAATCTGTAACAATGCTCTGTCTGCCCTGCTTACAAACAACATCTTCTGCGCAAGTACAACAGACAAGATTGTACCTTGTACGTTGTACCCCACCGTATTTTTTATTTATCCGGTGTCCTCCATCCAGTCCAGCAGCAGGACTTATCTATCATTTCATTTCAAATCATTTCAAAAGTCGTTTTTATTACAGCCTGTCTTCCATCTCTTGGCTTTCTAATTTTCCCCATTTTTTATAGCCAAGCTTCCAAGAAACAAGCCAGTAGAATTCAGAATGATCATTACCATTATCATTATTGTTATTAAAATCCGCATTTAATTTTACATTTATCTTTTGTCAGCACACAGAACCAAATGCCTGTGTGTAGCTTGGTAAAGATAGATGATAATATAATGACGTGATGAGCAGCCAAGATTATTGGGTAGGCGCATATTATTGTTATATGAAAATGAACCAGATGGGAAATAAGAATTTATTTGTCCGGGATTAAAAAGGAAGGAGGATTTTTCTGTCCTTCGCAAGCTTTCCGTGGGACATTCGAAGACAATTTGGTGATTTGCCATGTCACCTTCTTCTGCTGTCTTTTCCGCCACAGTGGAACAGGCTTATGCTAACAGGATTTACAAGAAGGGAAGGAAAAACCAAGTCCCGAAAAAATTGTAAATCCTTTTGCTTGTGCACTGTGAAATTTACACCAGGGCCGGAGGAATGCTGGCTAGAGGCTATAGGCAAAAAAGGACCCCAGAAGATAATTTATATTTCTGCTTGACAAGTTGCGGATTAGGCAAGGGAGAAAAGGAAGATGGTCCCTTTGAATTTGAATAATGTGAAGACTTTTTTACGGTGACAGGGAAACGACATCGCATTCGTTGCATAATATGTATCTTGTGTACTTATCATCGTTAGTTTTAGAGAGTGACGGATTGCAAGTAGGCATGCGTAAAAGCTCTGAAGAAAGATAAATGAATGCTGGCTTTGAAAAGTTTTAAGCCAAAAAATGTAAGCAACTCGGCTTTTACAGAGATTCAGGCTTTAGCAGACGGCAGCCAGCATGTGAGTATTAGAAAACGATGGCTATCTGTTCATAAAAATGATGACACAAGACGAAGAGAAATGATAATTGTTAAAATATTATTGTTGTGATCAAGCAAGGGAGATAGCAAGAAGAAGAAGATGGTTAGTTCGATACAAAAATTAAACTAATCCTTCTTTTCAGATGTGGGCTAAAGGAAATTCATACGAAAAAGCAATTGCAGCTGCGCATAAGAATAAGAATCAATATTATTTTTTACGCGTTGTGATGATGATATGATGGTGTCCGCTTTTACCTAGTTGCCGACGATGAAGATTACTTATGCGTTTGTTGTAAAATCTGATGAAATGCAAACACAGAAAATTGAAAAATAAGTGGTGGTTGTATGTAGCCTGTACTTTTGGTATTTGCTTATCAAGGTCAACAGAAAATTACAAAGGTAAATAGCTCGGAGGAGCAAACTAGTTCAAAAAAACGAGGAAGAGCATAATAATTAACAAAAAGCCAAGCTGCAATTATCATGCAAAATGTAATAGATTTTCTTGTATAATATGTTGGATAAGGGGTCATTCATTTTTATTTGTTTATTTGCTGAAAAAACTGGCTTAAAGTGAATGAAATGATGATGGCATTTAAAACTTTTATAACTTTATAGCTGATTAGTAGTACTACTGCGGTGCTCAGGCTGGGTGTAAAAAGGAAGATAAAAAGCTGTATAAAAGCTGTATATTATCTTCAGCGCTAAAAAGCTATCGATATCAGTCAATCATTAAATTTGTACTTGAATGTTGGTTCCCCAATGCAGTAGTAGTGGTAGCCCAACCTTTTAAAAAAATCTTCAGAGAAAGGAGGAAACCTCAGCTACTTTCAACGTTTTAGTAAACTTATAAAAATGACTGACGCAGCATGAACCTCTAACTCTCTGGACTGTTATGGAGCTAGACCACTTTTCGGAGTTAACGTAAAAGTTAACGTGTAATGACATCGTTTACCACTTTGAGTTACAAGGCAACAAGCCAACACCCACAAAATTTTAGTGCAAACTGTCATAGTCACAGACCATAAAAAAGTTGAAGGTAAAACATAACTTTAACGTTTCCTTAGCAGTCTGGAAACAAGTTTCTTCAGTTTACTTTAAGAAACTGACTGTCTTCGCTTTTAACGTTGTTGTTAATAGCTAACGAACAACTTTATACTTTCCTCCTGACCGAATTCCAACCTTGCTTTCAACCAATTTCGAAAAATAAATATAATTTCCTCACAAAAAGAATCGCCGCTGTCGGTAGTTCTTGCAAAACAATAAAAATTGCCACACATTCTCATTTCTCAACGCGTAAAACAGTTCAATCAAGTGTGGAATTCGATCAATCGGTCAACCATTATTGTCGGCTTGATGTTAATATTAGATGTGTGCATTTAGTGCATACTGTAATGCACTATTGCATTACATTTTTCAACAATGCAAATTGCACTATAAAGCACAAAACGCACCCCAAAGAAGAACAAGTCATCATTTTCAAATCCAGGTTGAGCGTTTGAGAATATTCATTAAAGGAATAAATTGGAAGTATCACATTTTGATGGACAACTCAAAGGACTTTTTTTTTGCCACACAGTGCAACCACACCAATTTGACACTTTGATAACAAGCACATATATATTATTACTATTCTTTACAAATTTTAAAAGTGCATTCAACAAGCTATGATGATGCACGCTGCAAAAGTAATTTTCAGTCTTGACATTCATCTTGTCTTGTCAGTAGAAGAAGCATATCCCTCTTTTAAAAAATTACATTCTCATCTCATCACCAAACAATGGGTGAACAATAGACACACAAGTACAAATTTATTCTTAAGAGTTGGCTGTGTGTGGACAGATTGAGCGTATTTTTGGCTACTGAATAAAGCTAAAGTAAAAAAAATTAACCACCAGCATCACCACTGCCGCTACTTACTGATTGATAAGCAAAAAGGAGGACGAAAATAGAAGAAAGTTGCGTTGGCACCTTTAATCAGGAAACGAGACAGAAAACCCATTAATTTGCATGACTGTGCAAAGAAGCAGCGCGGAGGAAGAAGAATGTCAAAGTCAAGAAGATAATATATCGTCGGTAATAATGATGTCATTATTAGTCCGCCTTTGTTTACCTGGCAAATGAAAAGTTCAGACATGTGTGTAGGTATTTATAAGCCATGCAGATATATCATATCGGGTATCCAGAAAAAAAGAAGCGTTTTCTACTGACACAGTCATACATCTCAAAATGTACAAAGATGATGAGAACTATAAACAGAAGAAAAAATCGGGTTTTTAAATATCCGTGTAGCTGGGTTACTGGGTAAATAAAAAGAAGAAGGAAACTGGAAACTTTTGTTAATTGTGTGGGAATGCACTGTGCGCGTAACTTCCCAATCTTCTCGGATTTACACTCCACAGAGTTGCATATAGATTCATTCATATTTTTTGCTTTTAGAAATTTTTTTTTTTAAATTGTAAGCAACATTTGTTTAAAATAGTAAATGTGTCATGTTTGTTGTGTGTGTGGGAGAGAAATATTAAGAAAAGGGCAAGATGATACATTATGCAGAAGGTCTGAGAGAATATAGCGTGAAGTGCAGAAGGTGTCGTATTTTAGGTAACATGTGGGCTCATTCATTCAACTGCGTATCCTCTTAAAACTGAATTGGTCCCATTTGCTTTTTTGTATTAGAGCATCTTACAAGAAATCCATACTGTACATTGTACGTAAGGTAGATTTGTAATAATAATGATGGGAAATTGTGCACAGTAGTTTTTGTGTACGTGAATGCTGAATGCAAAGGAAGTATTCTATTTTGGTCAGGATTGAATGATTCAAGCCTCTGCCCAGCCCACCGGTAAATTGCCCATTTTACCAAAAGAAAAATAAAATGCTGAACTTCCTTCCTTGATTTTAAGATGACAGAATATGTATTATCTTTTGTATGATTGCACTGTGGGAGCATACAGGTGACAAAATGCTGTTCAACAGATCTCAGAATGCCCCCATTTTAAACTGAGTTTTAAGTCCAGCAGATTATAAGAAATTAGAACCATCTTGCAAGAAGCTTAATTTTTCTGAAGATTTATTAGAATACGGAAAAATTAGAAGCTTTTCATCAGATCACGCACATTTCACTTTACATTGTATACCGACACATAGTTTTACAACTGTGCAAGTGTTGTGCAAGCTCAGTTTTTCTGACTTTGAACACTTGGGTTCTTCTTATTCTTCACATTTAGAATGCATGTAATAATAGCTATTGAATGTGTTAAGCTAGTTCGAATCAAATCAAGCCATGGATTAGGGCTAAAGTCACGTACAAAAACACCTTCCAATTAGCAGGTATAATCTGCTACAAGTACAAAATACAAGTTGCTCTGCATTTCTTAGGTTTGTAGACATCGGGAACAAGGGAGGAAAAGAAGATAGCAAGAATTAAAAGCACAAAAAAGTTTGTCATTGTATCGGTCAGCGGTGCATACTACATACCTACCTAATTTAATCTTTAAAAAATATTCCAGTGTGATGATGCAGGCAATTTGTACAAGTTGCCACAGCAATTCCAGAAAGACCTTTGGTTTGTCTTGTCCAGGAATAACAAGAAATGCTTATCCAACTTATCACAAGCAATAAATTAAAACAAGTCGAACTTTCCTTGGACATTCTTTTTCGCCCATTGATATTCACAAAAAGAAATCAATGCCCGTGTATCTTCCATCTCCGCTGGATAAACAAGGAACACGGTAGTTGATCTGGTATGTTTTTCGGAACAGTTTGGAAAATTAGTAGTTTTACCAGAAAAATAACCCGATTCCTTCATTCTTCACACCCAACAGCATGGACAATTCTGAGTAGGTTCATATAATTTCCACTTCCCCAAACAAAAGCATGCATTTCCTCAACCCTACTCACCCTGCTCATTATATTCTCCCTGAACATTTTAATTATGTAAATTCACATGTTACTCTACTAAACAAGACTGTCTTGCCCTTTTGCCCACACCACAAACCACACTTGCCAAGAATAAAAATGCTAATTTACGACCCAGTTCAAGTTCTCTCTAAAGCATGGACGCGTTGAAAAGGGAGCACTATTTTTTTCTTGGAGACATTCATACACATTTATTTTCTCAACCCCAACGACACCGTCTTTTGTACTATTTTTTTATAATAAAAGGAGCAACTTGTACGAGATGGTATCATTTGAAAAATAAAAATCCCCTTATGCACCATCTACCAACATAAAGGGCTTGTCGTCTTCTTCGTAGTCATCATCAATTCAAGTTGCATCTTAATTTAGCCTCCACTTGACTACCACTTCGTTCCTGTATTCTCATTCTCTCTGGAAAAAGGCTTTTTTGTATGCCGATACGATACGCTCATCACATAATATCCGGTATATATTATTTAATGAACTTCACAACATGACCGTGGCGATGTCGACAAAAAACACAGAGCTTTCTTAGAAACTTGAAAAGAAGTTCACATGGTGAAATCAGAGGGATGCATATTGCATTGCACAGAAGAGGATGGATGGCTTAATCAAACCCGTTCCATCGTCATCTCATCATTATCATTATTCTTCCCAGCAGAGAGTGTATAGAGCATCCTTATAATAACTCAGTACTTGGGTTCATTAAGACAAAGAGAATAATAATAAAATTGTATAAAAAGGACACACACACAGATAGACGCAGAAAGGGAGAAGACGGTTTGAAGTTCATTTATGAAAATGAAAAAAGGACCATCTGGCTTGATGGGCTTGTACTTCTGTTTTAGCTGTTTAAAACAGGCCTTCTTTTAATATTCATTTTTCACTGGAGATCTTGATTGCTGATGATGATGATACTACCATTGCTTTGTAAAATGTATAGTGGTTTCTTTGATGATGATGCTGAGTATTCTAAGTAGCAAAAAAATTTAGAAGGATGTATGCATTAAAAGGGAGAGAGGAACAATAAAAATAAAAATGTCAGTGAGCTGGAAGGGACACCAACAAAAAACAAGTAGAAAGTTTAAAAGAGACGAAAATTGAAATAAAAAATGACACTAGACTGGAAGGCGAGTTATATAAAAAACCGAGGTCTTGATCTTCATCTGGGAATCCACACGTTTTCCTAGCTACTGGCTTGAGCATTTAATGGACAAACTGGCGTGGATTGAGTCATTAACAGAGTCATTACGTGATTTCAAGGTATGCATATGGGGTTATTTTTATTTTTCAACATAAGCTTTCCAAAATAGAGTTTGGTATTTTGTGCTCAATTTAAGTTTAAATATACGGTACACATACAATCATGTAAACTTTATAGGTCTATAGGTGTAATCAGCATGCAGATAAAAATTATTTCTAGATTTTAGTTTTTGATTCGATATACTTTTTTGGAATATATAAGATTTCCGCACCAATCGAAATGATGAATTCAACGTTATTTCTACTGATGTCGCGGTCGCTGTATTGTAAAACTGCTGTTGCTAGCCATTTCCGAGCCTTTAGCACAACCAATTCCCACACATCTTTTTGTGTAGGTAATCTGTATGTAAAGAAAGCTATGGCCAAACCAGTGGCAAGTACAGACTCTTCCCAATTATACATCACAGCTAGAACAATACGGAATTTTCATTTTTGATAAATAAATATTTCTAGTTCCTCGAAATATATAAAGAGAGATAATATGATCTATATTTTAAATGAATACCCATCTGCTGCAAGTAGTCCAAAGGTCTTTCCAGAAGTAGGCATAACTCTTCATTCAATGCATAGGAACCATCAAACGACTGGAGACTGACCATTTTAGGTAAATCTTCAACCTTTGCAGGTGGAAGTGAAAACGTGCCACCTTTAGCACGCTTTGTTGGTTTATCTGCGAATTTCATCAGCGGTAAATCTTCTGGCGAACAACATTTATAAAATCGTTTTACAAGTTATGGAGACTTACTGTTCGAACTATTTTTGCCATGCCATCCATGTGCAATCTGGGATGGAACATGTCTAGTTTCCATTATCCAATTTTCCTCGGAGGGCTCTCCAACATTTTCATCAACGGCTACAAATGACGTGTACTTGGAAGTGATGCCTAACGCAAATTTGTTAGTAACAAATTTCTCATTTGCTTTTTAAGCTTGTAATTAAAAATCATTAAATGAAAGAATTTACCATTTTGACAGCCAATCTCAATGATTTCTTTCTTTAGCCTTTCTTCGTGCTGGGTTGCATCGAATAATCCTTGATAATGTATACAAGCAACATCAAATTCCAATTCCCGGATTAATTTCACAGCAGCTAAACGGTGGAGCATGCCTGTGGATCCAACATGGTTGTCCGAAGAGTGCTAGTTTAGAAGCATGAACATTGCCAACTCAAAATTATTTTGATTTGTATATAATCTTTATCAAAGCACACAGATTCAGAGGCTAAGTGGATATACTTCAATATTTAAAGATAAAGGACCGTCTGGTGATTGCGCTTTAACGGTGACACCCTTTGGAACTTCTTTAAATATGCCAAATGCCAGTAATTGTGAGCCATCATATAATGGCGGTATTCGTTTTGGGGACTGTTTGTTTATGGTCATTTTGGGTGCCAATGATTCGCAGTCGGGATTAACTTCAATTGGCTTGTTATAGCCCAACAAGGTTTTCTCCTTATTTAAAACGGCTACTTCTTCTTTTGCTGAACCCATCTGAACTCCTTCCCATTGCAGCTCAATATCTGCATTTATCACAACCAAGTTAATTTTTTTTAGTATTTAGCCAAATTGTTTAAACACATTCTAGAACCTGTTAGTGAAGACTGCAATGCATCCTTCAGTTGATTCAAAACTTTTCTCTCAATGCTTTCATTATACGCAACAAAGGCTGCAGTTCCACCGCCCGACTTTGCGATCCCTTCCACAAGGTGATGAGAAGCCCCGTCGCCGATTCCCAGTGCAAATACTCGGGCTTTGTGGGCGTTGCATTTTGTAATTCCAAGAACAGCGTCAGTGTTGGAAACCTCGCCATCCGTAAGAATAAATATCTGCCTGAGATATCCTTCAATATTGGGCTTGCCATAAATATCCATCAGTGGTTCCAAAATTTGGGTTCCGCCTAAGTCGGCTTTTAACTCTAAATATATCCGGCATTTAAAAGATATATAGCAATACATGACAAACATATCTTGAAGAAATTTCAGTGTCAAACATACGATTTGCATGATTAATTGCTTGTTTCAAACTTCCGTCATCATATTTCACACTGTTGGGAAATAGGGAATCGTATGTGGAACCAAACCCAATCACATTAAAGTAGCAGTCGGGTGGCAAAGAATGAAGAAAAAGCTATGGAATACACATCAATAAAACTTCATAGAATGAATCGAAATGAAAAATGGGTGTACGGTAGTTAGCTCAAAGGACGTTAGTTACACCGGACTCTAGTTCCACTTTTTTATCTCCACTTTTTCTAGTTACACCCGGTCTTTACCTCCAAAAATATTTTACCTACAATTTTTTTAGCTCCACCACTTTTAGTTCCACCCATGATTTTTCCTCACATGCATATGAATATGATAACTTGTCACTGATACGTTTTAATCTAAAATGACATTACGCAAATTTATTGAAGTATAAGTTTCTTCTTCGATCATGTGATCAACTACGTTCCTTTCCTTTTCTTCTTTTCATTTCGTTATCAATCAGTAAGCCGACAGAATTACATAAAGTGCAACAAATAAAAAAATAGCTTCATGTAAAAAGATTGAATTTGTTGGCATATACATATGGTAGGTTATCAGTACTATCGTGTTTCAACAAAAGGCAGTCCAAGTACATTTTGTATCTTAAACAAAAGCTTAGATGGGGTTATATTGTACAAATTTGAGAATAAGAGTATAGTAGTCAAGCATGTAGTCACTTGAATGTGGAATTAGAAATTCCTAATTACAAACGAATAACAAAAGGTAAACTTATGTTGAGCTGGAAAAAAATCGAGAAGGACAGTTATGAAATTTCATACTTACATACAATATTAAACGGAATGCTTTGTATGACAATGTAAGTAAACTAGTAAGCAGTGTATTTCCCGTAAATTTGTACAAAGGAAACTTTTGGAAGTAAAATGTGTTGGAGCTAAAAAATGAGTGGAACTAAAAACCATTGGAGCTTAAAAAAGTGGAGCTATAATCAAAGTGGAGCTAGCATCCTTGTAGCTAAATGTAGGTGTAGCTAAAAAATTGGAGCTAACTACCTAGGACCGAAAAATGTGTTCAATTCTTTTATATGATATTACCAAAAGAGCATCCTTTGCCAAATCAATACTTTTGCCTTCCATTGAACCTGAACGATCCAATACAAAAATGAGTTCAGTTTTTTGTTCATCAAGTTTGAAACTTGGTACAAGATGCAGCATCACGGCAGTAGATCCATTTTCCAATGTCTACAAATTGAAAATGACACAAGTTAATATTTACATAATTTACTTGCAATTGAATTTGCATACCTCGGAGTAAAGGCAAGGTTTGTGAATTTCTTCTGGTAAAATGTTCAGAACAAAATCTCGGTCCATGTCGGTTACTTTTCCGAACAATTCTACAATAACTTTCTCCCATTTGAGATTTTCGGGAATTGGTTTGGTTGTAGTAATCTTAACTGGGTGGGTAGGACTTTCAATGGATTTGATTTTTCCTTGAAGGGAAACCGCAACTTTTAGTGTGAGAGGTGCAGGGGAGGACGGAGAAAATTGCATCTTCCTGATATCACTGGCTATGTCACCGGTCTCTGTTGGGGAAACATATCGGGGCGCCACTGTGGTTGGAATATAAAATCGAATTGCCTTGCTACCCGGATCATTTTTAACTTCGGTTACATAGCCGATGATAATTTTTGCTTGTGCTCCAGGCTTGAGGAACCCAACACGTACCTATTAATTGGTTTACATGCAATTATAGCGACTAATTAACCAACTTTCACTTAAAGTAGTTGGAGCTTACTTTAAATATATCTGCTTTTGTTTCCTCTCCCAGAAACGCTGTTCTCTTGTTCTCAACAGCTTTGTCGTAGACTTGTTTTGCTTCCTCATGGGGCTTAACGACTCCCTGGAGGAATATCGATAGGTTGAATGATATAAATACTAAATCATAATGAATACATATAGTTGTTAGAAAGTTCAGGTCTATTATGCATCAACCTTAATAATTCTCCCTTCCAATTCTGCCTGGAAATGTGTCACGGCTCCATCTGGATTGACCGGAAAGTAGTAAATTGCTTCAATGGGTTGCTCTTCTTGGTTAACGTAAACTTGTGTAACATCCACTTGTGCCACCGCATGTACCACGGAGGCATTTATATCCACTGACACCAGAGGAATAGGAGTGCCCAACGGGGATTTCAGGTTTTGCCCCTGTTCCACAAGTTTTACCAGGCTACAACAAACGCTATTGTTGCATTCCATTGTTATGCAAATTTTAAAAATTTAGATACAGATTTAAGTTGAGTGAAAGTGAAACTGCTACAAAAATTCAAGAGATCTAAAAAGGATGTCGTTTCGATAGCGTGTTAGAATTTACTCTGGCAAAATTTCATGTATAGAACGTTCGTTTGACGAGTTATTTCATGAGTCATACGAAAACAAAGACAAAAATGCTGTAAATGTAAGCGCACTGTTTGTGTATTTCTGAGTTCTAGTTATTTAAATGGCCTGTGGGGAACGTAATGCGAACTGAAAATAAACCTGACAAACAGGATATATAGAAACTTGCGACCGTATTGTGATCAAAATGTGTAGCCAAAATGCTGAAATTCTACTAACAAATTTTCATTTGTCTAGAAATTCTGCTTTTTTTGATACCCCATATGCCATGTAGCTTTAAAATGATTGATCTCTTGACTGAACTATTTTGAGTTTAACGGTCAAACGGTTATACACTTTGATGAAATGACATCAGAATCGTTAATTTGATCAAAAACTGACCTAAAACCATGTGCCGCATGCTATAGGTCACTTTTAAACAATTTGAAATCGTCGTGACCTTTTACCTTAGAGTTGATCTCTTCCCTCTCTTCCCTTTCTCTCTTAGAGTTGAGTAGTGAGAGTTGGGATTATCTTCAGAAAAATTTGAACAATGATGCGTGCAAAGTGTTTGCAAAACGAATTTAAAAATCTTTAAAAATTCTGCTTCTGGAGCCTTCAAAACATAAAAACTGCTATAACGGCCAAATGATTTCCAATTTGGAAAAATTGACGTTGGATTCGGTAATTTGATTAAAAACTGATCTATAATCATGTGCCACATGCTATAGGTCACTTAAGAAAATTTTGAAATCGTCGTGACTTTTGACCTTAGAATTGACCTTTTGGAATCATCTGCTGATAAGTTTGAATAATGGTGCTTATAAAGTGTTTTCAAAAAGAATTTTTAAAATATCTTGAAAAATGCGGCTTCTGGAGACTTCAAAACATGAAAACTGCTATAACGGCCATATGATATCCAATTTGGAAAATTTGACGTTGGATTCGTCAATTTGGTCAAAAACTGATCTATAATCATGTGCCACATGCTATAGGTCACTTGAGAAAATTTTGAAATCGTCGTGACCTTTTGGCCTTAGAGTTGACCTATGATGCCCATCTTCGAACTCATCCGAGCGATGATGCTTATGAGCATTATGCAAAAAGAATTTTTCAAAAATATTGAAAAATGTGGCTTCTAGAGCATCTACAGACGGACAGACAGACGGACAGACAGAAGGACAGGACAAAACTAATAACTTGCTTCTCAAGTCGCAAGTTAATAAACATTACAAGTTTGATGTCACGTTATGGCATCTGCATTTTGTGCAACCGTTTTTCCAAGAACATCGTAAGGAGTTAGTTGATTGAAAGTGCATCTTTTATTTGGTATTGCAATGGGAAGGATAAACTTTGCTACTGTATGTTTATTACGTATGGCTTATCTCTCTCAGTTTAGTTTATGTTGTAAGTACGTTAACGTCAACAAAGTGAAGTATTCCGGTGAACCAAAATAAAAAAACATAAGTTTGATTAATGTTTAAATAGGAAGTCAAAACTTCAAGTATGTCGAGTGCGCGACCAAACGTCCTCCCAGCCTTTCCAAGTTACCCCAACTACAATGACGCATCTTCATATCTTTTCAAGATATTATTGGAAGACTGATCATCCATTGCATTTTCTCCTATGAGCTGAAACGTAGTTTTTAGTGATATTTCCCGCTTCACAGAATTTTTATTTGCACTTGTACAAGTGCCTGTCATTGTTGGTATGCATTAATAATTAATGCTAGTTATGAAATAAGTACTATAAAATGCATATATATAATTTAAAGTTGTTTGTATTTTTGAAATAAAATGTTCCATAAATAATCATAAACCATAACCCCAAATTTTATAAGTACACAAGGCCAACCAAATCTCAGTCTCAGAGATTCAATATCTTTACTCAGCAAAGTTTATTGTTATTGCTTAGGTATTGTGGTGTCTGGCAAAGCCTTTCTAAAGGCTTGGCCATACTT